>ML663566.1:3182252-3778625 GCA_007570785.1 Antilocapra americana
AAACTAAATATTAAAAATACTTAAGATCATGGCATCTGGCCCCATTACCTAATGGCAAATAGAGGGGGGAAAGGTGAAAGTAGTGTCAGATTTCCTCTTCTTGGGCTCAAAAATCACTGTGGACTGTGACTGCAGCCATGAAATCAGAGGATGTTTGCTTCTTGGCAGGAAAGCTATGACAAACCTCGACAGTATGTTGAAAAGCAGAGACATGCTCTGCCGCCAAAGGTCTGTACAGGCAAAGCAATGGTCTTCCCAGTGGTCATGTACGGTTTTGAGAGCTGGAGGGTTAAGAAAGCAGAACACCAAGGAACTGATGCCTTCAAACTGTGGTGCTGGAGAAGACTCCCACGAGTCCCTTGAAGAGCAAGGAGATCAAACCAGTCAATCTTAAGGAAAATCAACCTTGATTTGACACTCTAAGGGGACCCTCAGGCAGAACAGCCCTGTCTGGGAATGGGGGAGCATCCCAATGTGCAAATCGAGCTATACTCACATACAAGGTCCTGCATTTCAATTTTGTCTGAGTTTGTGTTTGCAGATCCCTATCACATACCTACCCTTGCACACACGCACATCAAGGCAAGTGACTCATAGAAGAAACACAGTGCTAGCTAGAGGTGTCCCAGAGTGACACAGCTCTGGGGAATATTTTCAAATATTCTTCATTCCATTTACTGGGGTTTTACATGATCTTTAATGACGATATGACAAACAGGGGGAAAAAAAACTAAGAAGAGTCAATATATATGTTTTTTAAAAGAACAAGAGTCAGAGATATTTTTCAACGTCCCTTTTTATATATTCTGAGCTTTCACACACTCCTCAATGAATTTACTTAAATGGGAGAAATCACTCTCAAGGGAAATTTCTGTTTATTTTTAGTTTAGGTTTTCTGGTGGGGAGGGGCAAAATGTGAGTGTTTCTGTAACTAGGTTTCTGTAACTAAGTTGTTCAAATAGATCTAATAAACCCTGTTACCAGAAAAAAAAAAAAAAAGATAATGCCCAACTATTTGACGAGCAGCTCTGCTTGCATGGCTATATAGGTATTTATAACTAAAATACTACAGTTAATCCCTCTGATCCAAATCTGTCTCTCTCACCCTACTCCTTCTCAGTAAATGGCAATACCATCCACATCAAGCAAAATACTAATACTTAAGATGTCAATTTTCCTATTTATTTCATACCCTGTTTTCATTTTATTAACCAGTTAAGCCAATACTGTCTTCAAAATAGATCTTAAATTTTCAAAGACCTTTTCGTTTCCACTGATAGTATCATTCCAAGCCACTCTCATGTCTCACCTGGACTACTACATCACTGAATCTGTCATCATGCTCCTCCATCTATCATTTAATTTCCACAAAGTTATAAAGAAGAATTCTTTCAAACTTAAATAATGTCTTTTTTTCTCTTGAAATCCTGCAATGGCTTTGTAATGCATCCAGAGAAAAACCAAATTCCCTTCCATAGCCCACAAGCTTGGAGGAACAGCCTCTAGTTTCCTACTCTTCATCTCTACTTGGAGGAAATAGGATGTTTCTGTGAAAGTCACATGGTCACAAGTCAAATGCAGACTAGCAAGGTGTTCTTCATCACCTCACCTAAAGGAGCTCACCCAAGGACTCTCTTTCTCACTTACTTGCCTTTGTTATTTTTATTACAATGCCCACTACAACTGGTACTGACTTCACATATATGTTATATATGACCAGTCTATCCCCACCCCATCCCACCTTTGCTCAAATATCAACCAATGAAAGTGGAGCTTATATCCTAGGTGCATATGAGGCAGTCACTAAATATATGTACAACAAGTGAATAAATTAATAATCAAATGAAAGTTCAGAGCACAGTTGATATCTGGTAATGCAATCTGGAAAAAATAGAAATTATAAGAGCATGTTGTGCATTGCTATTCAAGATAGGCTTTTGTTGTAACTGTTGTGCAGCTGTAAAACAGACATTGAGCTGGAAAAAGGGAGTATCTGTCTGCAAAGAGCATTTTCTCAAATATTTAATTATAATATACTGTTTTCATCCTTCTTTCCAAACTGAAAAAAATCTTTACTATGCAGCCTAGTGTTCATTAGAAAACATTGATTTCTACTCACATGTCCTTACATGTGCATGAAGTGATGACTTAGGAAAATACTATCATATATGGGGATAATCTATTAATAAAGAAATCTCATATTTTTCTCCATCTGAGAAACATACCATATTTATTTGACAGTTTCTAAAGTAGATACTGTCAGATATGCAAGCTACTTAGCAAACTAAAGACTGGCAAACAGCAGGTAAGTCCTTAAAATAGAGAATGAGAATAAGAACATAAAGGGAAATGAGAAGAGAAGGAGAAAGAGAATGAGAAAATAAGGTAGAACAGGAAGAAAGAGGATGGGGGAAAAGGACAACAGCAGAAAATAAAAACAAAATAAAAAGAAATAGGGTTGACGATAGGAGTTGGCGCAACAATATATTAAAGTACACTCGAACAACACAATATTATTGTTAAAAATATTTAGGATGATTATTTAAAAATATAGTCATTAAAGAACATATATTTGTTAAAATTCATATATATATATATATATATATATATATATATACATTGAAATTGACATCAGTAAGTAAAAAATAATAGTCACACAGTATAATACATATTTGAAGGGGAAATCTTAGATATTTTCTCTCATAATACATGTAATTATATCTAGAAAAACTAAAGGATTAAATGTAAAAAATAGAAACCATTAGAGTGAGGTGAGAAACCATAGAAGTGAATCTACATAATTTTGAAATGAGAAAAAAATTTCTAAATGTACAATGTAAAAAAAAATAGAAGAAAACAATAGAATGGGAAAAACTAGAGATATTTTCAAGAAAATTAGAGATACCAAGAGAAGATTTTATGCAAATATGGGCACAATAAAGGATAGAAACTATAAGGACCTAACAGAAGCAGAAGATATTAAGTAGAGGTGGCAAGAATACACAGAATAACTGTACAAAAAAGGATCTTTATGACCCAGATAACCACGATGGTGACCACTCACCAAGAGCCAGTCATCCTGAAATGTAAAGTTAAGTGGGCCTTAAGAAACATCACTATGAACAGGAGATGATGGAATTCCAGTTGAGCTATTTCAAATCCTAAAAGATGATGCTGTTAAAGTGCTACACTCAGTATACCAGCAAATTTGGGAAACTCAGCAGTGGCCACACGACTGAAAAAGGTCAGTTTTCATTCTAATCTCAAAGAAAGGCAATGCCAAAGAATATTCCAACTACCACACAATTGCACTCATCTCACACACTAGCAAAGTACCCCTCAAAATTCTACAACCAGGCTTCAACAGTACATGAACCAAGAACTTCCAAATGTTCAAGTTGGATTTGGAAAAGTCAGAGGAACCAGAGATCAAATTGCCAACATCTGTTGGATCATCAAAAAAGCAAGAGTTCCAGAAAAACATTTATTGACTATGCCAAAGCCTTTGACTGTGTAGATCACAACAAACTGGAAAATTCTTAAAGAGATGGGGATACCAGGCCACCTGACCTGTCTCCTGAGAAATCTGTATGCAGATCAAAAAGTAACAGTTAGAACTGGACATGGAGCAACAGAATGGTTCCAAATCAGGAAAAGAGTATCTCAAGGCTGTATCTTATTACCCTGCTTATTTATTTCCTATGCAGAGTACATCATGTGAAATGCTGGGCTACATGAAGCACAAGCTGGAATCAAGATTGCCGGGAAAAATATCAATAACCTCAGATATGCATATGACATCACCCTCATGGAAGAAAGTGAAAAAAACCAAAGAGCCTCTTGATGAAAGTGAAAGAGGAGAGTGAAAAAGTTAGCTTAAAGCTCAACTTTCAGAAAAGTAAGATCATGGCATCCTGTCCAATCACTTTATGGCAAATAGATGGGGAAACAATGGAAACAGTGAGAAACTTTATTTTCAGTTCAGTTCAGTTGCTCAGTCATGTCCAACTCTTTGGGACCTCATGAACTGCAACATGCCAGGCCTCCCTTTCCATTGCCAACTCCCGGAGTTTACTCAAATTCATGTCAATTTAGTCAGTGATGCCCTCCAACCATTGTCATTTGTCAGGGGGGGGGTTCCAAAATCATTGCAGATGCTGACTGCATCCATGAAATTAAAAGATGCTTGCTCCTTGGAAGAAGGGCTGTGATCAACCTAGAAAGCATATAAAGCAGAGACATTACTTTGCCAATAAGGGCCAACTAGTCCAAGCTATGTTTTTTCCAGTAGTCACATATGGATGTTAGAGTTGGACTATAAATAAAGCTGAGCAAGGAAGAACTGATGCTTTTGAACTGTGGTGTTGGAGAAGACTCTTGAGAGTCCCTTTGACTGCAAGGATATCCAACCAGTATATCCTAAAGGAGATCAGTCTTGAATATTCATTGAAAGGACTGGTGCTGATGCTGAAACTCCAATATTTTGGACACCTGATGCGAAGAGCTGACTCACTAGAAAAGACTCTGATGCTGGGAAAGATTGAAGGCAGGAAGAGAAGGGGACTACAGAGGATGAGATGATTGGATGGCATCACTGACACGATGGACATGTGTTTGAGTAAGCTCTGGGAGTTGGTGATAGACAGGTAAGCCTGGCTTACTGCATTCCATATGGTCACAGAGTCAGACACGATGGAGTGACTAAACTGAACTGAACTGAAAGAGATAAAATAATGCCATTTTCTGCAACATGGATATACCTAAAGATATCATATTGAATGAAGTCAGACAGAAAAGGACAAATATCATATGACAATGTTTATAAATGTGGAATCTTATTTAAAAAGGTACGAATGAACTTATCTACAAGACAGAAACAGAGTTACAGATGCAGAAAACAACCTTATGGTTACCAGGGGGTAAGTGGGGAGAGATTAACCAAAATATTGAGATATATATATATCATATTATTATATATAAAATATATAAATAATAATGATGTACTGTATACCACAGGGAACTCTACTCAGTACTCTATAATGGCCTATATGGGAAGAGAATCTAAAAAATAATGGATGTATGTATATGCATAACTGATTTACTTGGCTATATACCGGAAATCAACACAATCTTATAAATCTAATAAACATTTTTAAATACAAAAAAAAACTATTAAGAGCAAAGAATAAGCATACCTGGTTGCCAGGAAGTATTCTGGATTACAGATATCAAACAAAAAAAGATGATTCAAAAGTGAATATACATATACCTATCTCACGGACTGCCTACAAATCTTCTGTTTGGTATCCAGACTAAAAGACTTCACTAAGAAGCGATTGGTTAGGTTGTCTTCCTCTTGATTTGCTGATATAAAACAAATAATTGTGAGTCTCTTGATAAAAGTTATGTCCTGTGAAAACTGAAAATGAATCTCTTTTATGATCATATACTACTCAAACATATGTTTTAGATTACGTAACACATTTTTATTACTTTTTTCTCTGCCTTTCGTCACGAACTCTAAAGGGAAACGTTAAAGTAAGTTGTTCTTTATTAATAATTCAGTGAATTTTTGAGTTCACTGTTGTCAAGCTACTGAATGACCTCAAAGTGCACCTTTCTAGAAACATACCACTGAGCTTAAAATACCACTGGCTTTCACTTCTCTGTGAGGAATGGATCTTGTAATTGTGCAATTATTTCTATTTAGATGTTCAGGAAGTTAGGAAGAATACTGTCCTTTAGGAAGTTCATCCTACTTTTTACTTTATAATAATCCATGAAAAATAGCATTGCTCCCATATGGAAACATTTTGCAAATTAAAATTATTGAACATTTTAATCAAATATTTCAAAAATTATAACTCAGTGAACTTATTCAGTTCTAATTTGCATTCCAGAGAAAATTTCAAGTTAATTATATTAGGGGGAAAAAAGGACAAATTTATGAAGGGAGAAAATCTCACACAATGGCAACAGCGCAAGCTCAGATGTACTGAATGGGACTCCATAATGACACAGTGATTATTCTGCCATGTTCAGCTGTTTAATATCATGCCTGACTGCCCCTTTCTGGCTGATGATTTTCTTTTGTAGGATATGACAGGCCTAAATGAATTTTAACCCTTGTGAATTAAAACTCTCTGATTCATTTACATTGGCTAAAATCCCTTATGCTCTAAGCAAATGTGTCTTTTTCTTTTTGCAATGCACCTGATATGATCTTCCCTGATAACTCAGTTGGTAAAGAATCCGCCTGCAATGCAGGAGACCCCAGTTGGATTCCTGAGTCAGGAAGATCCACTGTTGAAGGGATAGGATACCCCCTCCAGGATTCTGGCCTGGAGAATTCCATGGACTGTATAGTCCATGGGGTCGCAAAGAGAGGGACACAACTGAACGACTTTTATTTGATGAAATTCATGTAAGGGAGAGAAGAACTAGTTAAACAACAGAGTAAGAAGAAATAGTAATTTTATGCGTATATAATCATTAACTTTTTATTGTCATCATGGTAAAATAAATAAACAAGCAAGGTTAAAATAGTTTCCCAATGAGCACTCTTATACCTGGCTTCACAACTAAAATGACTTCTGGATCTTAGCAAGTTACACACATGAGTGAATAGCAAACATTATTGAGTATACATGAGCCAGCTAACAGTAAAACTGTTTTAAGTAATAACTCATTTAGTCCTCGCCACATCTTTTATGAGAAAAATACTATGTGATTTGTACTTCCACTTAATTACCTTAATTTCATTGTTGGACCTCAGGTGCAGAGGTATGAATTCAGAATCCTCAGATCATGGCATATCAGTATCATTCTCTGTGTCTTATTTATTCCTAGTTTTTTCTTGTACTTGCACTGCCATTCCTTTCTGCCTCCCCCACTTAGAGTTAAGATTCTAATGTGCTTAATCTGTATTTTTTGGGGGGATGATTTGCAACATGTCTATTTGGTACATGTCTTTTTCATTCATGTAGATAATGTTATGTTCTAGAATTCACTGTTTCTAACTTTTATTAGTCAGCCTTAGACCTTTAAACTGCATCCCCTTTACTATGCATGCATTTAATTTTCTGTGTCTAACTGCTGTAAGTACACTGCAATGTGTGTCTGCTGCATTTTACTGTCCACTCCCCCTGCAATAGATACTCAGGTTGCCTCCTACTGCTGTCACACAAATGGTATAATTCTGGCACCATTTGTTCCCTTTATTCCAAATGTTCCAATAAATGCACTGCAACATGTTTCTGTAAGGACTTATGTTAAAATTTCTTTCAAATAAGTATACACAGAGCCATAAATTTGAGGTCAAAGCATGTACATGGATGTTAAGATTAAACTCTGCCACCACGCTTTCTAGATTGGCTGCACTGACTCAACTGATTCCAGCAGCCAGGAATTAGTGTCCCTATATCATCATGTCAATTCCAATTCTAAACACAATCTAGCTCTATAATTTTGGACTTTGTCCTTATATTTAATAAGCACAAAATTTTACTATTCCTAGTTTGAAGATGAGAAACTAGATATACAGAAATATTCAGTAATGGCTCAAGCTCATGATGAAACTGGGATTCGGAAACCAGGTAGGGGGGCTCCAGAGCCCATGCTTTCATTCATTGTATTATACTTCCATCCCCAAAAGCAGAAACAGTAAAGCACCAAAATTGTGGCAATCTAGAGAGCACAGGTACTGCCTTATGGCACCGTGGCATTTAAAAGTAATAACGACAAAAACAGACACAGGGTTTGATCCCCGGGTTGTGAAGTTCGTCTGGAGGAGGAAATGGCAATCCACTGCAGTATTCTTGCCAGGAAAATCCCATGGAGAACTCGGTGAGCTACAGCTCATAGAGTCTCAAAGAGTCAGACACAACTGAGCACAGACTTAATTTAAAACTGAATTTGATCCTCTTAATTACATTCTCCACAAGGTCATCTCTTTTTTGATTCACTTACTACTTTTACTTTCTCTTTGATGTTAAAAGTCGATTGACTTGTATACAGAAATTTACAGCTAAATGTATTTCCACAAAGTGAACACACCTGAGTCACTTCCAACCGTATCAAAAATAGAACATTACCAGCAAATCAGAAGCCCCCTTCATGCCTCCCTTCTCAACACCAATTCCCTTCCTCTATAATTCTTCTCTTATTTTTAGTCACTTTGAACTCTTGTAGAACCACAAATAATGCTTCTTTGTGTCTGGTTCCTTTGGCTCAAAATTATATTAGTGAGATCCATCTATACTGTGTAAAGCAATAGCTATTTTTTCTCATTGTTGTATAATACTTATGAATATGATTATAAATATTCAATAATTTATTTTCATATTCTACTTTTGTGGCTATGAGGATAGTGAAATGATAGTATTAAAATAATAATAATATTAATTTCCATATTGGTAATATCTAGTAGACAGATGCAACAGAGTAGACATTCAAAAGTATTATTTTCAATTATGTAATTGCCTACATTATACCTAAAATTATTTAAAGTAGATGATTCATTTAGTCCTAATCTTTAGTGAAAACAAGCTCTCTTACTAAAGCAAAGCAACTTTTCCTCATTCGTCTTCTAGCACTCACTCACTTTCATAAAGGAAAGCTTTTCACATAGAAATCTTCCTTGGGAGAAGCAGTAAACATGTTACGTAGACTTCTAATTAGATACATGAAATGCTAAGCTGTTGAGACATGGCCCAAACTATTGAGCAAAATATACTTTTAGACCCAAATTAATTGTTTCACTATTACAACTATTTCTTATATTTTCCTTTACCTTGAGGATATGCTAAAGAATGCCACAGAAACTAGAAAAATCCCCATTTCTTTATTGGGTTAGTGCAATTCTCATCACAGCACTTGAAAACTTTAAGAGAATAAGCCTAAAATTCATCTCCTAATTTTACCACTTCAGTCTACCGTAGTCAACAATATGGTCTTTATACAAAAAGTAGCCAGAATATTTATAAACATGTGACTAAAATGGCAGAAACTAAGACCTGAAAGAATCCTCTGCTTGTCTGTCATTAATGCTTTAAATATGTCACTATAATCCGATTTAGGTATTCAGAAAATTTGATTCTTCTGACATAACTTTCAGACATGCTGAAATCAAGTAAAATGACCAACATATTTTCACAGTGGAGATCAGCTGTTGGTATTTTCTATTGAGAATTTTCCATCAAAAAGAACAAGGCTTCTTCTGTATCTTCCTCCCTGTATACATATATACATACCTTTACATATATATGTACACACACAGTTTGTCAATAGTAATTCTTGAAATGTATTGATGTATATTCCTGATTAAATACAGTGGAGATCAGTACACAGTTGGGAAAAAAAAAAGATCTTCTAAGTCATTTATAATTCTTAAATTTCTTTTCATGTTTATTGCTCTTTGTTAATTCATTTCCCAGTAAATTTTTAATGAGTTTTTAGTATGGGCCAGGCATGCTAGGTGGGCAGAAAATATAAATAAATCACCCTCAAGAAGCTCTTAAGCTAGTTGTTGTAGGGAAAAGCACATAAATTAATAAAATATAAAGCCATGTAATAAGCACTGAAGCAGAGTGGGAGTTGTCACTAATAAGAGGAGGAGGAGCGGTAGATAGAAAAGGGAGTGTGGCCTTGGAGCCACATCCTTTGAGTCAAATTCTCTCCAATGCTTTCTACATGTGACCTTGGGCAAGTTTAAAAGTCTCTCCGTGCTTCAGTGTACATTTCCTAAACAGCGATAAAAATTAGTAACCATTAAATGAATTATTACACATAAAGTATATTTAGAGGAACGTTAGACATATAGCAAGTACCAGGACTATTCATTAGCATCAGTACCATAAAACACAGAGTGCATGGCATCTTTTGGATGCAGATACCACACTGGGTACTTAATAAACACCATCTCATTTTACCCTTGTAAAGTTTGGTGAGCTTCATGTTCTTATTCTAATCTTATAGAAGAGAAAATGAGGCCCATACATATTAGTGACTTGTTCAAGGTCACACAATGAAGTGATCCGGAAAAGTGGAATCCAGGTACTCACATTCTGAACCAAGTACTTTGAAAACACAGACAATGGAGCAACATGTGTTTTCCTGGGAATTTGCAAACTACTTTTTGTAGGTGGGTCATTTGGAAATGGAAACTCAAGTATACATTAGCTGGAGTATATAAAGCTAAGAATTTCATTTCTGCCTGGAGGAATAGCAGGGTAGGGATACTAATCCATGAGGGGAAAAAAAAAAAAAAGAAACCTGGCAGCTTTAGTAATGAGAACTGTTCTGTGTTTGTGTGACAGGAAATAAGGTTTGGAGTATGAAAGTTGTGGCAAATTAAAACTTTCCATGAAAAGCTCTAGTATCCCAACTTCAGTGCAGTTAATGGGGCCCAGCCCTGAGCCTGCTAAGGCCAAGTTTCAGTTTCTCTCCAGGTAGGCTGCTCCCACTGATGATTACAGATTAAGCAGGTTTATATTTTCAGTGGAGGTTACTCTGCTCAGCTGGTGATTTTAAACACAAAACCACAATGAGGTACCACTTTACACCAGTCAGAATGGCTGCCATCCAAAAATCTACAAGCAATAAATGCTGGAGAGGATGTGGAGAAAAGGGAACCCTCTTACACTGTTGGTGGGAATGCAAACTAGTACAGCACTATGGAAAACAGTGTGGAGAATCCTTAAAAAACTGCAAGTAGACCTGCCATATGACCCAGCAATCCCACTGCTGGGCATATACACCTAGGAAACCAGAATTGAAAGAGCCACGTGTACCCCAATGTTCATCGCCGCATTGTTTACAATAGCCAGGACATGGAAGCAACCTAGATGCCCATCAACTGACGAATGGATAAGAAAGCTGTGGTACATATACACAATGGAATATTACTCAGCATTAAAAAAAAATTCATTTGAATCAGTTCTACTCAGGTGGACGGAACTGGAGTCTATTATCCAGAGTGAAGTAAGCCAGAAGGATAAACAACAATACAGTATACTAACGCATATATATGGAATTTAGAAAGACGGTAACGAGAACCCTGCATGCGAGACAGCAAAAGGAAGGCAGGTGTATAGAAAAGACACGTGGACTCTGTGGAAGAGGTCAAGGGTGGGATGATATGGGAGAATGACATTGAAACATGTTAATTACCATATATGAAATCAATCGCCAGCCCAGGATTGATGCTCGGGGCTGGTGCACCGGGATGTCCCAGGGGGAGGGAGTCGGGAGGGGGAAGGGAGGAGGGTTCTGGAGGGGGAGCATGTGTAGACCCATGGCAGTTTCATGTCACTGTATGGCAAAACCAACACAATAAAGTAAAGAAAATTAAAAAAAAAAAATTGAATGGGAGTAGGGAAGGTGTTTGGAGAGAAAAATAAATAAATAAACACCAGCTGGGCTGGTCCCCTAGTTCAGTCCACATGACAAGACATCGGTTTCTCCAAAGGGTGAACCAAAGGGCTCCTGTTATCTGAAGGCAAACTGTATGACTGACAATGAAATGAAAATCTAGTATGCAAAGAATGCACATGTTTATCATAGAATGATAGGGGAAAAGGAACCACAAGGAAAAGAATATATATTGCTTACATGGCAGTTATATTCACTGAACATTAAACAC
This sequence comes from Antilocapra americana, assembly GCA_007570785.1. Classification (NCBI taxonomy): domain Eukaryota; kingdom Metazoa; phylum Chordata; class Mammalia; order Artiodactyla; family Antilocapridae; genus Antilocapra; species Antilocapra americana. The sequence continues at coordinate 3,193,894 of ML663566.1, forward strand.
ACCATTAGATGAACCTCTGATTTGTTGGTTTCATACGTGCAGTTTGCCTTCAGGCATTGGCTTTCCCATTTTCACAAATCTTATTCAGTAAATTAAGTGCTTATTCCAAACATTTTTTTGCTTGCTATTATTTTTTGGCTGGCTACCATCACATAACAGAGATATTACTGATTTTTCCCATGTTAGCTTCCTCTATCACATGCTATGGCAGGCTACCACCCCAAGTGTCTTTTCAGGTTGTTTGCCTTACATGAAGCTACCTCCTAAACCACACATAGTGGTCCCCAACCATTTTGGCACCAGGGACAGGTTTCATGGAAGACAATTTTTCCATTGATGGGGGCTGCAAGGAGATGGTTTGGGGATGATTCTAACATACTACATCTATTATGAACTTTATTTCTATTATTATTACATCAGCTCCACCTCAGAGTATCAGGCATTAGATCCCAGAGGCTGAGGTCCCCTGTCATGCAGCATAGACCATGTTTCTTTTTACAACTCATTTATCAGGCTTTCCTATAAGTCACATCTTGAAGTAAATTTTGTATTTTAGATTTTTGCATTTCCCTTTTTCCTTCTTTACTACTGATTGATGTAATTATGAAAACCATCCTTATGGTAACAATAAAATATTTGTAATATTCAAAGCTTAATTTTGTGCACATACACATCAGTTTTTCTTTTTAATTGGAATTCTGGGAACACATAGAGATGGGTGTCTTTTCCTTCTACCTTAAATGGATTGTTTTACAGTTGAAAATAATGTAGTCAGTTAACTCCAAGCTATTGTGCCAAAACATGCATAAAAATCCTCAAAGATAATACATTGGTATTTTTTTAAGTGTTTCTACAAGTGCTATGAGTTATATATGAATATCAAGGAGAAAAGACAGAAGCAACTACCTGGTAATCATCTGTGCTCTTATGGAGCTAAATACCATCTGGTACACATTCTTAATATTTCCTCCTCAAACACCTTAATAAGCTGTACCATTGACATACCATATGTCTCTCTTAGATGGTAATAGCTGTAGAAAAAGGAAAATAACAAAATATAACTGACATGTATACTAACAAGGCATGCTAAAATTACATTTGTGCCATTGCATGGAGAATTCACTTTAACATTACAGCATTTCAGTTGTTGGTGTTCAAATGTAAGTTAGAACTACATTGTAACCCAATCTGTTAAAACATGAATTTAAGACCTACCACTTCATGTCTGCCAAAACCTAACCACCAGATAAATTGTGAAGTTGAATAAAGGATTATATTGTTAAATTATAAGGATTTGTCTCCTAACATATATTTCATGAATTTTCTGGAGTAATTTAAATATTTTAAAGTGATCTTTTTTGGAAAAACACTTTATCTGACTGCTTTTTTATTTTCCAAAAAAAAAAAGAAAATCACAAAAATATTCACCAGCTCCTTTGCCAAATTAGATTGTGAGTTTCACAAGAGAGGAACCCTGAATAATACCTAGCACATCAGTTCAGTTCAGTTCAGTTCAGTTTAGTCGCTTAGTTGTGTCGGACTCTTTGTAACCCCATGAACCGCAACACACCAGCCTCCCTGTCCTCCCTGTGTCAGGGAGGCCAAGTTATGAAACTTGGTGCCAGGCCAAGTTATGCAACTGACTCAGGGTTCTGGGTTTAATTTTAATAAGTTAATAAGTTGATGAGTGGACTCATCAACTCCCGGGGTCCACCCAAACCCATGTCCATTGAATTGGTGATGCCATCCAACCTTCGCATCCTCTGTTGTCCCCTTCTCCTGCCCTCAATCTTTCCCAGCATCAGGGTTTTTTCCAATGAGTCAGCTCTTCTCATCAGGTGGCCAAAGTATTGGAGTTTCAGCTTCAACATCAGTCCTTCCAATGAACACCCAGAACTGATCTCCTTTAGGATGGACTGGTTGGATCTCCTTGCAGTCCAAGGGACTCTCAAGAATCTTCTCCAACACCATAGTTCAAAAGCATCAATTCTTCAATGCTCAGGTTTCTTTATAGTCTAACTCTCATATCCATACACGACTATTGGAAAAACCATAGCCTGACTAGACGGACCTTTGTTGACAAAGTAATGTCTCTGCTTTTTAATATGCTGTCTAGTTTGGTCATAATTGTCCTTCCAAGAAGTAAGTGTCTTTTAATTTCATGGCTGCAATCACCATCTGCAGTGATTTTGGAACCAAAAAGTAAAGTCAGCTACTGTTTCCACTGTTTCCCCATCTATTTGCCATGAAGTGATGGGACCAAATGCCATGATCTTAGTTTTCTGAATGTTGAAATTGAAGCCAATTTTTTCACTCTCCTCTCTCACTTTCATCAAGAGGCTTTTTAGTGCCTCTTCACTTTCTGCCATAAGGGTGGTGTTGTCTGCATATCTGAGGTGATTGATATTTCTCCCAGAAATCTTGATTCCAGCTTGTGCTTCTTCTAGACCAGCGTTTCTCATGATGTACTCTGGATATAAGTTAAGTAAGCAGGGTGACAATATACAGCCTTGATGTACTCTTTCCCTGTTTGGAACCAGTCTGTTGTTCCATGTTCAGTTCTAACTGTTGCTTCCTGACCTGCATACAGGATTCTCAAGAGGCAGGTCAGATGGTCTGGTATTCCCATCTCTTTCAGAATTTTCCAGTTTATTGTGATCCACGCCTAGCACACAGTAGGTGCTCAATAAAACTTTATATAACAAATGAGGGTATAAATTCCCATCGTACTATCTTAATTAATCAATATCAATTTCTTCTTCTATTTTTGTGTGCTTCATATTATTAGCCTCAAAATAGCAATGTCAGGAATAAGCGTGACAAGTATTTAATATAGCCCCAATCATTCTTCTATCAGTCCACCAACTAGTGGGTTTCTACTCTTGGCAAAGTAGTATTCTGCTCAGTTCTGGGAGAAAAAAAGCCTTTATCCTTCCCTATTTCATTCCAAAGTAGCAAAATTTAAGTGAAGGATTGGGATCAAAACAAATAATGATAGATATCCATTCAATAATTTTAACTTCAGTGTGACCCAAAGACAGACTGTGTCTTCTGTGGTACTTTTTCTGAAAAAAGTGAGAAATAGTCACTCTCTCAACCATTGTACCCACACATTAGGCAGCAAGAATTATATATATTTTCCAATTAGGAGCTGATAAAATGAAGATTAAAATGTCATGCTACTTTGATTCGTGTTTCTTCTATAAAAGGATTGTGAAACTAAATTAAAATAGTACAGCAGGTTTTTGGATTGCATTGCTCTGATAATGAGTGATGTTGAGCATATTTTCATGTGTTTGTTGGCCATTTTTATGTCTTCTTTGGAGAAATGTCTGTTAAGTTCTTTGGCCACTTTTTGATTGGGTCGTTTATTTTTCTAGAATGGAGCTGAAGGAGTTGCTTGTATATTTTTGAGATTAATTGTTTGTCCGTTGCTTCATTGGCTATTATTTTCTCCCATTCTGAAGGCTGTCTTATCACCTTGCTTATAGTTTCCTTTGTTGTGCAGAAGCTTTTAATTTTAATTAGGTCCCATTTGTTTATTCGTGTTTTTATTTCCAATATTCTGGGAGGTGGGTCATGGAGGATCCCGCTTTGGTTTATGTCAGGGAGTGTTTTGCCTATGTTATCCTCTAGGAGTTTTATAGTTTCTGGTCTTATGCTTAGATCTTTGATCCATTTTGAGTTTATCTTTGTGTATGGTGTTACAGAGTGTTCTAGTTTCATTCTTTTACAAGTGGCTGTCCAGTTTTCCCAGCACCACTTGTTAAAGAGGTTGTCTTTTCTCCATTGTATATTCTTGCCTCCTTTGTCAAAGATAAGGTGTCCATAGATGCGTGGATTTATCTCTGGGCTTTCTATTTTGTTCCATTGATCTATATTTCTGTCTTTGTGCCAGTACCATACTGTCTTAATGACTGTGGATTTGTAGTATAGCCTAAAGTCAGGTAGGTTGATTCCTCCAGTTCCATTCTTCTTTCTCAAGATTGCTTTGGGTATACGAGGTTTTTTGTATTTCCATATGAATTGTGAAATTATTTGTTCTAATTCTCTGAAAAAGACTTCTGGTAGCTTGATAGGAATTGCATTGAATCTATAGATTGCTTTGGGTAGTATACTCCAGTCAGAATGACTGCAATCCAAAAATCTACAAGTAATAAATGCTGGAGAGGATGTGGAGAAAAGGGAACGCTCTTTCACTGTTGGTGGAAATGCAAACTAGTACAGCCACTATGGAAAACAGTGTGGAGGTTCCTTAAAAAACTGCAAATAGACCTGCCATATGACCCAGCAATCCCACTGCTGGGCATACACACCTAGGAAACCAGAATTGAAAGAGCCACGTGTACCCCAATGTTCATCGCCGCATTGTTTACAATAGCCAGGACATGGAGGCAACCTAGATGCCCATCAACTGACGAATGGATAAGAAAGCTGTGGTACATATACACAATGGAATATTACTCAGCATTAAAAAAAAATTCATTTGAATCAGTTCTACTCAGGTGGACGGAACTGGAGCCTATTATCCAGAGTGAAGTAAGCCAGAAGGAAAAACAACAATACAGTATACTAACGCATATATACGGAATTTAGAAAGATGGCAGCGAGAACCTTGCATGCGAGACAGCAAAAGGAACGCAGATGTATAGAACAGACTCGTGGACTCTGTGGAAGAGGGCAAGGGTGGGATGATATGGGAGAATGGCATTGAAACATGTTAATTATCATATGTGTAATCAATCGCTAGCCCAGGATTGATGCTCGGGGCTGGTGCACGGAGATTTCCCGGGGGGAGGGAAGTGGGAGGGGGGGGTCCTGGAGGGGGAGCATATGTAAACCCATGGTGATATCATGTCATTGTATGGCAAAACTAATAAAAAAAATAGTACACTAGGAATAAGTTATGAAATTTAAAATTAAAAACAAACTTGAACTTAATTAGTAACAAACAGTATACTAGTTGGACATAAGGTATAACCCAGAAGAATTTCTGAGCTGCTAAGTGAGAAATCACTCAGAAAGTCAGCGGGTATACAAAGTAAGATAACAGACCCAAGTAAGAAGCTAAATATCTTAGAAACATTTGGGAAACACTGTTATTTTGTCTATTCTCACAAAGAATAAAAGCCATTTGAAAAATAAAAGTACCCAGATTTGAAACATGGGCACCTGTAAAATATAGCAATCCATAGTAAAAGCCTCTGCTGTGTGCCATGATTCTCAATGTCACATACGTTTTAAAAGCACCATGTGAATAGATGGAATGCTTCTAGAGTCAAACCTACAGGTATGTTGGGAAAAAATGGGAAACAATTGCACAAAGTAAGACACAAGAATTCAGAATTCTAATATCGCAAGTCATTTTCCACCATGCAGAGTAAACTCTGAAAAAGTATGCTTCATTTAAAATGAAAAAGTTCAGTTACTTGCAAAGCTGGCTTATGTCCCATGCCTTAAGGTGCCAGGCCAAGTTATGAAACTGACTCAGGGTTCTGAGTTTAATTTTAATTTTTTTTCTCTCTCTTTATCAGTAAACCCCAGGATTTGGACCCTGGAAAGGCACTTTCAGATGAGACAGTGGGATTAGCAGAATGGCTCATTTCATCCAACAGCGACATCTGCTGTCCATTCACTAGATTTACCAAGGCTGCTACGTAACAGGCAATCTGAGGAACCGCGGATAATCATGTGCCGTCTCTGGGGTCTCACAGATTCGGACACGATTGAAGGGACTTAGCAGCAGCAGTGTGCAGGTAATAAAGGAAAGTTTATAATACAAGGAAGTACTCAGAAGTGAGGACCAAAAAATAAATGAATCTTCAAAAGATACCAGTTTTCAGTACTTCCTCGCAAAAGAATAAGTTATTTTTAATTATTTTTTGAAATTGTTCTAAATTTGGGGGACTTTTTAAAAACGTCACACAAAACTATGTTTCAAAAACGCCTAAATAAAATTATGCTTAAAAAACTTAAAACTAAATTAATTTATATAAACTTAATTTTCTGAAAATTGGTAGATGTAGAAGCATATGAAGTAATGGTAAGTTTAAGTATTACATTTCTGTCACTGAAACATGCGCAAAGATTTGTACATTTTCACAGTAGCAGCTTAGTCACATCACTTCTCCTAGAAACAAGCAGAGAAAAACAAAAATAAAAACCATGGACTTTATTTTCAGCAAGTGCATGAAACAAAGACAGACCCTCAAACTCCAAATCTTACAAGCTGTTGTCACAAACCCTACTGAACTGAGTTAAGAAGTACTCCAGGGAACAGGATTCAGGAGAAGAAATAAACTGAAAGGGTGGGGGCAGGTGATGGTGGCAGATCACTAGAAATCCACAAACAAGAGTATGAATCCAGAGGAGAAGCCCCAGCCAGAGTCAGAAATGCTGGAGCGAAGTTAAAAGCTAACAGGATAGAGTCCTCAGGGAAGTGGAAAGAAAATCCTCAGAGGTGTACAGTTTCAGAAAACAAACTACAAAGTGTAACTTCTAACACTGAACGAGTCAATCTGGAAGGCAAGGGTTGTTTCACTCGCGGCAGGGCAGTGGGAAACAGGAAAGGATAAGCGTGCAGATGGAAGGTGTCCCGAGCTAGTTTGGGTTCTGGGACTCAAAACAGCAGTAGATCTATAATGTCTCAAACCAGGAAGAGGTAGTTTATCATTGCAGAAAATGATGAGAGGGCCCTGGAGCTATGGTGCCTGCACAATTCTATAACCTCTTTCCCACTTTCTACAAGAAATTCCTGCTGTTAGCTAGTCAAGAAAATGCAATACTCCCATATGAGAAACACTAAAGGAATTTCCTTAGCATCCAGGAAAGACACTATAAGAACAAAGATGAAAAGGAACACATCAACTCTTTTAATCATCAGAAATGTTGTTATGAAACAGAAGAAAAATGTAATGAACGTTTGTACATGCCAATGTAAATTGAAACAACTTAAAATATATAGAGACCAGGAGATGAAACACGAGGTCTCAAGAAGAGACGGCCAAAAAACTGAAACTAAAAGAAACAGAAAGTAGCAGGATTCATGAAGGAAATGGGAGTAAAAGCAGAAAAGACTAACACAAACAAAACAAGAGAGATTGTTCTGCAAAGAAAATAAGAATCATAAAGAGGAGACATGAGAGAAGAAAACAAAACTAATCCTCTCCTCTTTCCAAGGAAAGAGAAATAAAAAAAATAAAACAGAACTAGAAAAAGTTATCTTAGGCCAAGGTAAACCATATAGGTATATGTAGAATATGAACATGTATACCTACATAGTTTATATATATGTATATATATAATTTATAATATCAGGAGGCTCAATCCCAAGACAAATCATTGTATAATAACTGAACTTCAATGATTAAGAAAGCATTATTTGGAAGGTTAAGTGCAAAGGTCAAGACATATGTAAGAAAGGAAAAACAGTGGGGCATCACAGTTTTTCACAGCAACAAGCTGACACCAAGAATATAGGAGGCAATATGTACAAGTTAATCAAGAAGAGAAAGAAGCCAAAAGCTTTATCTTTATCCTCCCAAAACATCCATCAACTGTAAAGTCTATAGTTAGGAACATCTATAAATTCAAGGAAGTAAAATCTTTTTACTGGAGGAAAAACTTCAGTCAACGTGGTGCTGATCTGGACTACTATCATTAACTCAGTCTCCTGCACTGCGGGCAGACCCTATAGTCTGAACCACCAGGGAAGCCCCCATTAAGACTAGCAGTGAGCATCAAATGCATTTGTCTATAGATTTAAGCGGAAAATTGTGGAGAAAATGTGAAAAACACATTTTATGGACAGTTCTGACAGTGTACAAATGATCCAACCAAAAAAGTTAAGAGGAGGGAGTGAGTAAAAGATGTAAAAAGCAGAATTATCTCCCTCATATGTTAGAGCTGAGAGTAACAGAATATTTTTAAGGCTCACAATCCACCCATATTAATATAAACATATTAAACAGTACAAGCAAATACTAATAAATGCCCAGTTTCAAAAACTGAATAGCACAGAAGGAGTAGAGAAATTAGAAATAGCACCTATTCTAATTTTATTGCCACTCAGTATGAAGCCATTAGATATTATCTAAAGAAATAAGAAGAAATTTAAGTACAGGCAAAATTATAAAAATAATGACTAGCAAAATGTATCTACCCTGTCAACAAAAGTAAATGATCATTTATTTTTTGAAATTCTAATAGTATTAATTAGGAAGCAATAGTCAATGTTATGATATATACAAGAAATATTCCTTAAAAAAAGAGATCAAGAATGTCTTTGAAAAGTTGATCAATATAAACAAGGTAAATGTAAACAAACGAATTATCAGTCTATTTTTACACCATTTCCTTTCTTATATTTTTATTCCATTTTAAAAATTGGTTTAAAAAAACTGGTTAACATATTTAAAAGTCTCTTCTTTAATATTCTTTTTCTGATAATTCTAACTTTCTGGTTCTAACTCTGTTTCCTTTTTTTCCCGCTGTTTCTCTTGTAATATTTATTTTCCTGGACTATTATCTTGTTGTTGATTTTATTCTCTTTATTTTGATTGAGAGAAAAACAACAGGAAACTTGTATCAGTAAAGGCTGTCTCTCTAAATTTTGACCATGTTTCATAATTCTCTCCCTCTTGTTTACTTTTCAGAGACCTGAATTAGTTGTTTATTGCAGTTTTTCAAGTTGTCAATTGCAATCAATGTGAAGGATGGGCTACAGAGAGCTTACCCTGGCACGGAGTGCCAGAAATTCACCTCATTTTCTTAAAAATAAAAAACTTGTAGAAAGGAATGTAGATTTGAAGACAAAAAGTTTCCATGACACAGAAAAATCATCTAACAGTATAAGGCTCCATTTCAGCTAATACAGAAGAGATATGGTTGAGAGTACAAGAAATCTGACAGTAAAGAACTTACATGGAAGAGCATTTCGACAGATAATTTAATCCATCCTACCTCCAAGAGGGGAAATTTTGTATTAGTGAAACTTCAAACAGGTATCACTTTCACCTCAGTTAATCCACAAAATTTGAGTCAGCAACATCTTGTGATCAACCATATCAAAAGTAGTTGACAGATGATATGCCATTAACAGAATGAGCAGTTATCCATCACTCAGTAAAACGTCATCCATCACCCCTACACCAAACTCAATTCTGTCTAAGACTAAGCACACACAACACATTGAAAACTGTCAACTTCTGATGATCTAGGAACTTTTCTTCCATGACCATTTGATTACATCTAGAGAAAGAATAGAGAAACTTCAGGGACGGTCAGTAAAAAAAGCTGTAGTGATACAATAATAAATGTAATAAATATCAAATTAATAACTTTCATTACCTAAAACTAATTTTACCAACATAATCTGATATTAAGATATTCTGTTAAGCAAGTTCCCTGTTTTATACATGATTATATAATCTCATACTAGATTGCACACTTTTAAATGAAATAAATCAAAGAGAATAAAAGAATTTTACACAGAAATTGACTATCATCACGGTCTCTAGTTCAACATTATAAGCATGCATACTTATTATTGAAGAAGGAAATGGCAACCCATTCCAGAATTCTTGCAAGTACAGTCCATGGGGCATCAAAGAGTCAGACATGACTGAGCTACTAAACCACTACCTAATTTTATAGATGTACAGATGAATGGTGGTTGAAGTATATCAGAAAACACATTCATGAATACAGATGTACAATCCATATAATTATTCTCAAATATAAGCTTCTATTTATTCCCTAATAATAAATAATATGATTATTTATCAGTTATGCAGCTAGCTGCTATTATTTTTTTTCAGTCAATGGGAATTAATTTTATTTTAATAATAGCATGACAAAAATGACATCAAGTTTTGGAACTGATTTTCAAGAAGTAAAAAAAAAAAGCTAGCTGCTTTTAATATCCTCATTAAGAACTTAAAAATTTTGCTAGAGATGCCTTTTCTTAATGTAGAACTATTTATTATAGTTAGTTCTTTGTAGAAGATGCTGATTCATTCAGTGCCTATAATTCAGATGCAAAAGATTGAGCAAAAATTCATTATGAAGCAATCCATTGTTTTCTCTTAAAATATATGTCATGCACATATGTATTTAAAATGAAGTCACTCAGTCATGTCCAACTCTTTGTGACCCTATGGACTGTAGCCTGCCAGGCTCCTCCATCCATGGGATTCTCCAGGCAAGAATACTGGAGTGAGTTGCCCTTTCCTTTTCCAGGGGATCTTCCGGACACAGAGATGAAACTCAAGTCTCTCACACGCAGGCAGACTCTTTACCCTCTGAGCCCCCAGAGAATCCCTATATATATATATATGTATATATATATATAAAAAGCTAATAAAATAAAATATAAAGTTTGTAATGAATAATTATAATATATATGCTGATACATGTATATATATATATAAATGTATATGTGTGTATATTTATATATATATATGCAGTCAACAAGTTTTCCAACAATCATACAATTTTTCAAAAATTTCTACCTCAAGTAAATGGGAATTTTCATTTTTGTAATATATTGCATATTAAAAATGAACTGTGTTCTTATTGATTTTGAAAGCAACACTTCCAAGTATGAAAGTAATAGCTTTTTGATTGATTCAGTCAGGATGAGTTAGACGTTGAGAAGAAAGGGAGAATTAATCAAAAAGGGTTGATATAGGACCTGTTCCTGGTAAAGATTTCCATTTTTTGTGTCATTGTTCTCTTGTTATAGACCTGATGGACTGTTTGCACCAGTTTAAATGATAAAATGACTAGGATGAGAAAAGCAGCAAGTCAGGATATATCAGAATTAAGTCTATTTTGAAATTAAAGTTAGAGACCAAACTTTAGAATAGTCATAGCATGCTGCGTAGAAATGGTAATTTTTTTTAAAAGTCAGGTACACACTTAAACCAATCCTCATATAAAAGAATAAGTCAAAACATTCCTAAACAACATTAAGAATTTAACTTTGTCGTGATGTACCAGAGACGTTCTAGAAAATATGCAAGCAAATCGCATCTGTAATGAATCACATTACAAATGAGAACCACTCTCTGGCTTTAGTGATCCAGGAAAGAGATATCAAGTTCCTACTCAGAGCCAGGCACTGGACACAGGCAGAAACCTGGATAAAACATGATTCCTCCCCAACTACTAAAATCTGAGCCGATGTTAGAATCCCATGGTAGCTTCACACCAGCTCCTGAAGCACTAATATAGAGGCATACAGCTCTCAGTCCACTCAGGAGGCCACAGGGAGGAGACTGTTGCTCAGAAATGCCAAATCCTGGGGAAAATCAATAAAAGCAAGATGACCCAACAACTTAGCTGGGAAGAAGACAGCGGCAGGGTGCAACTGAAGGTACTAAGACCTGGGGGAAGATTGCACATGGAGCTTAAAGAGACCTTAAGCCCACACACAGAAAAGCCCAGTATTGGGAAGTGTTGATGACCTCCCACAAAAAAACAAAAAAAAGCAGTTAATATACAAGACCAGGTCTATGTGGAGGTGGATAAATTGGCCTCAGAGAAGAAGAGTGGCTCATTTAGGATTCTGATCTCAGAGTTTGTCATGTAGGAACAAACAGAATAGCAGAATTGACTATTTTTCCAAGAGTTCCTGAATGACAAGCTGAGGCTTCAGGGTTGGAGAGATAAGCATAACACAGGCCAAATAAGCATTAAAGAAGGAGAGGTTTAAGTAGGGCCAGAAATCAATGTAGTGGAATCAATAAGGTAAAACAGATGTAGAAAGGAAAGAGAGGTTTTGCATTCCTGATTTCAGAGGTAGAGTATTTCTAGCTTATTTATCTCATGTGGTCCCATAAATCACTAATTCCCATCAGCCCCACTTTCATTAACCCCTTTTTCAGCTCTAGTGGCAAAGCCTTGGCAGATGCCCTCAGTTCTCTCATACACCAGTGGTCTCTTCTGCTGGAGTCTCTGAAATAATTTTGTCTACAATCCCACTTCCCTCAAAACAAGAGAAGATCCTTAAAAATCCCAGAACAAACTTTCTAAGGTATAAACATAATGAGGTCATTTGTCTGATTAAATCCACAGCTCCTCTATGTCAGGCACAATGAAAAATAGCTAAGGACTGCTTAGAGAATTAAGAGTTAGTATTGGTAAGATGGGTGGTAATGTCAGGCATATAGATTCACTCAGTATTATGTGTGATAGAGAATTCAGACATCTGAGTTCTAGTCTTGGCTGTATTCTAGGCTTGACTATGTTCTGAGCTCTAGCCTTGTTGATGCATTAATCTTGGCTATGTCATAAAGTCTCAGATAAAGTAAAAAAAAAAAAACCTTGATATCTTCATATATAGAGAGTTAAATTATTTCAAAGGTAGCTTCCAATTTGTAAATGCAGTGATTTCTTAATTTGCTATCAGTTATGTGTAGATAAAATCCCATAGCTAGTTAAGTCTGTATAAAAGATGAATATGGAGAAATTTCTCCTATATAAGACAGCATTCCTTAACAGAATTTTTAAACTTTTTATATTGAAATATTATATTTATAGAAAAATTGCAGTGATATACAGGGAATTCTTATATGTACCAGCTTTCCTAGATGTTAACACTGTACATAATCATAGTTCATTTGCCCAAACGAAGAATTTATCATTAGTATAATACTATTGACTAAACTATAGATTTTACTCAAACTTCACCATTTGTATTTTAAGTCCTTTATCCATCCAGCATTTAATCCAAATTTAGGATGAAGGTGAAAGTCACTCAGTCTTGTTCAATGCTTTGCGACCCCCATCAACTGTATAGTCCCCAGAATTCTCCAGGCCAGAATACTGGAGTGGGTAACCATTCCCTTTTCCAGGGATCTTCCCAACCCAGGGATTGAACCCAGGTCTCCCACCGTGTGGGCAGATCCTTTACCAGCTGAGCCACCAGGGAATTCCCATCCTAAATCTAGGATAGTATACTTCATTTAGTCTTTGCATATTTCGGGACCTCCTATAAGCCTTAGCAGGCTTTCCTGGTGGCTCAGTGGTAAAGAATCCAACTGCCAATGCAGGCGAGTCAGGGACATGTGCTCTATCCCTGGGTCAAGAAGAAACCCTGGAGTAGGAAATGGCAATCCCCTCTAGTCTTCTTGCCTCAGAAATCCCATGGACAAAGGACTGGCAGGCTATAGTCCACAGGGTCACAAAAGAGTCAGACTCGACCCAGCAACTAAACAACAAGTAATCCTTGAAAAGTCCTCTGTCTTTCTTTGCTTTTGTTTTTGTTATGATCTAGACAGTTTTGACGAATAACAGTCAGATGTTTTGTAGAATTTCTTTCAGTTTGAGTTTGTGTGAGTCATTTCATGCTTAGACTGGAATTACGGGCTTAGATGCAGAGTAATACAGAGGTAAAGTGCCTTTCTGATTGTTTCATATCAAGTGGTGCATAACATCAACATGACTATCACTGGTGATATTTACCTTGATCATTTAATTAAACCAGAATTTACCAAGTTTCTATACTGTAATTTACCATTTTCCATTTTTACTGTCTGAAACAAGTCACTAAGTCCTGCTGTAATATATTTCTCTATCATTCAATGAATAATGACAGAAATATTTATTGATAGGCATCATCAGAAAGCCAAGAAAAAAAAGCAACTGTTTTTCTAATAGCTATATTTTTAGCTAACTCCTAAAATGTTATAACATCTAAGTAATGACAATAGTTAAAAAATTCAAGCTGGTACAGGTAGTATATTTTTGTGTGTATGTAGTAAATAGAAAACTGAGTACAATGATATTATTTTTCACTTTATTTTGAACAGTGACAATGTTCATCGCAAGGATAGGATATTTTACATAATGTTTGAGATCTTTGATTTTTTGGTCAGTGTTCAGCAACACTGAATTATTAAATTTTATTTGAACATTTTTTACATGTTTATATTAGTCAATGTTTATAGCAAACAAGTAATTAAGAGACAAGTAGTACCTAAATAGATAAGATATATCATGGAAGAATTAAAGGCCTCTCTCAAAAAAATTAAATGAGATGCTCACATCATTACATTCTATCCCCCAAATTTCTGGTTACAGGATGCTCTTCTAATATGGACCAGCAGGCAGTAAGATTCAGAGGGTAAAAGAAACCACCTGTAAGGCAAGAGACCCAGATATGATCCCTGGGTTGGGAAGATCCCCTGGAGAAGAAAATGGCAACTCCCTCTGGTATTCGGGCTTGGAGAAGTCCATGGTCAGAGGAGCCTGGCGGGCTACAGGTGATGGGGTCACAGAGTCAGACATGACTGCAACCAACACACACACACACACACACACACACACACACACACACACAGTGTTCTGTAAACAAGGCTTACTAGACTGTCAGCTGAAAGGAATTAATCTCAGTACAGATCCCTTAGCTCTGAGCTGCTGCAAATCCTCACTGAGCTTGTTCCAGAAGCCCCCAAAGATTCTGTTTCACAGTGGTCTCAAGAATACTCAGTTCATAAAATATTCCCCAAATAGACATCAACTGTTTGGCCAATATAAGGGAGTTGGGTTATGGCTGATTATTGCCATGTCCTCACTCCCTCATACTGTAGGAGAGCAGCAGGCGCTTAGACTCTGGCATTCCCTGGACAACACAATGCCCCAGACAACACGAGTGATGGCTGTTTCTCCCATATTTATCTTCCTAGATTCCATTTACATTTGCTTCTCTTGTTCAGTCTAAATAAACCTATATACAATTCAGACATAAAGTGAGAAAACTGAACCTAGTGTTTCTGTATATCAAGTCTTAGAAAATATTCTTTCTTTCTCCTAATGTATCTTTCAAAACAATATTTTGTAAAACCTTATGGAGAGAAATACAATCTGAAGAAGAATCTGTAAGCTTCACCACAAGCCACATAAGTCAATAGATCTTCATGACAGATCTTCAAACCCATATAAAAAATCAATATTAAGGCATTTACCTGTGAGGGTTTCAACACTGTGCCATAGATTTTAAGTTGTTTTCCCCTTTCTGAACTTGCTGTTCTGTAGAAACAGCGCTAAATCTAATCATATGATTCACATAAAAATAGATCTTTATTTTCCAAAATATTTTCAACATTTTGAAAAAAAAAATGAGTTGCACTACTTTTTCTACCTCATCAAACAAAACATTTATATTAGTCAAAGTGAAGATATCTGAAAGAAAATAACAGAAGAGGGACTCCTCAAACAATGAAATACCTTTACTTGATATGACTGTCACAGGACTGTTGACAGTCTGTATTTGTTAAGGGTCATAATTATGGAAAAGTGGTAATAATAAAAAGTTTATAATTAACTTGGGGAAGATAAGGTGAACTATTTTGCTTCTGTTGTGGATATATCTGGATAAAAACTTGAGCAACAAATAAGCTAGAATGCATTCACATCTGTTTAAACAACCCTGTGTGGTGCAGACCTCCACCACTGTGTTTAAAAGATAAGTTATCCCCAGTGGTCTCCCATGTAGTGGTTAAAATTGCATACTTTTGGGAACCCTCCTGATAGACAGGGAAGAATGGACTATTGTCATGGAAATGTAAAAGCTGCAGTGGAATTCATCTCTGGCCTGCTAGACAGTGACTCTCAAGGCCCCATAAGGAGAGCCTGCAAACTCTCAAGTAAGTCAATTTCCATGATTTAAATTTGTTCCCTCCCATCTATTTCCTAAGAAACTTGAGCCAATTATGCGAGAGATACTAGGGTACTATTTGAGACCCTGAAGCAAAGAAACTCCTAGAGTAATGAGATGAATATTTGTTTTCTATTTTCACTTGACAGTGGGACATGCTGGGTGCATCTCCTTATGTGGTGGATTGAATTCTGTAATAAGACTGCATGGTTTAAGAAAAATAGAAACAAATAAACATACTTTTCTTACAAGTTTCT
The DNA here is from genome assembly GCA_007570785.1 of Antilocapra americana. Taxonomy (NCBI): domain Eukaryota; kingdom Metazoa; phylum Chordata; class Mammalia; order Artiodactyla; family Antilocapridae; genus Antilocapra; species Antilocapra americana. Next base: position 3,209,812 of record ML663566.1, read on the forward strand.
TTGACTAGATTTCCATGGTAAAAAAGATGCTTTGTGGGCATCTCAACCTAATTCCTTTTCCTCCTGAACACATAATAGGACCACTTAACCCAGTCTTCTGTGTAGTCAAGTGACCATGTTGTTGCTTTTATGTAGGTTCAGTTCAGATCAGTCACTCGGTCATGTCCGACTCTTTGTGACCCCATGAACCGCAGCACGCCAGGCCTCTCTGTCCATCACCAACTCTCGGAGTTTACCCAAACTCATGTCCATCGAGTCGGTGATGCAATCCAGCAATCTCATCCTCTGTCGTCCCCTTCTCCTCCTTCCCCCAATCCTTCCCAGCAACAGGGTCTTTTCCAATAAGTCAGCTCTTCCCATCAGGTGGCCAAAGTATTGGAGTTTCAGCTTCAACATCAGTCCATCCAATGAACACCCAGGACTGATCTCCTTTCGGATGGACTGGTAGGATCTCCTTGCAGTCCAAGGGACTCTCAAGAGTCTTCTCCAACACCACAGTTCAAAAGCATCAATTCTTCGGTGCTCAGCTTTCATCACAGTCCAACTCTCACATCCATACTGGACTACTGGAAAAACAGTAGTCTTGACTAGACGGACATTTCTTAGCAAAGAATTGTCTCTGCTTTTTCATATGCTGTCTAGGTTTGTAATAACTTTCCTTCCAAGGAGTAAGCGTCTTTTCATTTCATGGCTTCAGTCACCATCTGCAGTGATTTTGGAGTCCAGAAAAGTAAAGTCAGCCACTGTTGCCACTGTTTGCCCACCTATTTGCCATGAAGTGATGGGAACAGATGCTATGATCTTAGTTTTCTGTATGTTGAGCCTTAAGCCAACTTTTTCACTCTCACTTTCATCAAGAGGCTTTTTAGTTCCTCTTCATTTTATGCTATAAGGGTGGTGTCATCTGCATATCTGAGGTTAATGATATTTCTCCCAGCAAGCTTGATTCCAGTTTGTGCTTCTTCCAGCCCAGCATTTCTCATGATGTACTCTGCATATAATTTAAATAAGCAGAGTGACAATATACAGCCTTGACATACTCCTTTTCCTATATGGAACCAATCTGTTGTTTCATGTCCAGTTCTGTTACTTCCTGACCTGCATACAGGTTTCTCCAGAAGCAGGTCAGGTGGTCTGGCATTCCCATTTCTTTCAGAATTTTTCATAGTTTATTGTGATCCACACAGTCAAAGGCTTTGGCATAGTTAATAAAGCAGAAATAGATGTTTTTCTGTAACTCTCTTCCTTTTTCAATGATCCAGCAGATATTGGCAATTTCATCTCTGGTTCCTGTGCCTTTTCTAAAACCAGCTTGAACATCTAAAATTCCATGGTCCATGTATTGCTGAATCCTGGCTTGGAGAATTTTGAGCATTACTTTACTAGCATGTGAGATGAGTGCAATTGTGCAGTAGTTTGAGCATTCTTTGGCATTGCCTTTCTTTGGGATTGGAATGAAAAGTGATCTTTTCCAGTCCTGTGGCCACTGCTAAGTTTTCCAAATTTGCTGGCATATTGAGTGCAGCACTTTCACAGCATCATCTTTTAGGATTGGAAATGGCTCAATTGGAATTCCATCACCTCCACTAGCTTTGTTCTAGTGATGCTTCCTAAGGCCCACTTCACATTCCAGGATGTCTGGCTCTAGGTGAGTGATCACACCATCATGGTTATCTGGGTCATGAAAATCTTTTTTGTACAATTCTTCTGTGTATTCTTTCCACCTCTTCTTAATATCTTCTGCTTCTGTTAGGTCCCTACCATTTCTGTCCTTTTTGAGCCCATCTTTGATGAAATGTTCCCTTGGTATCTCTAATTTTCTTTAAGAGATCTCTTGGCCTTTCCATTCTGTTGTATTCCTCTATTTCTTTGCATTGATTGCTGAGGAAGACTTTCTTATCTCTCCTAGCTATTCTTTGGAACTCTGCATTCAAATGTGTATATCTTTCCTTTTTTCCTTTGCTTTTCACTTCTCTTCTTTTCACAGCTATTTGTAAGGCCTCCTAAGACAGCCATTTTGCTTTTTAGCATTTCTTTTCCATATGAATGGTCTTGATCCCTATCTCCTGTACAATGTCACAAACCTCCATCCATAGTTCATTAGGCACTCTATCAGATCTAGTCACTTAAATCTATTTCTCACTTCCACTGTATAATCACAAGGGATTTTATTTAGGTCATACCTGAATAGTCTTGTGGTTTTCCCTACTTTCTTCAATTTCAGTCTGAATTTGGCAATAAGGAGTTCATGGTCTGAGCCACAGTCAACTCCCAGTCTTCTTTTAGCTGACTGTATAGAGCTTCTCCATCTTTGGCTGCAAAGAATATAATCAGTCACATTTCAGGGTTGACCATCTGGTCATGTCCATGTGTAGAGTCTTCTGTTGTGTTGTTGGAAGAGGGTGTGCTATGACCAGTGCGTTCTCTTGGCAGAACTCTATTAGCCTTTGCCCTGCTTCATTCTGTACTCCAAGGCCAAATTTGCCTGTTACTCCAGGTGTTTCTTGACTTCCTACTTTTGCATTCCAGTCCCCTATAATGAAAAGGACATCTTTTTTGAGTGTTATTTCTATAAGGTCTTGTAGGTCTTCATTGAGCCATTCAACTTCAGCTTCTTCAGTGTTACTGGCTGGGGCATAGGCTTGCAGTACCATCATATTGAATGGTTTGCCTTGGAAATGAACAGAGATCATTCTGTCATTTTTGAGATTGCATCCAAGTACTGCATTTCAGACTCTTTTGTTGACCATGATGGCTACTCCATTTCTTCTAAGGGATTCCTGCCCACAGTAGTAGATATAATGGTCATCTGAGTTAAATTCACCCATTCACCCATTTTGTAGGTTACCCCCAGCAGATCCTGTTAAAACCTCCTGTGTGATTAAGCTCCTCCATTCTAACAGCATGGATGGAGGGAACTCCATGAACCTGAAGAAGGGAGGAAGCACATGATGGAAGAAGCCTGGATTCCTGCATCACTGATCAAGGCAAACTCCTATGACATACCTTCGCTGGCTATTATAGTGAGACATAAACTTACTATGATAAGCCACAGAGATCTGCTGCTGCTGCTGCTGCTGCTAAGCCACTTCAGTCGTCTCCGACTCTGTGCGACCCCATAGACGGCAGCCCACCAGGCTCCCCATCCCTGGCATTCTTCACACAAGAACACTGGAGCAGGTTGCCATTTCCTTCTCCAATGCATGAAAGTGAAAAGTGAAAGTGAAGTCGCTCATTCGTGTCTGACTCTTAGCGACCCCATTGACTGCAGCCCTCCAGGCTCCTCTGTCCACGGGACTCTCCAGGCAAGAGTACTGGAGTGGGGTGCCATTGCCTTCTCCAACAGAGATCTGAATATTGCTTATTAGAGTACTTTTACTCATCCCAATTAATACAATTGCTATTACGTCTACAATATTTATACCTTCATGACTAAAACCTGTTGGCAATAGGGAAGTAGAGGTAGGAGTAGGAAATGAGGAGGATGTTATTTCAAAATTAAAATGGTAAAGAACAGGAACACTGCTAGGAACACTGTAACCACAATATAAGTATTTAGAAATATTGATAAGGGGAGAGAGAAATGAAAGATTTTGTTTGTTTATTCTGTTGGTGTTTTGTTGGAGGGGGTATGGAGGTGGGAACTGTTTGGTTTCTTCCTGGACATGAAAATCTAAACTCACTAGAATTTTTGGCTGACCTTTCAGCTTCGTTGCAGAGACTCGCCCTCCTCTAACTGGCCCTATTACATGCTGAGTTTCTTCCTCAGTGCTCAGAGAATTTCTGCACCCAATTCTCTAATCACTTTGTGTCATTTCCCTAGAAAATCTTATCCACACCCATGGAATCTATTATCTCTGTTAGATGATGATGATACAGTTTATATCTCAAATTTAGATTTATCCCTTGAAGTTTAAAACAAGAAAGACAATTTTCTACATGATACCAATTTTTAAAAACTTTCCAAATGTGACATATCCACAAGTAAACTAATGTTCCTTCTCATATATTAGTTTTATTCCTTTGATTTCTATTTTGGGAAACCTCAACACCATCAATCTAGTTGGGTGGAAGCTATTCCAGATATCATGGTGCCCCACCCTTTTCAGAGCCAAATGATCAATTCAGACAAGTGTACCTCTTCCATGGCTTTTACATTTTTTCTTTTCCTTTTTTACACTATCTTAATCCTTAGCACTTGTATAAACTGCTGCTATAATCTGCTATACATTTATACAAGAGGATGATTTTGGAAGGAGTGGTAGAAAATTCATTTATTTTGGAATAGGAACTGGAAGACATCATCTAATTCATTTCCCCAGCTGCAGTTACACCACAGGAAACATAATGACAATATAAGAACATGGAATGAAATATTTTTTGAGGAATTAAATGAAAGATCTTACCCAGGACAATAAAAGAAACCAATAGCAGTGTCACTATGGCAAAGTCTGATTTGAGAGGACAATAGCTGATCTACAGCTTTTGAATGAAGCATTCTCCTACTGCACAGTCACCAGGACAGGTCAGATGCAGTAATAACAGTTTTTATTCTACTGCTGTATTTCTCAAGATTTTCTATAAATGTCTGGAGACAAGAACCTGGTAGAAGAATGGATCTCTTGTGGTCAACATCAGTGGGGCTGGACATACTGCCTCCTTAGTTGGAACTGAGATGTGACCCCTGAAACTTAAAGGAGTTGAGAAGATCTGGGGTTTATTTGCTCCTGGGAAAAATAAGCAAACTCCTAAATATTTATCTTTATTTTACCAAGTAAGTGAATAGAATCAAACATATCATTCAATAAGCTAAGTCATATCTGAGACACCCTTAGTGTTTAAGCACCAAAAAAATGGGTGGGGCTTGTCCAGAAGTCAATGTAAAATTTTCAGCTGCCATCTAGTCTGTTTTGAAATAAGACTTGAATCCCAAGTTTGAACTGGGAAGATAACCAAGGCTTTTCAAATAAAGATGAAGCATTGCGAGTCTCAGTGATGATCAGGCAGCCGACAGAAGTCACAGAGCACATTTACGTTTGAAATACGTATTTAAAAGCAAATATTCCTCTCAAGGTGATAATTTAGAGAGCAATCTGCAATGTGTAATTGTTAAGGGTCAGGTGTGGACCTACGAAAGAAAAGTATCTTGAGCATTTCTTGACACTTAACCCATTCTTCCCAATACTTCACTTCTGCTCACAGACCAAGGCACAAATAAAAATGTTTTCAAGTAACAATTTTAACAGTTCTGCCTCCAGATTACAACTGGTCTCTCTTAGCCTTTCTTTGATTTTGTCCACATTGGTATAGTCCTAGAAAACCTCTTCCTTCTCTGTATATTCACATAGGCTAGGATGCATTATTGTCACTTTTTAAAATAAATTCCATCATAAGCTTGAAATCCTAAAGCTTATCCCTGAGCAAGGGTGTCAAAAAGAATTTCTGGGAAGCACAGCACAGACATTTGGAGGAAATACAGCACAAGCAACACAGTATGATCTTGTTCCCAGAGATATTTTAATACCAATTTGAATGAAAAAACTGTCATGCAGCATACAGGAAAAAAATATCACAAGGGCAGCTGTCTAATAATGTTACAAAAAGAGTATGACTCTTTGTGATCCCATGGACTGTAGCCCGCCAGGCTACTCTGTCCATGGGGATTCTCCAGGCAAGAATACTGGAGTGAGTTGCCATGCCCTCCTCCAGGGAATCTTCCCAACCCAGGGATTGAACCCAAGTCTCCCACATTGCAGGCAGATTCTTTACCGTTTGAGCAAGCAGGGAAGTCAACAAAACTGGTCAAGTTAAAATTAATATTCTGCCATATAACATGGAATTACAATATATTCCTAATAAGATATAACATTTGTTTTCAAAGAACTTACATTCTAATGAGAATGACTTCTAGCTACAAATTACATAAAGTGTGGTAGAATACATTAAGTATTAAAAAAACAAATAAAAACAAACCTGATGTGGATTATAGTGTAAGCAACTCAGAGAAGTTTTGAAGATAGCTATAGCTTCTTTAAATCACAGCTTCCCTAGAGCATAACTGAGAAGACCTACACACATGACATTGTGTGCGTTTTAGCACAGTAGGTTGATTAATATTTTTTCATTGGATTGATGAGATGATTAATCAAAACAGCACATATAAATACCTAGTACTTTGCTGGATATGCAATTATTATTCCATTAAAATAGAACTCTTCCATCTGTGCCAAAATTACTGTGATATATGTAAAGACAAGGAAATCTCAATAGACAAGGAGGGGGATTTTTAAACGATTAGTTCAGTGTTTCAAAGAGACACTGTGATTATCTTGCAAGAAATTCCACACAGAAACAGCAGTAAGAACAAACACATAGAGTAGAAGAGGTGCAAGTTGAATAGTACAAACTGGTCTGAGCTAAAAACACATGAGAATAAAGAAAATGTTCTTTAAGTAAGCCTGTTGCGGAAAGCCTTGAATAGAATACTAAACCATCTAGATGTGATTCTGTTGATAATGAGGAATCCTTGAAAGTTTAGTCTATGGCATTTCTGAAAGAATACCTCTAAGAAAACAGATTCTTTTGTTAAATATATTAGAAAAATTCTGTATGTGCAAAGCCAGTTTAGAAACCTCTAATATACACTAATACAGCAACAACAAAAAGTAAATTCTACTCAACTTTAAGACAGATTTTATAAGCTTACTCACTTAACAAACTCTTTCATCTCTGTTTCCCTGAATGTAGCACCTATTAAAGACCCTTATTGTCACTGAGGGCTTCCCAGGTGCTACTAGTTGCAAAGAGCATGCCTGCCAGTGCAGGAGACTTAAAAGATTCAGGTTCAATCCCTAGGTCAGAAAGATCCCCTGGAGAAGGGAATGGCAACCCACTCTAGTTTTCTTGCCCGGAGAATCCCATGGACAGACAAACCTGGCGGGCTACAGTCCATAGAATCACTAAGAGTTGGACATGACTGAAGTGACTTAGCACTCTGTTACTGGAACCTTCTTAGAAAAATGTGGTCTAAATTCTGCTTTAAGGAGACAATTCTGGCATAACTCTCAGTTGCAAGAGGAGATTTCAGATGCTAGGAGTAGTTCACTTGCAAGCTAATATATGAATGGCTTAGATTGGAGAAATAAAATTCAAAGAAAGGCAAGAAGCAGAGGCAACAATTTTTAGCATATGATTGACTATATAAAGAATAAAAAATGTGCAAGACCCACTAGAGACTAAATGTCAAGCTCAGAAGACTTTATGACAGAAAGTATCTGTAATCAAAATTGGAAACTCTAAAGGGAGAACAAGATTTAAAATAAAAGGAGTGATTCTGAAAGTGCTGAGCTTTAGGACCTGATTTGGAACTGTCTAGCAAGCAGCTGAGGATTTCATTTCATGTCAACCAAAAGTAATTTAAAACCCAGCAGGTGGCAGATTCAGGACTAACTGTGCAGGGCCAAGAGATGAATAAGGCATGTCTCGACTTTTGGGGTCTTAAATTTTCTGGGCTCACCCCTGCACTAGAACAGACCCAGAAAGCTTTCAGACTGGAATATGCTTGGGTGTGCCCTGAAGCCTGCTCATCCCATCAGATGTCCCAGAGACAGCCAACTTTCAAAAAAGGCCATCATCCTTACCTCATACCATGCAGTCCCGCACAGCACGCAACTTCATCCTTTTGTTGCTAGACAAAATTTGGGTCTTCCCATCTGTTTCAGCAAATAAAATATGGATTTCTTTGCAGCCCATTTTTCATGGCACGTTTGGTATAAGAGAGCAGTGTTTCGTGGAGAACTGCTTGAAGACTTGGGAGTAAATAGGAGTTAATACAGAGAAAAGTCAGGGGCATATGAGAATCAAAAGAGTCTATGGTAGTCCACAGTAAAGATCCACATACTTCTTGGTATTATAGAGACTTTCAGTTCGGCTGAGATTTCAATTATGAAAATATCTGACTAATAGATGAGTGGAAATAACATGGGGCTTCCCTTTGGGGTTGAGGAGGGAAAATACTCCTGCCTTATTTTAAGTTCTCTTCATCTGTCTTGGGTTCCCCCCAAGGTTACGTGTAATGAGTGCTATAGCTTAAATGTGGACGTTAGTAGTGTGACTGAGTTTGGACTTTATTGAGTAACAAATATGTTAGATTTGGTTAAACCACTGAGAACTCGGGTTTACTGTGTGCTTTTCTTCAGCTTGGATTTTTTGACGGTGGGCTACACAGAGCCCAAGTAGAGAAAAAAGTTCCATTAAGTTAGGGTTTTCTCTTATTGGACTTCCACATAAAATTTGCTGATAAAAAATGCTCAGCAGATGAAAATTTTAGAAATCCAGTGTTCTGCAATTCATCAATGTTATTTTTGAAAGTGAAAGTGAAATCGCTCAGTAGTGTGGGACTCTTTGTGACCCCATGGACTGTAGCCCTGCAAGCTCCACTATCCTTGGGATTTTCCAGGCAAAAATACTGGAGTGGGTTACCATTTCCTTAATGTTACTTTTGGATAATAATAAATCAATTTATCAGGTTAACATGTTTCTTAAACACAATGTCAGTTGAATTTATCAGAAAATTACACAATTAGGCAATAGTCTATAAGAGAATTATTTTTACTGATCTGCTTTTTAATGTTATACATGAGCCTTATGGAACTTCTAATTCTGTACACTATATGAATATTGTTGATTTTGTCTATCATGTCAGACAGCATTTATGAGATCCTATTGCAAGAATGCCTCCCAGATTTCAAAATGGGAAGAACCAGGTTTCTCTACAGAAACTGTTACAGTTTTAACAGAAAAAAATTTGGGGGGAAAAATGATAGAAAATGGAAGATGAGACATTATCAATGGGATTCTTTGTTGGCAAAAAAGAAATAAAATAAATAATTAAAAATTTTCAGGTTTCACATAGAATTGCACAAGTTTACACTAGTAGATATATTGCTGAGACATTGATGAAAAAACTGGGGGTTAGGATTTAGACTTCTTTAGGTCATTGGACTGGTAAACATGTTTCACTATGGGTTCTATTAGTGAACATTTGGATTATTCTTTTCAATAAGAATGTCAAACTGTAAGAAGAAAATAAAGTTAATTGTTAGAGTCACTCAACCAACATGCTGAACAATCTGAAAAATTTATCATATAAAAAATGGTGAAGATTCAAATAATAATTAATTTGGGTGTGAAAAGACTGACTGCATTTTCTGAAGAGGATACATGATGTGTGGGCCTCCCTGGTGGCTCAGATTGTAAAGAATCTACCCGCAATGCGAGAGACCCGGGTTCAATCCCTGGGTTGGGAAGATCCCCTGGAGGAAGGCATGGCAACCCACTCCAGTATTCTTGCCTGGAGAATCCCATGGACAGAGGAGTCTGGTGGGCTACAGTCCATGGGGTCACAATGAGTCAGACATGACTGAAGCGACTAAGCACAGCACAACATATGAATGTGTTTCATAATAGGGGGTGGGGTTGGGTTTGTATGGTTCCTGACGTCACATACTTAATGAGCTGCTAAGTCTTAGGTGGGAACATATAAAACTGCCCTTTTTGTAAATCAAAAAAGGCTGAATATTGACAATGTCATATGGTCTCAACTATTGTATTAGGATATACAGTTATCTCTGAATTATTTATTATGGCAGAATTTGGGATAACAGAACTTACAAAAGTTAGATTTTAGGAAAAAGTAAAAAACTATATAGAGATTTATTAAAAAATAGAAATACAGGGGTGAAATATCAGGTTGTAAAGGTAAGTTCTCTCAGAGAATTCATGTTAGAATTTCATGTTTTGATTTTGAGATTGACTATGTGAACTATTTTAATATATTTTATTTCTACTGATGTAATATTCTAAAATTTTTAAAACATTCTGGCAATAAACTGTAGAAAATTCTGAAAGAGATGGGAATATCAGACCACCTGACCTGCCTCTTGAGAAACCTGTATGCAGGTCAGGAAGTAACAGTTAGAACTGGACATGAAACAACAGATTGGTTCCAAATAGGAAAAGGAGTACGTCAAGGCTGTATATTGTCACCCTGCTTATTTAACTTATATGCACAGTACATCATGAGAAACGCTGGGCTGGAAGAAGCACAAGCTGGAATTAAGATTGCTGGGAGAAATATCAATAACCTCAGATATGCAGATGACACCACTCTTATGGCAGAAAGTGAAGAAGAACCAAAGAGCCTCTTGATGAAAGTGAAAGAGGAGAGTGAAAAAGTTGGCTTAAAGCTCAACATTCAGAAAATGAAGATCATGGCATCCGGTACCATCACTTCATGGCAAATAGATGGGCAAACAGTGAAAAGACCGGCTGACTTTATTTTTCTGGGCTCCAAAATCACTGCAGATGGTGATTGCAGCCATGAAATTAAAAGACGCTTACTCCTTGGAAGGAAAGTTATGACTAACCTAGACAGCATATTAAAAAGCAGAGACATTACTTTGTCAATAAAAGTCTGTCTGGTCAAGGCTATGGTTTTTCCAGTTGTCATGTCTGGATGTGAGAATTGGACTATAAAGAAAGCTGAGTGCCGAAGAATCAATGCTTTTGAACTGTGGTATTTGAGAAGGATCTTTAGAGTCCCTTGGACTGCAAGGAGATCCAACCAGTCCATCCTAAAGGCGATTAGTCATGGGTGTTTTTGGAAGGACTGATGTTGAAGCTGAAACTCCAATACTTTGGCCACCTGATGCAAAGAGCTGACTCATTGGAAAAGATCCTGATGCTGGGAAAGATTGAGGGCAGGAGGAGAAGGGCATGATGGAAGATGAGATGGCTAGATGGTATCACCGACTCAATGGACATGGGTTTGGGTAGACTCCGGGAGTTAGTGATGGACAGGGAGGCCTGGCATGCTGCGGTTCATGGGGTTGCAAAGAATCAGACACGACTGAGCAACCGAACTGAACTGAAAGAAGTTAGTTTTCTCAAAATACACAGAGGACTGTCTTTATGATCATACAACCTGCTTATTAAGGCCCTGTGCATGTGCTACTATGATCGTTTTTAAGTTCTTAGAAACTTTTGAACAGGGGAGAATACATTTTCATTTTTCACTGGACCTTGCAAATGATGTAACCAATCCTGAATACATACTCATCTTCGATTTGCATGAAGATTAACCTTATACATGTACATTAATTCTAGTTTATCAAAAGCCAGTTTATCACTTTTAAGTTACAATTGAGAACTGTCCTTATATAACAAAATAACCTACTCCAAAGATCATTTTATAGTAACTATTAAATAATGTTTGTCAATGTGCATTTGGGAAACTGAAAAATTTCTAAAGTAGCTTTGGTGTTATGTGTATCAAGTAACCATAAAATGTTTCCAAAGGTATAAATAGAAATAATAATGGAAGAACACTTTGAAGTGGCAAAAAAACAAATCTACCACAATATACCATTTCCATTTCTTGAAAATTGGTATTCTTGAAACAAAGAATAAATGAACAGCAGGAAAATACACCACTATTGTAGTCCCAGCTTCTAGGCAACCCATTAAAATGAAAACCCAGACAGGTAGCAACAGATGTAGCTCGCATCTAAAGAAGTTAAATGAAATCAAGTGAAAAATATTCAAATGAGGTAACTGTTCAATGAAAAGGAAAAAGAATAAAAATCACATCTGCTTACATGGTGATGAAACATGAAATATTCCACCAAAAGTTTATGTTGAAAATTAAGATATAGGTAAATCAATCTATGTGCAGTCATCCAATAAGGAGAAAAGAATGAATTGGTGATTCAGTGCCAATTTTAATTTTGAAATCCTCAAAAAGGAGAAAACTAAGATTGTGCTTGATAAGATTCTCTGCAATTAAACAATCCAGCAAAAACTTCAGGGAAAAACAAAAGTACATTCATTTTAAAAGCAAATGGAATGTTTCTGTTTTTTGAAAGGGCTCAGTCACTTCAGGGGTGTCCAACTCTTTGAGACCCCATGGACTGCAGCCCACCAGACTCCTCTGTCCATGGAGTTCTCCAGGCAAGAATACTGGAGTGGGTTACCATTCCCTTCTCCAGGGATCTCCCCAACCCAGGGATCCTATGTCTCCTGCATCTCTTGCACTGGCAGGCAACTCTTTCCTGCTGAGTCACTGGGGAAGATCCATTCGTTGAAAGGCATATGTATAAATTTTTTTCCTAGTTTAGTGACCATTTAACTTGGAATTCTTCAATTTTGGTGAATGCTTCAGAAATGTCAATGAGTAAAATTCATAGTCAATTAAGAATAGCATCAAGTTGTCCACTATATCATGATTATTGAAATAATACCACAAACAGTCCAAAAAAAAAAAAAAGCTCAAGTGATTATCATGTATTAAGACTGGAAGGAGCTAGATATAAATAGAAACTGCCAGAGCCATCAGAAAGAAATCTGAAGTCTACTCCACTCAAGAAAGATTTCTGAATCCTTCAGAATAGGACTTCAAGTGTATTTGCGATGGAAACTGAAGCCAGGTATTCTCCTCTGGGCTTCATTGTCAAGGAGAGGGATTAAGAAAGGAAAATTTCAAAAATATTTACATTTGTGAAATTGGTATTTATAAGACAGTCTGTGAATTATTGTTATTTCTTTGAAGCCAAAACTGAAGAAATTAGTATATGCCCCTTTAATATCAGCTGGCTTTCACTATTTTCTCTCTCTTCATGTTTTGTTCCTCAGACTTCAGACATGTTGCGGCTATAAAGTCCCATGATCTATCTTTTGTTTACTTTTTCAGTTTTTTCAGTAAGGCTGCACTTTTACTGCTCATACAAATTGCAGCTTCTTATCTGAACAGAGAGAAAAACAACAAAAATAAAGCTTCTTATCTGAGCAGAGTGAAAAATAACAAAAATAAAGGTGAGGTGAAGCATGTGATTTGGATGGCTCTCAAAGATTTAGATGTGACAGCCACTGAATTGTGAGCATTTGACCCTGAGAGCATCAGAGACTTCTAAGGGAACTTTTTATTGACTAGAATGGGAAGGTATATTATCACCCTGCTTATTTAACTTATATGTAGAGTATATCTTGCAGAAGGGTGGGCTGGATGAAATAGAAGCTGGAATCAAGATTTCAGGGAGAAATATCAACAGTATTTCTGTTGACAGATAACAAAGTATCTCAGATATGCAGATGATACCACTCTAAGGCAGAAAGTGAAGAGGAACTAAAGAGCCTCTTGATGAGGGTGAAAGAGGAGAGTGAAAAAGTTGGCTTAAACCCAACATTCAAAAAACTAAGATTATGGCATCTGGTCCCATCACTTACGTCAAATAGATGGGGGAAAAGTGGAAATAGTGGCAGATTTTATTTTCTTGGGCTCCAGAATCACTGTGGACAGTGACTACATCCATGAAATTAAGACGCAAAGACATTACTTTGCCAACAAAGGTATGTACAGTCAAAGTTGTGGTTTTTCCAGTAGTCATGTACAGATGTGAGAATTAGACCATAAAGAAGGCTGAGTGCTAAAGAACTGATGTTTTCAAATCATGGTGTTGGAGAAAACTCTTGAGAATCCCTTGGACTGCAAGAAGATCAAACCAATCAATCCTAGAGCAAATGAACCCTGAAAATTCATTTGAAGGACTGATGCTGAAGTTGAAGCTCCAATACTTTGGCCACCTAATGTGAAGAACTGACTCATTGGAAAAGACCCTGATGCTGGGAAAGACAGAGGGCAGGAGGAGAAGTGGGATATGGAGGATGAGGTGGTTACATGGCATCACCGACTCAGTGGATATGAGTTTGAGCAAACTCTGGGAGGTAGTGAAGGACAGGGAAGCCTGGCCTGCTGCAGTCCATGTGGTCACGGAGAGTCGGATACAACTTAATGACTGAACAACAAAAATGGGAAGGTAACTTGTTGAGAACTGGTTTTACTTAAGTTGTATTAAATCTTTCTAAATAAAGATTCTTCCATTCTAACTTCCTTCCAAACTTAAATTCACCAAAAAAATATATATATGAAACCATGTATTTGATTCAAAATAATCTGTTTTTACTAATGTACATATTAACATTCTTCATGGTTAAAATCAATCACTTTGTCTTAAAATTACTATTTTATATTCTGTTTTTCTCTCTAATGTTATTTCCTACAAGAAATAATGTTATTTTATACCCATCAAGATCAGCCAAAAAGCTGTAGTTTCAAAAAGGCTTTTAGAATTAAAAATTCCTTTCATCTTTTTACCTTTATTTTATCATTTATCAACTTCTCTCACCCCACAACCCCTGACCACCAATCTGTTCTCTAGATCTATGAACTTGTTTATTGTTTTGTTTTTTGTATTATCTATTATTAATAAGTTTTTTATATTTTTAATTGGAGGATAGTTAATTTACAATGTTGTATTGGTTTCTCCTTACAAAAACATGAATCAACTATAAGTATACATATTATCCCCTCCCTCTGGAGCCTCCCTCCCACTACCTCCTCTGTTTTTTTTTTTAATTAATTTTTGATATAGTAACCCTGAGTTACATCTTAGTAAAGAAGAATGGGGTAACAATGTCTGAAATTCCAGGCATATATGATTAGAAAACTGATTTCTAGAGTCCCCTGGGTGCCTGCTTCCTTACAGAGGTTGCTTTCCTGGTATTGTCAACTTCTGAAACTCTTGCTCTGGCTTCACTTAAAATTCTCCTGACCTGCATTAGTACTACCATGAGGCTCCTTTGTAACTTTGAAATGTGCAATGTGACCAACTGTTGGCTGCCACAACAAATAAACTTTGAGAATTCTTCACTCTGATCTACCACATTAAAACTTAATGCATGGTTATTTGCTTAATAGAAGGACAGTCTATCAATCTGATCACATTATAAACACAACTTTTCTCTCTTTACTTCATGAAGTCACGTAAAATACTCCATATAAGCCCTTCTGCTTGATCCCCTGGGAGGTATCATATAAAATTACATTAGGATAAAAAGTAGGTAAAATGTTTATTAAAGTCATTTACAACAACTAGTGTCTCTGAGTGAAACAGGTGTTTAGAGACTAGTTTTGCTGGAGACATAGCGGGAGAGAAAGTGGCTGGCATGCAGTGAGAAGTATTGGGAACAACCAAGGTATTTTGTTGATCTTTTTCTTGTTAAGACTGTCTGTTTATCAGGTTAACATGTTTCTTAAACACAGTGGAGTTACCAGTCAATTCAGCTTGACAATTCTGTAATAGAACAGATTGAGAATAGACAGATATGTGTGTACATACATACGAACACACAATCTCACATACAAAATCAGTCACACAGAGTTTATTTCACTTAAATGGATCTATTTGTTGAGTTTGCTAGGAATATGTGCCAGGAGGACTATGTGCTCCAGATACTTTAAGAATATCTCTTGGGCATTTCCATACCCCTGTCTATTAAGGTATTTTCTTAAAGGAAAAGAAATAATTACTAGTAAAGCATGCACTTTCCCAAAGACTTCACTTCCATCTTTGCATGGCAGCAGTAAGCATCACGGGTTAGGAGGACTAGTCTAAGACGTCTATATTGAAGGGCATTGAAGCATGTTAATTTTCATATGTCTAATCAATCGCCAGCCCAGGATTGATGCTCGGGGCTGGTGCAGCGAGATTTCCCGGGGGGGGCGGGGAGGGAAGAGGGAGGGGGGTTCCGGAGGGGAAGCATATGTAAACCCATGGTGATATCATGACAATGAATGGCAAAAACAATTAAAAAAAAAAAACCACTATAAAAAAAAATAAGACGTCTATATTAGATTCTCTACACTGTTAGATTGACTATCTTGCTTTGTTAAACAAATTTTCAGTATGGAATAGAAGAAACAGAAAATAATGCATTATGTTTGGAAACACTGGTACTCTATTAACATAACCTCAGTATATAACTAGTTCTTTCTAGATTGAAAATGGAACTGAGTCCAATCCTAAAATCATCCATGTTTTTCTAAACAAACAAAAATTCTACTACTGTTGGTAATTCAAAGGCAAACAGGTTACAGTCATTCTAATTACCTGTATTTCTGCCTTCTTGCATGTTTTGTAGATAAACATAACGTGTCAATATGAGAATAGCATATTGTTATTAAATGTTAATGCAGAGTTCTAAATTTTCTATCATTTCTAGAAAAGCAAACTTACTGATAATAAATAGTATTTACAGCAAACTCTTATCAGCTTTAATAAATTAAGAAATCTAGCCTATTAAGACATCAAGAAGTGATTATTTAAATGATTTAATTATAGCACAACATGTTTTTTTCTACTGATAATTTTACTAATTATGTCTTAATAAACCAATCCTAACAAAATAATTAAAGTCCAAATGTTTAACATGAAAATCCAATCTCATTTTCAGTTCAAATAAGTATTTCAAACATAATTTATTTACTTGCAATTTACTCTGATTTGCATAGTTTTTTTAAAATAAATCAATATCTGACTTAGACCTAAATTCTATCATTACAAGTATTTTGCTCTCATAATACTAACAATAACATAGAACACAAAAATATTGAGAACTATTTCTCATGTGATGATTTAAGTTATGCCTTTCCTGATCTAATACATTTAAGTATACAGTTTTCAGGTTTGTACAGGAAGAAAGTTCACAAGAATATAATCAAACTGGAAAATATGTAGCACCATGAATATGAAGGAAGAGTTCAAATAGAAGCTCTGTATTGTACTATATCTAGGCAAAGCCTCTTCAAACAAGTAAAAACATTAGATCATTTGGGGGCAATTTTTCACCCTCCCAGCTCCATCCCTGGCAGAGAGGTTGCTAGTAGAGAGGGTTACAGCTCTCACTTTGGTCTTTGCTGTGTAACTTTGCTTTGGCCAAAGGTTTATCTTAGAGAATCTACTTCAGCCGAAGCCTAGTATGCTTTTGCAGTCCTAGATGCTTTGGAAGTCCGGACTTCTGTCATAGTATTAACATGCTTCTGGTTCTCTGATCACAGGAGGACGACCAACATGTCAACAGATCTGGACTTCAAGCACGTCCCAGCTCAACCCCGATGTAGATCGGCTGAATCACAGCTGACCACAGAGGCATGAACAAGAATAAATGCTTTATATAGTTTTTAAACAGAGAATAGTTTGACTGCTTCAAAGGCATCATTGTCCAACATTTATGTTATTTAATCATCACATCTATTATGTGCACATCACAATTTTTAAAAATAAGTTATAACTATATTCTAACTGAAGTAAGTGGTACCACAGTATTTTATGAAATATCCTCTCCTTCATTTCATATTCAACCTCGATTGAATGCCTTCTAAATTCCTGAAACTAGGATAAATTCTCTGAAGCTAGATCAGAAATCTTACAAAATGAATTCCTTTATCTTTTTATTATAGCAATGTTTTGCTACAAGTAGGTACAGTCTTACTCGATTTTGTATGCCCACTGCTTAGGAAATCTCCTGATCCATAGTAAGGCCTCAATAATATTTGTTGAATGAAGCAAAGAAATATGGTCAGACTCCCTTCCCTTACTTGATCAGCATCAAACCAGTTCTTAAGTGCAATACACATTGTTTCTCATAAACATCCTCATTTAAATCATTTTGTGTACTCCCTGTATCTATTACTGTACCTGGCTCCTAGGGGCTACTAAACCACTTTGTTCAGTGAATAAATGAGTCAACAAATAAGTAAAACAGTACAGACATTTTGAAATTGTCATCCAAGACTGAAAGCATCTTATTTGTAATTAGAACGATATTAAAAAGTTAGTGTTAGTATTTGATCATTAGGAACATTCACTTTTCTGTTCCATTTAAATTTTACATGTAGTGATCAATTTAAGACTTCCCTGGTGGCTCAGACAGTAAAGTGTCTGACTACAATGCAGGAGACCCAGGTTCGATCCCTGGGTTGGGAAGATCCCCTGGAGAAGGAAATGGCAACCCACTCCAGTACACTTGCCTGGAAAATCCCAAGGACGGAGGATCCTGGTAGGCTACAGTCCATGGGGTCGTAAAGAGTCGGACATGACTGAGCAATTTCACTTTCAGTGATCAATTTAACATGAATTTCATTCATTCATTCAGCAGATATTGAAATTCTTATGTTTGCATGCTCTCTTCTAGAGACAATGAGTAAAGACAAGTCCGGCCCATGATATAATGGAGATGGTAGTCAAAGGTATCACAAGTGGCATTATGCATAAAGGTTTGTTTTATTTTTATTTATTTATTTATTTATTTATTTATTTTATTATTGTTTTTGCCATACATTGTCATGATATCACCATGGGTTTACATATGCTTCCCCTCCGGGGCCCCCTCCCTCCTCCCTCCACCCCGGGAAATCTCGCTGCACCAGTCCCGAGCATCAATCCTGGGCTGGCGATTGATTAGACACATGACAATTAACATGCTTCAATGCCCTTCTCCCATATCATCCCACCCTTACCCTCATCCACAAAGTCCCTAAATGGATGATACTTTGAATATTTTTCCTTGTTACAAAATCAAGAAATGAAGCTACACGTTGAGATGAAATGTATTTTAAAATATCAGAAAAAGGTATTTTTAAGATTGGGTTAAAAGATGATGCTATAATGAATTAACACAGAAACATGAAAAAGTTTCTAATTATGAGAATATTTGTAAAATAGACATTGAAAATAAGATTTATAATAAGGTTATTGTGTCCTTGGATGACACAATAATTTTGCTACTCAATTTTTATTAATGAAAGAACACAGTACACAGTCAAAATATAGATACTTCACAATTAGGGTGTATAAATAACTCACTTTGATATTATAGAGGTATGTTTCACATTTTTTTAAAAATGGGAAAATATAAAATTTAAACTTTGCATAAATGTTAATGGGTGAAAATCAAATATTATAAAATCTTTAAGAATTAGGTCTCATTTCAATATCTATTATGTTCCTCAAGAACATTTATTTTGTAAAAATTTTAAACTATTCCTCTGATAATGTGATTCTTTCACAAAAATCTTTAGAGGATTTTCTTATCATTAAATTAAAAATCAATGTGCACAATAGGAAGTCACTAGGATATAGTAAATTTAGCAAGTATCTCAGTTTGTTATACATATCTAAAAAACTCAAATTACTCTTTTGTAATTAAAATCTGACAAGCTCAATTGCTTTTATAAGATAAAAAGAAAAGGAGCGTTAAAGGAAGTTAAATTAGATTTTACCATCTGTTTAATGAGTTTCAGGCTTGGCTTGATACTATATTTCCAGATATAAAATTTCAAAATGATTATTTTCAGAAATAGTAAATGATCTGCCTTGTATAAAGGTATATAAGTGCCTCTTCAAACTCATTACTATAAAACTCATGATTTGTTTTATTTCTAATGAAACGATTAAGTTTCTACCATATCAATGCTAAACACATAATAGAGGCAGAACTTACATTCATAGGACTTATCACACTTAAAGTTATTATAATTCATATTTTAAATTTATCATTTTATCATAGGACTCTTACTTAGCTTAGTTTTTAGTGAATCTTTATACAGTATTTATTTCACTTCTTCAATATTCCTGTGCCTAAGAAACTTTCTCATTGATTCCCCATGACCATTTTCCTCTCATAAGTCAGCCTACTTTCAAGGTGCAGTCACTGCTTCAAAACTATAGGGGGCCATCTGGTTAAGGACCACTGAACTGCAAGAAATATATCCAGAAACATTCTGCTCTGATAAATTACATCTTCAAAATACATTCATAAAATGACATTCAAGTGATTATAGAGCACATTTATTGAGTCTGCAAAGCATTATGGGTCATAATATGCCTGCTGAAAGCTGAAATATGCATGAGCCAATCATATGGCAAAGGAGTGCTGCCAAAGATTATTAGGTGGGTTCTTTTCGCGTGCCCAACTTTGGGGGTATTGGGAGTCAAATTGTGACATATGCCAGGAGAGGGTGGCACATGACCCAGAAAACTGTGAATAACAAGAAAAGCAAAACTGGGTTGTTTGATTGGGAAGTTTTATGAATGACTATAACCCCAGCTAACCTGAATTCAATGAGTGGTAAAACTATGAACCTGAATTAATATCCAGAAAAAAGTTAGAGGAGGAGTTTCTCAGCAATACTTAATTGGAGCAAATACACTGGCCAATTTCAAACTCAAAAATTAGTCAAGTTTGCTAGATATGGTTCAAAACACTAAAATCAGTGAATAGGAAGACAAACTTTAAAGTCAGAAATAATGGGTGGACTGACCAAGATATTTCGGGTACAGAAAATGGGTACAAAGAAAAAGAGGTCACTGTGGATATGATCAATGCCCTGGTTCTTGATTTTTGTTTTAAATTTCTCTTCTCTAAAGTGCTCTTTAAGTCAGTTACAGAGCGCCAAGAAGAAAATAGGAATAAATATGCTCTTCACTGGGGAAACTGAGACATCATGGGTGACTATGAGATCCAGAAAAAAGAGACACAGTTTTTCCCAAGTAGAAGTTTTTTTCTTAAAAATAAAAGAGAGAGAGAATGGAAGACTTAGAAGTAAGAAGGAACCTGGGATATGGAAAGAATTGAAACAATGAGGAGTGTGCATATCGGGAGAGTAGATATAAGAATAGTGTAAAAAGAGGAGGATCAGGTTTGAGATATAAAAAAACCAAATGATGCAGTTCCACGTAAAACATGATGCAGAGTTTGTCTTTTGTTTTTTTTAATTATATTTATAATGGTCAGGATAATAAATATATTTATTTAAAAGTGAGTAGTACCAAATGTCTATTAAAATTTAAAAAAGTTATTCCTACGCCCAAAGCACTTTATAGACCATGTTTCCTGCTCCTGTGGGTAGTGATAACCAACCCAACTGATTGTTCTAACATTAACCTTACATCTCTAAACCTTTATTCGATAGATAACTTTTCTGTTTCTTACTATCATCTTAGCAATATTTATTGATTTTCTGTTATACCAATATAATTCCACTTTCCTTTTCCTCATCCAATTAATTTATTAATTTTAGCAAAGTTGTGATTACAGTAATAGTTGTATCTACAAATATCTTATTCAGTTTAGGAAAGTAGTGAATTATGATTATATATCTTTACCTGAAAAGGTTTTGGCTTTCCTATAATCTACACTTGCCATTTGCTTGCATGCTCAGTTGCTTCAGTCATGTCCGACTCTGCGACGCCATGGCCACAGGCAACCTGGCTCCTTTGTGCAGGGGATTCTCCAGGCAAGAATACTTGAGTGGGTTGCCATTTCTTACTTCAAGGGATCTTCCCAACCCTGGGATCGAACCTGTGTCACTTATGTCTCCTGCATTGGCAGGCACCACCTGGGAAGCCCTATAATTTCCATAGTATCTATCAATTTGCAGAGTTTGCCTTATATCTGTCTAATTTTTTTCTCAAATGCTCTAGCAAATCTGCCAAATACTTTTTTCCCCCATATATTCCAACACATTGCTTTAAGTTAGTGATTCTTTTTCTCTTTCTGGCTTGCAAAATTCCCTCCCATATTCATCCTTTTCCCTAATCTGATGTATTCAATGTCATGTTTCCTGGGCCCCATATCTTCTCATTTCTTAATTACTGTTTACCAAAGCTTTACACAGAAGGTATACAATATATAAATTTGTGTACTTTTATTTATCAGTAAAACTTTTTAATATACCCTTATACTTGATTGCTACTTCAACTATGTATAGAATTTCAGGTCAAAAATCATTTGCCCCATAATTTGAAGGTATTGCCTTTCCATTTGCTTCTAATATTCCTACTAATAAGAAATTATAGATCTGATCCCCTTTCTTTGTATGAATTTGCGTGTATTTTGTTCAGCTGTTTTCTTTCACTGGAAAATTTTAGTATCTTCTTTTCAATATTCATAAATGTCATAATTATTTTTGTATGTGTATATGTGTTCATTTATTATAATGGTTGTTTGGTGGATTCAATCTGGAGTCATAACTTCTCATTTCTGAAAAACAATGATTTGTTATTTAAATGATAAATTCCTTCTCTGTATTAGTTTGGTTCTTTTCTAAGAAATTCTTATAATAAGGATCTCCTAGAGTAAAATTTTAACATCTCATCATTTTACTTCTCTATTTCCTTCTCTCTTTTATGTGTCATTATTTCATTATTTTACAGAATATTTTTTCGACTTTATCTTTCAAACCCATATACTGAATTGTAAATTTTTAGATATGTTTAATTTCCAGAAGCTTTTTCTTATTCTTTTATTAATTTTTTAGAAGCAATGTATTATTGTTTTAAGGATACAATTTATTTATGAATTTTTTGGAGGATATTCATATAGCTTTTTGGACTTCCCAAGTGGCACTAGTGGTAAAGAATCTGCCCACCAATGTCTCCAGGAGATGCAGGAAATGGGTTTGATCCCAGAGTTGGGAAGATCCCTTGGAGAAGGAAATGGCAACCCACTCCAGTATTCTTGCCTGGAAAATCCCATAGACAGAGGAGCTTGGTGGGCTACAGTCCACAGGGTTACAAAGAGTCAGACATGACTGAGCGCACATACACCCATATAGCTTGGTGTATTTGCTTCTTCATACTTTGTCTAGATTTTCTCATTTCTTGTTTGCTAGTATTATGCTTTAACATGTTCTTTCATATTTTTCTTCAGTGCATCAGTGATCCTTAAGTGTCCACTGATATTGGGCATTAGAAACTACCTGGAAATTATTGTATATGTATAAGGTATAACAGAGGATTTCACCCGCAATGGGTGTAGACCCAATTGGTATATAGAATTATTTGCCCTAGAATTGATCAGTTTCTTCAAAGAAGAGTTATCTAATTTTCTACATGAGTGGTTTGTACTTGCATGATAGAATTCTACAAAGAAGCTGGTCAGTGTGTGACCTTTCACTTAGTTCCTCTATTTCCTGTCTTGCAATTCACTCTGCTCTGTATTCTGGCAGCAGTTAGAAGCCAAGAATCTTCCTATTAGAGTTTTTCCCCAGAAAATACACCTCCAGGCTGCAAGAGGGGAAAAGGAGTTATTTCCACTTTTTGAATATTACAAATAATGCTATCAACATCTGCATACAGAGTTTTGTGTAAACACAGGCTTTCTTTTCCCTTGGATGTGTACATAGCAGTGGGATTTCTGAGCATATATAAGTCTAGGTTAATCTTTGGGAGAACTACCTATTTTTCAAAGTAGTTGCAAAATTTTACATTCCACCAACAATGTTTGAGGGCTCCACTTTCTTCACATCCTACATTTGTTATTTGTCTTTTTTATATAAATCAAAATTATTTTGAGACTTAAGGATACAAATAAAGTGACTATCAACACACACCTAGTGCCTACAAGAGCTGGAATTTAAGTCATATGCCTTGTGATAACTCGAAAGTCATGTTCTTTAGCACCTAGCTATACTGTGGCAAGTGAATTTTATTGAACTAAAGGAAAATTTATTTTTAGTTTTTTAAAGTTACTGAATGGATAGTTACATCTACTAATTGTCAAACATTACTTTTCTTACTTATAAATGAGAACTGTTTATATATAAAGCTATAGAAATCTGATTTCAGTGAGAGATGGCTATAATTTGGAATTTCATTTTGTGAAATAAGCCATACTTTACATTACATTTTAAACAGAGAGATTAAATATTTTAATCCTTAAATGGCTGTTGTTTGTTCTAATCACCTAAATAAAAAATATAAAAGTTTTAGTGTGCAAAATTTTTTCAATATGTTTGACAAACAAAACCTGGCAAATAAATGGCTTAAATCTTAATAGGTAATGATGATATACCAGCATCAGAGTAAATATAGAGTCAAAATTTTACCCAACATAAAACAGCTACACTCTTTAAATGATAAAATATAAATTATAAATGGCCAATCCAAATCCCATTACTTTCAAAAAGAGATTTTAAACTTGCATTTCCAGTTGATTTTACACTAATTGAAAAGGTTGGTTTTATGCTGACAATTGATTTTTTTAATGAAATGGCCAATAGTGAAGTGAGTGCATTACACTAAACACTTCAGAAAGCAACCTTCCATTGACTTTACTCAGACCAAACAAATTGCTAAATTAGATGACCGTTCAAAATTATTCAGTGCATTTCAAATATTTTCTGCTGAACCAAAAGTTTAATTGGCTTTGGTCACTACTGCATTGCTAATACAAAATCAAGAAATGACTATCCTTCTGGAATATTAATACAGTGAGCCTGAGGACACGATATTGGTGTGTAGCAGAGATCAGGAGGAAGAAGTCAGGCTGCTGTGGTGATTTCCTGAGCAAGGAAGTTGGTACAAGTGAAAGAAATTCACAGTCAGCTGACACTTCATGGTCAAATAGTTTCTAATTAGGAATTGACCGGAAAAGGTTTCCTAAAAGTGTTTTATAGAAGGTGATTTAATGAAAAAAAGTTTAGACAGTTTTTAGGATTCAGAAATTTTGATATACTAATATATTTTTAAAATCCTGTGTCATTATCTTTTGTATTTATAAATGCTAACCTTACCCATTGAGATTTCAATTAGAATTTCATCATAGCCTATCATAGCTCTAAAGTTACTATTTACCATACTGGTATCCTAGGAAAAAATATGAAATTAAAGAAAAGAGGCAATTTAGCATAGTTTTTTCCCACATAAAAGTCTCATCTCTGCTTGAACCCAGCAGGTCATGATTACTGAAATATATATTATAAAATATCTACATATTTTGTAACTTTAAATAAATGGTTATGATCATTACTTTTCTCACATTTAAAAACCACATTTATTTGATTTATTTAAAAATCAAATTTATTTTTTACAGGAAGACATTATTCTAAAGAAGTTATAGTCTGTCTATAAAAATGAATATTTAATAGAATCCAACAGTAACTTTATATGTATTGGAATTGTTCAAAGAAATAAAATATTACTTAAATCCACTACTTTTAACAACACTGTAACATTTATTGGTTTTGCAATAAAAGATTTATAGAAAATTACTATGCTATTACTTTTTATGTTTCATATTGAAAGCAGGTAAAGTAGCTTCTAAGCAATGGGTCATTATCGTTCACAACTAACAGTGCTTAGCAGTTAGGATTTTAACCACTGACATCATTTTCTTTGAAAAATAATAGATGCTTATAGATAAATTGCTGCATAACTATGACTTTTCTGCTGACAACATTGCCTAAACATAGTCAATATGAACAAGAAGCTTCCGAACAAGTTTACTAGAAGAAAAAATCTGAATTAAAACATTCATATATTTATTCTCTCAGATGTACTAAGAGGAATCAAGTGGTATTTCCAATCTATTGTGTTCATGTGCTCGGTCATACCCAACTCTTTGTGACCCCGGGGATTATAGCCCACCAGGCTCCTCTGTCCATGGGATTTTCGCAGGCAAGAATACTGGAGTGAGGTGCCATTCCCTTCTCCAAGGGAGCTTCCCAACCTAGGGATCAAAAGTGCGTCTCTTATGTCTCCATCATTGGCAGGAGGATTCTTTACCACTAGGGCCACCTGGGAAGCCCTTCAAAATTATTATCAAAAGGTAGTTCAAGCTGCTGCAAGCATCTGAAGAAAGTTTAATCTTTTAAAATTTCTACCTTTAGACAATTCCTCACTGGAAGGTTAATGGCTAAATTATATTTATTACAGTTAGTTTTCAAAAGTGAAAGCAATTCCCACTTGAAACAATGACTGTGGAATGTAGGAAACTGTCAGATATTACCTCTGAGGATTTGTATGGTGGCTTGTCTAGTGAAAGATGCCGGAATCACAGAAAAAGAAGAACCGGATTGATTACCTCTTGTCTCCAAGGTCTTGTTCCCAATTCAGAAAAATCTGCAGTGACACTGAGTGGACTTTGAAGTGCTTGAGATAGTCCCTGAGGACCAAGCTATAACCCAGAGTATTCATTTATACTGAATTTTCTTTCCATTGCTTTTCTTGGTAGGAATTAAACATAGGGCTTATTCTAAACAATTAAATAATATTAAGGCTTTTTTTTGCTATAACCTTTCTCTAGGAAAACTTGGATAATTTTATAAGCTATTTTCTAACTAAAAGTATTCCTTTAGACCATTCTTAGAGTACTCCCAGGTTATGAGCTCAGGGTAACATTTCGAAAACGCTGCTACTTTGGTCCCTAGCTGCTGCCGTACTATTTCCTAACACTGATGTGTGGTCACTGCCAGGATCTCACATATACCCTCAATATGTAGGGGAAG
The DNA here is from genome assembly GCA_007570785.1 of Antilocapra americana. NCBI lineage: Eukaryota > Metazoa > Chordata > Mammalia > Artiodactyla > Antilocapridae > Antilocapra > Antilocapra americana. Next base: position 3,235,994 of record ML663566.1, read on the forward strand.
CCGACACATACACTTTGCTTCACATATAAATTCCAATAATTTTCATGGAGAAAAATTTAGTAAGATTTATCAAAGTTTATTAATTTCATTAATAAAATTATTAATGAAAGGACTCTTGGTTAAAATACCCAGAAATTAACTGCAAGAGAAAAATAGTTGTGAAAAGATTTATATCTAGCAGATATTCCTATTATTAGGATTCTCTAGTATATTAGGAGTTTCTGGAATGGGTGAATTTAACTCAGATGACCATTATATCTACTACTGTGGGCAAGATTGCAGGCAGATTCTTTACCAGCTGAGCCATAAAAGGTTAATATTACTAGATACCTTGTCTGCCTAAGATCAACTCTAAGTATCTACAAGGTACCACATACATTTAAATAAATGATTTCTCCATTTGAAGATTTTCACAGTATACATTTCTCATAGCACTTTGCTGTTTTATATTCTCCTCTAACGGTTTTGGTGTAAATTCTAACAGGAAAGTAGCAACCTCATACAGTCTCATAACTTAAATAGTATCTGTATAGTGATGTTCCCAAATGTGTGCTTCCAGTCTTAGGATCATCAAAGAACCCTGGGTACACCTCTGGTAAGTCTAACAGACATCTCAAATTTAAGAGAACCATTCATGCCTAACCAAACCCAACAACCAAACCCCAGACCTCCTCCACTTCAAGAATTCCTTTTTTTCACTTAATGATACTATCAACACACCAAACCTACTTATAGTCTCTTTCCGTTGCTCCAATTTCCAATTCATTGACAATTCCTGATAACTCCACTCACCATAAATTCATCCAAATCCATCCATTTCTCATATTACTCACTCTTTTTATTCTAGTCCCAATCACCATGATTTTCTGCCTATGTTCCTTTCTTTTTCTATTCTTGCTCCTCAGGGTCAATTTTTCCACTGTAAAGCCAAAATCATCTTTATAAAACATAAATTAAATTGCACCATCCTCTGCCTAAGGCCTTTAAATCGTTTCCTTTCCTACTTAAGTGAAATCTGAAATGCCCTACCAGAGCCTATCAGATTCCCCTTAATTTAACTCATCTTCTTTTTCCCCCTGTACTTGTTTTGCTTCAGTGACATGGTTCTCTGTTTGTCCTCTGAATACAATTAAGCTACTCCTGCCACAAGTCCTTGAATGTATTAGTTCCTTTGTCTCAAACACAGTTCTCCCAGATTTTCCTATGATTTCTTTTTCCTTTCCAGTGACTCCTTGCCACTCAGTTTCAACTCAGCAGGATCCTCCCCACTCCCAGAGAGGCCTCCACTGGCACTCTTTCAAGTGCCTTTCCGACCTCATCCTGCTCTGTTTTCTTGGTTTGTCTATATTTTTAGTTAAAGGCACAGCATTTGCTTTTTTGCTCAGAATATAAACCTGACAAGAGCAGGGTTGTGTCTGCTTTGTTCACTCATGTAACCTCATTGCCTGTGTAGAACCAGATCTACAGTAGAACTCAGTAAATATTCATTAAATACTTGGCATAAATTAATGATTAAGACATTAACAAAGTGGTTTTTTCAAACCAAAATCCCTACCTACTTGTTTAGTGACTCTAAGTGCAGAGATTACAGTGTGGCAAATGAGGTGTGTTCAATGGCAGACCAAGAAGAAAGGTGTTTGAGGGCTAATATATGAAGAAAAATTTTGCTAAACATATACTTAGACATGCAAAAAAGGACAACAGGAATAATTGTTTATCCCTATGGTGAGAAATGGCATTTTTATAGTACTGTTAATAAATGCATTTAGTATTTATGATTAAAAAAAATGAACTACCAAGCACAAATAAAGGATCACTTAAATCTATCCCTATGATGAGAAATGGCATTTTTATAGTACTGTTACTAAATGCATTTAATATTTATGATTTTAAAAAAATGAACTACCAAGCACAAATAAATGATCACTTAAATGAACTACCAAGCACAAATAAATGATCACAAATAAATGATCACTTAAATCTATAGATTAGATTCTGAAATACGTTCCTATTTCTACTACTTAGTACCAAATTAATAAATTCTCACTTCCAGAAGATGATTTGCCGAACCTTTCCAAACCTGACTCTGTGGTGGATTCTGTTAACTACATTGGATATTACAACTCTCCCTACCAGGACACTCACATATGACCAGCAGTCAGAAGTCTGGGGAAAAAAATTTCTCCTGATCTTTTCAGGAGAGAATATGTTCTAAGACATTAAAGGTGGCTATTGTAGCAAAACCTATACAAACTATTACTTTCTGCTATCTTCTGTAAAAATCTAAACTTCAATCATATCATCCTAGTAGACTCTAAAAAGACAGATCTCAAAGGTAGCATTTTATTTGATATCTCTTGTAACTCTAGAAGGAAACTTAAGCATGAATAATTGGAGATCTACACACTTATATAAAGATGAAAGAATGGGACTCTATTTAACTTGGGTGCTAAAAAAAAGTGGAATTATTTCCTGCTGCCACTTTGAAAAGGATATGGTTTTGAAAGGTATAAAGCAAGAAGGGGCAAATGTTATGTCAAATGGGCAACATATCAGTAAACCCTCCTATGAAGAACTTTTAATAAACCCTATATTTTGAGAATCTACTTATTCCTTTGTGAATATATCTTCTTTAATCTGTGTACTCATTATTTTTGTACAGCAGCTCCATTCTTATTACCTACAACAGGATTTCCCATCTTTTTTCTATCGTATTTGTTAGGGATGAAGCTTATCCTGAGAGTCTCATTATTTATTGAAATCCTTAAGCTAAGTTCTCTTTCTACAGATACATAACTGTCCATCTGTTAAAATATTGCTGTACACTACATGTGAAAATCACTCAGTCAAGTATTTCCAAAACTCTAGATACAAATAATTTCTTCCAATATTGAACTTCAGGTAGGATTATCAGATAGGATTTACAGATTGATCACATCCATCACTTATTCTGTATCATTTAGTATAAAAATACATAGAACATCAGCACTTACCTGAATAACATGCCTCAGTTTATCAATAATCTGATTTATCACAGGATCGGTTCCTTTGACTTTGACTTCAGGATTTCCAGATTGGGCTTTGATTCCATTTCCAAAGACACGCTGCGTATAGCTAACAAAGTGAGAAGTGAGAGACATGTGACTTACTAGTACGGTCACAATATTCTCTGCCACAAACTTCTGAACAGATTTGAGTTCAGAATTTTACTCCTTTAAGAATATTTAGTAAGGTTTTTTTTCTTGGAGTTAAACCTGGCACAGCTGCAATGTTTATTTTCCTGGTAAAAAGCTTAGCATGCAAATAGAGAATATTTTATTGTTATCCTCTCAAAGGACCCAACAAAAATTTGGTTTTTTAATGTTACTTACCAATATGCTAGAAAAAGTTAATAGACATCCTAATCTTTTATACTTTCTTGCTGAATTATACATAATCTGAATCCAAATTATCTGGGCAATTTATTTCATTTTATACAGCATTTAGATGAATCTCAAATTATTTTACATATTGGACTACAAAAGAAATAAATGTGTGTGTGTGTGTGTGTGTGTGTATACACACATACATATACCTACATACATACACATGAGCTTCCCAGGTGGTGTTAGTGGTAAAAAAAAACCCTCATGCCAATGCAGGAGACATAAGAGACATGGATTTGATCCCCTGGAGGAGGGCATGGCAGCCCATTTGAGTAGTCTTGCCTTGAGAATCCCATGGACAGAGGAGCCTAGAAGGCTGCAGCCCATAGGGCCGCACAGAATCAACATGACTACAGCGACCTGGTGCACATGCACACATACACATGCACGCACACACACACACATATACGTTGTCAGTTACTCAGTTGCTAAGTAATGTCTGACTCTTTGCATCTCCACGGACTGCAGCACGCCAGTCTTCCTTGTACTTCCCTCTCTCCCGGAGTTTGCTCAAACTCATGTCCATTGAGTCAGTGATGCCATCCAACCATCTCATCCTCTGTCGCCCTCTTCTGACCTCAGTCTTTCCCGGCATCAGGGTATTTTCCTGTGAGTTGGCTCTTTGCATTCGGTGACCAAAAATATTGGTGCTTCAGCTTCAGCATATGTGTGTATCTGTGTGTGTGTGTGTGTGTGTGTGTGTGTGTGTGTGTGTATAGTTGACATATGATGTCAACTTATTATTCATGCAAATATTTAGATTCACCAGTCACAAAGATGTACTAAGTGTCCCTTCCTATATTCCAGTCCTTTGCCATGTGACTGGGATTATAAGAAGGTATAGACTCAATTTGTCTTCTCACAGTGTTCATTATATACCTGGGAATATAATATATTAATTAACTTGTTCATTCATGCATTCATTCATTACATTTTATTATTTTTAAGAGTTTTAACTCAAATTCCAATAATATAACTATCCTCATTTTCCTGATAGTGTGGTGTAGCATGAAGACAAGTAAACAGCTAAAGCACAGCACTAAGAATAAAAAAGATGTTCAGTATGTCACAGGATTAGTTATAAGGAAAAGTACATGCCTGGTGAGGGGTAGGGATAACACAAGTAGAAAACATTGAGCATATGGAGAAGGACATTTGGACCAAGACTCTCAGGGAAAAACTAAAGGAGAAATCACATCTTGAGTTAGTCCTTAGAGTATTAGGGGAAAAGGTAGGTTTTGGATGATGTAGTTAATGTGAATTCCAGGGCAAAAAATGAACTCCCAGCAGGGGAAACGGAAAGGAAAGATTATCTAGGCTTTCATTTACAAAGGCAGAGAGCAAACAGGAGTCAGTATGAGGCGGGGGACATGCCCTGAAGGTTCCATCCCCTCTACACACAAGGCTCTCCTCTGGTAATATGTTTGCTTACATTCAAGCATCTTAATAAAGTGGCCTCAGAGACTTTTCAGGAAGCATTTTCACATATTTGTAATGTAATGTGCCTTCTCTGTATTTGAATAGAGTGTCAAAATTATCCATGTGCACCCTCTGAATTTTCTACAGCAATGAAAAGTCTTTGAAAAGATAAAAGCAGTTTCCACTGTTGAGAATATGGCCAAATAAAAAGAGTTTCAAAGAATACTCAGTTATTCACAAGATAATGCAAACACAATGATCAATTTTCAAAAATAATTACTAATCGGGTCCTTCCTATGATAATAAATGATGGAATTCTTAGATATGGATAGCGTCAATTGGATATGACAAGAATAAAGATATTAATGAATCTTTTTATTTTTAAAACAACCTTGAATCCATTTCTTTATGCAGAAATAGGTTTACAGCTAGGTAATCCAGTATAAATTAGGAACTTGGCAATATCCAATAACAAATAGTAGAGGGAAAACAATTATGCACATGTTATTAACATCTACTAATGCTAATGCTCTTTAGTTAGGAAGAATCAAGTAAACAAAAGGCTTCTCTTAATGTCTTGGTAGCACTGTTATATTTTCCTTTCAAATATTTCAAACATATTGCACATGTGGGTCTTTTTTTAGTGTTTCATTTATTAATAATCATGTGGAATAATATGAATAAATAACTAAATAAATGCACATTATTCCAGGCATTGTCTTAATGACTTCCTTTGGAGTCTGTCAGTTTATCTCCATGATAATCATTTACTGTAGCCATGAGATCATGCCTCATAAACCTCAAAGTATAGGGAGTATAATTGACTAGGCTACCTGCTACTTTGCTCTGAAATCTATTTTTTCTCTTCTCCAACCAACGACTGAGTGCAGCAGAGGTACTAACACAAACCCACTGCTGGAAGACACAGGGTTCCCTTGATGGCCAGTGTTGGCTCAGGAATCCCTGAGCCCTTGCTGACCATTTCTCAGCCTGCACATCATGCCAGAAAGCTTCCATTCAACCGTCATTTTGTTCTCTTTCACTCTGGGTCACACTTGCTTCATGGCCAACAGCTCTTTCAGCCTTACTCAGATTCCCCTCCAATTTCTCTCATGGGCATTTCTCTAATAAAATCCCTCTTGTGTTTAGCACTCCTTTGGTATCTGCTTCTTGGAGGACCTAGACCAATACACCATATAATATTTGTATTATAATTATCCCCATGCTATAGATTGGAGAATCTAAGATCTGAATAGGTTAAGTAACTTTCCCAAAACAGCATTGTTGGTTAAGTATTCAGCAAGGATATGAACCCAAGGATGTGAGCTCTAAATACAATCACTCAATAATTATGAATGTAAACTTCTGAAACCAACTAATACAAATTAGGGATACAATTAGCTTGGTACAAAGTATTTTTTGTTTTTTTAGTTGTTTCATTTTGATTTTTTACTGTTAACTACAGCCTTTCAAAGGCTTAACTGCTTATAATTAAAGAGAAAACATTATTTTCTTCAAAAGTCTCTTCAAAGAACAGCTGCCTATTACTGTAAAGAGTGAAGTAACAGTTGCTGTCAGGGTGAGAACAAACTAACAGACTACAAGGTAACCTTAAGATATTGCTATGTTTCTCTTGAAATACAGACATATTGTCATAATGGAAATTGAGACGTCTCTCTTAATTTTAAATAAACACTTCTTTGATTCACATCTTGCTTTATTTATAAACCATGAAATTTTCTTTTAACATTAAATATGAGGTTTCACACTTGTGTAAAGACTTTATTATTTTTTATTTTCATAGTTAATAACCTAGATTAAACTTATCAGAATTATAATTAATCAAGAATCTCCTTTCAAGCTAGTATATTATTGAATAGTTCGGGATCACTATTAGTATGTATTATTTAAACAAGACAAAAGTACTGAAATTCAGTACTAAAAACATTCAGAAAACTAAGATCATGGAATCCGGTCACATCACTTCATGGCAAATAGATGGGGAAACAGTGGCTGACTTTATTTTTCTGGGCTCCAAAATCACTGCAGATGGTGATTGAAGCCATGAAATTAAAAGACACTTTCTCCTTGGAAGGAAAGTTTTGACCAAACTAGACAGTATATTAAAAAGCAGAGATATTACTTTGCCAACAAAGGTTCATCTAGTCAAAGCTATGGTTTTTCCAGTAGTCATGTATGGATGTGACAGTTGGACTATAAAGGGAGCTGAGCACAGAAGAATTGATGCTTTTGAACTGTGGTGTTGGAGAAGACTCTTGAGAGTCCCTTGGACTGCAAGGAGATCCAACCAGTCCATCCTAAAGGAGATCAGTCCTAACTCTTCATTGGAAGGACTGATGTAGAAGCCTTATGTTTGGCCACCTCATGCGAAGAGCTGACTCATTGGAAAAGACCCTGATGCTAGGAAAGACTGAGGGCAAGAGAAGGGGACGGCAGAGGATAAGATGGTTCGATGGCATCACTGATTCAACGGACATGGGTTTGGGTGGACTCCAGGAGTTGGTGATGGGCAGGGAGGCCTGGCGTGCTGTGGTTCATGGGGTCGCAAAGAGTCAGACACGACTGAATTGAAATACAACAGACAAATTTGCATTGAACAATGTATAAACAAAAGATCTTCATAGGTATTTCTTCATATGGGCTAAATGGTTTTGTCATCATTAAATGACTAATTTAGGCTGCTAGTTCAACATAAAAACTCCCTGCGAACTTTAATTTGCATGCAAAAAATAGGTACTAAATGAAATAAAAGTTTTTCCAACAAAGACCTCTTATTTGAGATTTTAATAAATCATTAACGACTCCTTTTTCCTTCTAATTTTCCAAGTAATGGGTAAAACATTTCAAAGCTCCCTACAGAGGCTTCTTGACTTGAAAAATTACTCACATTTTAGTGAGAAGGAGGGAACAAAATACACACAAAAACAAGGCAAGTATTTTGTGAAGGAAGTAACAGACCCACCATTTGTGTCTATTTCTTCTGAGCAGGTCTGGGAATGTATGACAGCAGCTTAGTAAGAATACTCACTCCACAAGTAGGGCAGGTTTCTCACTAACAAGGAAAAAAGGCAAGTACAGATACATTTACATTCTATAAAAATGTTTTAAAATGTTGATGAACGAGATTCCAGTTCTCTTTCTATTCAACAGATAAAATGTTAAAAAGAAGTGCTAATGCATCTACCTCCAGGACAGTGAAGCCTGGCATGCTGCAGTCCATGGGGTCACAAAGAGTCGGACTTGACTTAGCGGCTAAACAGCAACAACAAATGCATTTACACACAGTGTGTCATTAGGAAGTCATTTCTCCTCACTTTACTAACATTTCTCACTTGAAACATGCCATGCCCTGTGACATTAATTTGATTTTCTTGAGAGTACAATATAATTTGTTTCAGATTCACATAAAAAGTATGGTACTTTTCATGTGTACTTACACCATTTCAGGTGGAAAATATACAAAATCCGACCTTGTAATTCTTTGCAAACTATTTAAAGTGGCCCAACATAGATCTTTTTTCTAACTTCACTGGGACAAGATACAAGAATACAATCACTGACAAGAGATGAGGAAAACACCTGATCGGGGGTTGCTCTTTTTACCATTATTGCCATCTTCGTTAGAGGTTCAAGACCAAGAATGGGGACCGTGTTGTTGGTGGTGGTGGTAAGCAAACAGTAAGTGGTAGGTAACAGTAGCAGTATATTAACAGATGCTTTGTTAGTAGCCTTTGTGTCTGTCTTGGTTAGGTAATTGTATATTAAAATTCATTCCATTTCCAGAGTTTTGATTTTAGGAGGTGTCTTGGACTCTGGTAGATTCACTGCTGTTTCGGCTCTAAAGGTCCAGGAAGCACATTGTAGGTATTCTTCAGTAAATCTCCCCTTCAAGAATCAGTTTTTCTTTTAGAACACTTCTGGGCCTCCCTTCTTGATACTGATAGCAAATGTGAAATAAGTACGAGTGGTCTGTTTCCTGCAACTTTTTCTCAAATACCTGGGTGACACTGGCTGCTGCTGCTGAATGTCGTGTGCACACATGCAGTTTCTAGACAGCCCTTCTCCTTGACAGTGGAGGTCTTGTCTTCATCTTTGAACTCTCAGAGCAGATAGGAGTCATATGATTGATTTTACGTGCCAGGTTTAAGAGAATAACCTTTCATGGTAGGTAAGAGGCTTACAAGGGATTTAGAGAATGGAGACATCTGTAGAATCAATTCCAAATGATTCAGCCTTTTGTGATTCCACTGTCTCACTTCAATTGTTGAGCCACAAACTATTTTTAAGTTAATCTCTACCATTTATTTGGCTTCATAATTTATAGATAAATAATGTCTAAACTTGAAATCTGTTTCTGACCTCAAATAACTATTTATAACTAAGTCCCTACTGAGAATATCACCACTTGTGATATCTTATGGAAAACACTGATTAACATAATTCTAATAAGGTAATGTCATGCTTTGTATAGCAACCAACAAGGAATTTTTAGCAGATCACTACATATAACTTTATATAAATTTCATTCACCAATCTTTTGTTGGAGACATTACAAAATCCTAGAAGTCCCTAAAATCTTGTGCAGCTTTTTTGTATTTTTTGAAATATAACTGACATCAACATTAATTAAACTTCAGACATGAAACTAGCAACTGCATCAAAATGCAGTATAAAATTAACTGCAAGACACAATAATAAGAACATCTTTAAAAACAGAAAACAAGAATTTATTTTAAAATTAGTATTTATCAGTCTTCACTCTAACAACTCAATTGGCAATGCATGAATTTGTTTAGCCAGGTAAATCATAGATAAGTTTTTCCATGATGTAAGATAAGCATTTATTTGAACCAGAAAATAATACTTCCACATCAAAGCCTAGTGACTGTACAAGCCAAATCAGTAGCATCTAAGAAGTTATTATTTCAGCAAATGCTAACTTTAATTTTTTAATAAAAATTTATTAAAAGTGAACTTTCCCCTATGTAAAAAACAGTTCCAGCTTTAGCCTTCTCCTAACCCCATTCCCAATCTTACCAAGAAAGAATAAATACCTTAGCTATAGCAAAGCTCTGTTTTTCAGTCATAAATTTTTGAATTAAAAATTCAAAGCAAATGTGTAATAAATGACTTATTTTGTAATTATCCTCACTTGATTCAAAGCAACTGTTAAATTTAAAAGATCAGTTCTAATACAATCAGCTGTGCATACTATTATATGAGTTATGAAATGCTATACTAACTTCCATTTTCCAAGTCACACATTTCAAAATTAAACTCTTCTCAGTAAGATATATGCTGTGTTTCATGCATTTGTGATGATTGATAATCATCACTTTGCACTAATTTTTGTCTCACTCCACTGTTTGATATAAATATATGGAAGTAAAATGTTATTTAGGAGATAATTATTACCTGAGTACTAATGAGTTAAATACTATTTTGAGCCCAAAACTCAGTCAAATTGATTTAGGGTATAAATTCATTTAAGTAAACTTTTATTAGGGATATACCAATATCCTACAAGTTCCTAGAATTTTGTATAGCTTTTTAAGATAGATTTTGAAACATCATTGACATCAGCATCAACTAAACAATATATAAAATTACAAGCTATTTTAAAAATACTTTAAAATTAGTTGTAAGATATAATTCTAAGATTACAACCATATCATGCATAAACAAACTATGTATTTCCTACATAACAGAATAAAATCAGAGTGTATTCTGTGGCTTAGTGGTAAAGAACCCTCCTGCCAACACAGGAGACATGGGTTCAATCCCTGGGTCGGGAAGATTCCCTGGAGGAGGAAATGGCAACCCATTCAATTATTCTTGCCTGAAAAATCCCACAGACAGAGGAGCTTGGTTGGCTACATTCCATAGGGTCACAGAGTCAGACATGACTGAGCACCTAGCACCAACATAATAAAATCAGAGAGAAAGAAACTTTGAATTTCAGAGTGTAGCAGTTTCCTAGTGTCAGAGTAACAAACTACCATAGTTGATCTGGGGGCTATCCTTCTGAAATCAAAGTGTTGAAAGAGTATACTCCCTTTGAAGCCCTAGAGAAGAATTCTCTCCCACCTCTTCCCAGCTTCTAGTGACTCCCAAGAGTCCATGTAATTCTTTGGCTTGTAGCTGCATTATTCCAATTTCTGCCTACATTTTTAGATCACCTTCTTCCCTATCTGTCTGTCTTTTTCCGTCACATTGGATTTAGGGTCCATGCTAGGGTGACCCCATTTCAATTCTTACTTTACTTGTATCTGCAAAGACCTCTTTCCAAACAGGGCCACCTCCTGAGGTTCCAGCCAGGATGAATTTGGGGGATACACTATTACACCGGGGCTTCCCAGGTGGCAATAGCAGTAAAGGACCCACCTGCCAACGCAGGAGGCATAAGACACACGTTGATCCCTAGGTTGGGAAGGTCCCCTGGAGAAGGGCATGGCAACCCACTGCAGTATTCTGGCCTGGAGAATCCCATGGACAGAGAAGGCTGGTGGGCTACAGTCTATGGGGTTGCAAAGAGGTGAACACGACTGAAGCAACTTTTACACACTATGACACCATTGTAAATAAACTGGATAATGCTTGAATGAAAACAAATTTTTCCTTGAAATTCAGTTGATCAATACTCTTCACATTCAGACCTCTCTCATTGATGTCATATTCTATTTTTCTTCAGGGAACATTTTATTTATTATAATATTTATATTTCACAAACACATCTCTTAAATTCTACTTTGGGTTTTCCCACTTATCTTTCTGTTATAATTCAGGTGGCCTTAAAGAAAATATTTTAATCAGCTTTTTGGAAATTTCAGTACATAGTACTTACAATTTCCTATGTTATAATGGCTTTTCTCTTACTAGCAAAAGAAACAATGATATTGATAATATCTTATGTTCTACATTCATACAAACAAAAAATATACCTTAAAAATAATGTGTTCAGCTCTGAGGCAAGGACTCAACCATCTGTTCTGAACGTAAAAGTTTCCTGAAATCTTTGAGAGGCTAGTTTATTATGAAGGTGTTGACGGCTGATGCTTTAGGGACTCATAAAGGCACACAAAATAAATTTTAATCACACTTAATGCTAATGTTGCAGCAAGATTGTGACAATATTCAAATGTGACTAATTTCATTAAATTAGCTACATTCATCAAGCTAACCTTAGTTATTCAAATGTATAAAATGCCTCAAAAGAAATAATTAAACTCTTCTTTTTTTCTATTTCTAAATTTTTTTGTTGATGCTCAGAAGTGCAAAGATATTTTAACTGAGTGTTGTTGTTGTTGTTGTTGTTGTTTTAAGCAATCAGTTCACCTATTTCATCACCGTAAAGGTGAGGGCCCTTAGCAGGTTGCTGAATCTAGTACTCTGTTTTAAAGAAGAAATGTACCTATGTCAAGAATATAGTACTTTGCATTCATCACCTGGCATATAACTTAATAGATTTTGTGTATATCTTTGTTGACAGTAACATAAATTTAGAGCTGGAAAGGACCTCAGAGGTCATCTAGTCCAACCAAGTATCTTTTAAAGCAAATGAAGTAGTATATTTATTTCATCAATTCATACTTACATACTGTATATTTCCAAAAAAAAAAAGTCTTTGAGATGGCCTACAATAAATGGAACAGACGCTGTAAAACAAGAATAATGAAGGGAAACAGGTAAAATTTATATTAGGAAACATGGGAAGAAAACTACATTTCAGTCTAAAACTTAGCCATAAGTCTCTTATCAGAGAAGGCCAAGGAAAAGTAGAATTCAAATACAAGGTCTTACTACTTAATGACAGTTGTATCTGCATATGTTAGCAGGCAATTTATAACGTTATCTCTAAACTTTTAAGCAGAATGTGTAAGTCTTTAAGCAAGAGATAATGAGCAATACAACAAAAGCCGACAAAAGTCCGTCTAGTCAAACCTCTGGTTTTCCCAGTAGTCATGTATGGATGTGAGAGTTGGACCATAAAGAAAGCTGAACATTGAAGAATTGATGCTTTTGAACTGTGGTGCTGGAGAAGGCTCTTGAAAGTCCCCTGGATTGCAACGAGATCCAACCAGGCAATCCTAAGGGATGTCAGTCCTGAATATTCATTGGAAGAACTGATACTGAAGCTTCAATAATTTTGCCACCTGATGTGAACAACTGACGCATTTGAAAAGGCCCTGATGCTGGGAAAGATTGAAGGCAGGAGAAGAAGGGCACAACAGAGGATAAGATGGTTGGATGGCATCACTGACTTGATGTACATGAGTTTGAGCAAACTCTGCGAGTTGTTGATGGACAGGGAAGCCTGGCGTGCTGCAGTCCATGGGGTTGCAAAGATTCTGACATGACTGAGCAACTCAACTGAACTGAACAACAAAAGCTAACATCAACAGCAACTGCAAAGTTTTCAAAGATGTAAGTACACATGGCACTTTTTTATATGAATCTTTGTTTAAAGCTGCCTGTGATATTATAGTTCTGAGTAGGCATTTCTACTGGTAACTGGTTATCTGACTTGGAGAAAAATATAGCCTTGGAGAACTTAGAAGAGCAGATGGCTAATGTTACTCAATTTATTTTTAACTTTTAATTGTTATTTATTTCTCCATTCAAAGAGAATATATTCTCTGGGTAATGGTTTGAACTAATGTTGAAGAATCTCAAGGTCAAAGTGACTTGAAATTAAATAATAAAGAGTCCCTTCTGAAGAACTGTGCTGTTTTCCACAATCCTACACAGTAAAAGTGCTGCACTCAATATGCCAGCAAATTTGGAAAATTCAGCAGTGGCCACAGGTCTGGAAAAGGTCAGTTTTCATTCCAATCCCAAAGAAAGGCAATGCCAAAGTATGTTCAAACTACTGCATAATTGCACTCATCTTACATGCTAGCAAAGTAATGCTCAAAATTCTCCAAGCCAGGCTTCAACAGTATGTGAAACAAAAACTTCCAGGTGTTCAAGCTGGATTTAGATAAGGCAGAGAAACTAGAGATCAAATTGCCATCATCCGCTGGATCATAGAAAAAGCAAGAGAGTTCCAGAGAAACATCTACTTAGGCTTTATTGACTACAATACTTCTGCTTTATTTGATTATGCCAAAGCCTCTGACTTGTGAATCATAACAAACTGTGTAAAATTCTTAAAGACATGGGAATGCCAGACCACCTTACCTGCCTCCTGAGAAATCGCTATGCAGATCAAGAAGCAACAGTTAGAATTGAACATGGGACAATGGACTGGTTCCAAATTGGGAATGCGGTAACTCAAGGCTGTGTATTATCACCTTGCTCATTTAAATTATATGCAGAGTAAAACAAGCAAATGCTGGGCTGGATGAAACACTAGCTGGAATCAAGACTGCCAGGAATAATATCAATATCTTCAGATATGCAGATGACACCATCCTTATGGCAGAAAGTGAAGAGGAACTGAAGGGCCTCTCGATGAAAGTGAAAGAAGAAAATGCAAAAACTGGCTTAAAACTCAACATTCAAAAAACAGAGATCATGGCATCCAGTCCTATCACTTCATGGCAAATAGATGGGAAAACAATGGAAACAGTGTGAGACTTTATTTTCTTGGGCTCCAAAATCACTGCAGATGGTGACTGCTGCCAAGAAATTAAAAGACGCTTGCTCCTTGGATGAAAAGCTATGACAAACCTAGTGTATTAAAAAGCAGAGACATTACTTTACTGACAAAGGTCTGTCTAGTCAATGCTATGGTTTATCCAGAAGTCATGTATGAATGTGAGAGTTGGACCATAAAGAAAGCTGAACATCGAAGAATTAATGCTTTTGAACTGTGGTGTTGGAAAAGACTCTTGAGAGTCCCTTGGACTGCAAGGAGATCCAACCTGTCAATCCTACAGGAAATCAATCCTGAATATTCATTGGAAGGACTGATGCTGAAGCTGAAACTCCAATACTTTGGCTACCTGATGGGAAGAACTGACTCACTGGGAAAGACCCTGGTGCTGAGCAAGATTGTAGGCAGCAGGCTAAGGGGATGACAGAGGATGAGGTGGTTGGATGGCATCACCAACTGAATGGACATGAGTTTGAGCAAGCTCTCGGAGATGGTGAAGGACAGGAAAGCCTGTCATGCTGCTGTTCATGGGATCACAAATAGTCGGACATGACTGAGTAACTGAACAACAAAAATATACACACACTTACACTACTGTTTCCATGTTCACTTTCCTTACCTTCATTTTCAATAGCAAAAAAGGTGGACTTCCTGGGCCCATAAAAGAGATCTGACATGTTAGAAGATTTGTAAATAATTTTTCTTAAGGAAAGTAACTGGGGAGTAACTAGTTAGTATATAAAAAACAATTCAAATTTGACTATAACACATTAGTTTGAAAATCCAGTTTCAACTCTGTCTCCAATCCCAATTTAAAGTTCTGTCCAGAAATTCCATTTTTTTGGTCTGTTGACTCTCAAAATAAAAAGTGATAGGTTTCAAATCACAGCTATTATGAAGAGGAAGGAGGAGGTGGGAAATAATTGAGCTTTCTGTACGTGCCTTATCTTAACTTCACCATAGCCGAATTCCTGGTGTCAAACAGTCCTGAGAAAACAATCAACTTGTGTGATGGACTCTAATTTGTGTCCACTTGCATATAGGAGAAAATTGCTTCTCCAGCTCTTTCTTGGCAAGCCCAGTTGTGCTGTGCAGAAAATAGCTGGATCTAGTTTCATAGACAGAACTATACATGCCTAGGGACTCTAAGATTCCTATACTTGTGATTACTCTGGGAACACACTTGGCTAACTGGGTACATGAAAAATATATGCATACACAGAAAGCAGGAGGCTTCTTACAGAATCCAAACAGAATGGGTCTTCCTGGGTCAGATGACCTACTGATTCTGTAACTTGAGGCAAATTTGGCCAATCTCTCCCTCACTCTATGCTTTCCTTCTACTGCCCCTCCTTTAGTCACTTATATGATGTCTGCTTAAATGAAAGTTCATCAGGGTTTACATTCTGTTACCTCTGCCTAGCAACTTCCATTCCTTTCCCCAGTCAATACACTAAGCTTTAAAAGAAGCTTTGCTAATGTGATTCAGTTTGAGATTCTGAGATAGAGAGATTACCCTGGATTATCTGTGTGGACCCTAAACAAAACAGCAGGTATCCCTTTAAGAGAAAGACAGAGGGAGACTTTTTTTTAAACAGAAGTAAAAGGAGAAGGCAAAAGGTCCACCAGGCAGGGATTGGAGTAATGCTACCACAAACCCACGGATGCTGGAAGTCTGAAGAGGCAAAGAATGAATTCTTCCTTAGAACCATGGCCTTAATGACAATTTGATTTTGGCCCAGCTATACTGATTTCAGACTTCTGACCTCCAAACTGTTAGTATCACATTTTTACGGTTGTAAGTCACTCATCGGTAATTTCTACAACAGCCACAGGAAACTAATTTGCCAACTAAGAAACTAAACTATTTGCCAACTAGGGTGTATCTCTTAGGTTATGCTCTTGTTAACTATTGCTTGCTAACACTTCAGTTTCTGGGATACATGTATCATTATTATAGTTAAGTAATTAACTGTACAATGATTTGTTTAGTGCCTCTAATTCCCTTCTAAACTGTACATTCTTGAGGTTAAGTAGTGTGTCTGTCTTAATCATCCTCTAGTTTCAGGCCTTAGCAAAATGCCTGGAATATGAAAGCTCAAAGCAGATTTGTTATCTGAGTGCATACATGACCGATACAAAAGTAAACCAAAAAAAAAAAAGAAAAAAAAAACTTTCAGGACACAGATTTCCTTTTCCAGAGCTGGTTCTCATGACATATCTCAACACTCCTGAAGTTGGTTACAAATCCCATGAATGTGTAATTTCATCTTAATGCTGTTTCAGTCCAATATTAAATAGTTTCTGAACGGTAGTTTGAGATGGAGTCTCATCCACAATTCTTATTAGAAACAAAAAGGAAGAAATGAGTAAAACAGAACAAACAACATAAACACTAAATTCTAAAACTGACTCTCAATATGTAGATTAACTGTAAAAACAATTACGTTAAACCTTCCCATCCATATGTTACTTCACAGGAGAGAATTTCCTCCATAGAAAAATCAGGAAAGATGACAGCTGGCTCTCCCTAGCTGTCACTGAGTTTCCCGTGCAGTAGCCCTGAGAAGGAGCACGTGTTCTTCTATAGCCCCAGTCCTGTTTTTTGAGAGGCCTAATATAGACACCAGGGCTTCCTTGGTGGCACTAATGGTAAAGAGTCCACCTGCATTGCAAGAGACATAAGAGATGTGGGTTTGATCCCTGGGTCAGGAAGAACCCCTGGAATAGGGATTGGCAACCTGCTCCAGTGTTTTTGCCTGGAAAATCCCATGGACAGAGGAGCCTGGCAGGCGACAATCCATGGGGTCACAAAGAGTCAGACACACCTGAGCAATGGAAAACATACACAACATAGACACCTTGAGAGACAAGCTCCAATAAAAGAGCAAGATGCAGAAAGATCCTGCCAGGTCCTGGAGAGTCCCTCAAGAAAAGGCTTGTGGGGTGAAGCAATAGAGGAGCGTAGGTGCCGGAAGCGATTATAATCTGAGCAACTCAGATCTTAATCACACAGTCTCGTCAGCATCTTTGCACTCTTTGCTGCTGCCCCCTTCCTGATCCCTACCCTGCCTCTTCCCAGCAAGAACTCAGCCTCTTTTTCCTATCTTCCCTTTCTTTTCCCACATTATATCTTTGCTATTTATTACACAAAGATTTCAATGAAGTTTAGGGAACAAGCAAATCAGGAAACTCCTGATAAAGAAGTGACTTGCACCAAACCAACAGACAATTTAAAATTAATTTCAGAATAAAATATAGCCTTTCTTTGGAATCTCCAGCCAAAATCAGTAAAATATACCATTTACAAAAAGTACTCATTTTTGCCATCAAGTCCAGCCTCCCACTATATGTGCAGGCTGAACACTGTAATATGTCTCATACCTTGGGCCAGACAGCATACAACAGGCATGCACCTCAGCTTAGCTAAGCTATTCCAATAAATGCTTGCTGGTTACTGAGAGAATATGTATGTCAACTTATTCTCCAGTTTTGGAGAGAAGTAGAAGAAGTAAAACTGTAAACAAGAAGTAAAAAAGAAGATCAGCCACCATCTCAAAGGTAAACTGTTAGAAAAGTGGCTATTTATTTTTTATTAAAAAATTTAATTTTGGATAAATGTCACTACCTTCTAGGTAAACAGATTGGGGAAAATATAACAGAAAACACACACAACTAAAAACTATCCTGCAAAAACAAGAAAGGGAATATCATTTTGAAGACTTGAGGAAAGAATATCCCTAAAAATTATTTTACTTTGAACAAGAAGAAAGATTTAGAAAATTGCTTTAAACTACTTAAACTATGAAGAATATGACAAAAGCAGGTCAGTTATGAAAAAGGAGCTGAAATTTATAATGAAAAAACGGGCCCAAATGGCAAAATAGGAGATGGGTGAGATTAGGAGGTTTATATGAAAACTAATTTTGCAATAGCAAAATTTTCCATATGGCTTCTATAGAGAACAAAACGGATACTCTGAAAAGCTCAAGCAGCAACTGAATCAGGGCCCAGGGGAGAAGAGAAAGAGATAAAATAATGACAGAAAAGACGGTTGGTGAAATGCCATAGACAAGAGTTCTGACTCAAGAATAATTTGTGAATCTGACAAAGAAACAGAGTACCTTGATCTGAAACAATAATCAAAGCTGTAACTTAAATATGAAGAAGAAAAGGACTAGCCAGATTCTAGTGGTAGTAGTGAGAAATCAGTAAGACCTATATCTAGACAGAAAAACTAGCCAAAATTCCAAAACCTCAAGAATAAAGAAAATATCTTATTAATAAATATAGAGAAGAAAAGTTATTTAAAAGTGAACTACATCAGGCTTACTTTAGAGCTTTCTTCTGCTGTTTTAATATATTAGAAGACACTGAGTCTTTATAATAAGACTATGACCAAAAACATCTTATCTATCAGCTTCTGTATCAAAGTTAAATGAGAAGGGATGACAACTCTGTATATCCCACTGATCTGTCCCATCAATAATAGTTTACCCAAGGACGTGCAGGTACATATTGGGGAAAAGTAATTAAAACTAAACTTTCAAGAATTAGAAATTTTAAATTAATTTATTTTTTAATTGAAGGATGATTGCTTTACAAAATTTTGTTGTTTTCTGCCAAATATCAACATGAATCAGTCATAGGTATACCTATGTCCCCTTCCTCTTGAACCTCCCTCCCGTCTCCCTCCCCATCCCACCCCTCTAGGTTGTTACAGAGGCCCTGTTTGGGTTCCTTGAGTCACACAGCAAATTCCAGTTGGTTATCCATTTTACATATGGCAATGTAAGTTTCCATGTTATTCTATTAAAAAAAAAATCTATTCTGATTTCTTGGGAAATGCTTTACCATGTTAAACCAATGATTTAAAAAAAAATAAAAATTTCATGAGCTTAAAAAAAAAGAATTAGGAAGTTACAAATCCAAAGTTTGGAAAGGAAACAATTGATCCAATTAATTATAAAATTCATTTTATATGTTTTATAATTGATTACCACAATGATATCATTAAAGTAAAATATAAAGAGAAAATAAACATTTAAAAACTGCAATTATATTTCACATTTCAAGTCATAATACTAGATATTGAGAATGGTTAGCAGCAAAGAGAAGGAAAAACATCCTACATCCCTCATCAAATATTGAGTGAACTCAAGATAGCATTAAAAACTCCTGTAGGTTCTACTGAAAGTATCCAGATTCAGACCCAAGGGCCCATTTCCAACATGATCATTCTAGTCTGGATTATTCCGTTTCCCTTATCTGATTAGCACAAAAGACTCCAATCTGGACTCCAGCTTCTGCCATTGATCCCCTTCATCTTTTCTCATCACAAGAATCAGAGAGATCTTATTAAACATAATTTCAGATTGTGCCACTTCTCTGCTTAAAACTTTTCAGTAAATACCATTTCAGTCAGAGGGAGATTCAAAGTCCTTACAATGGCCTAGAAAGCATGTCTCCATAATCTGTGTCCTCTCCTTTATTCCTTTGGCATCATCCATTAATACTACTAATCCATTACATCTGAAGTTTTTCCAAAATCTCAGTTCTTTTTGAAAATAAGGTAACCCTTTTAACATAGGTATTTAATGGCATAATAAAATATTAATTACCATGAAAAAGTGCCTTATTGTGTGCTAAGGGGAGCTAGAAAAATGAGGTTACTATTCCTGGAAAATGCAAACCAAGGGAAGACATGAAATTGTCAAGGCTAATTAGAATCAACTAGGAGAGCAAAGATTTCAGACACAGACTGAATATTTCTACTCTATGCAGACAAAAGGGCATCCAATAAAGGACACACAGCATCCATTACTCAGGAGACCAAACCTTGGAGACACAAGTCTGACATTTTCTATTTCCTTTAAAAACAACACTGCAAATCTCTTGGAACCCACAGCAACACACTCAGAGATTTGAGATTACCTGATAATTTCAGAACTGATGTTTGACATAACATTGACATGTTGAATATTTTCCTTCAGTCACAGGAGATCTCCAGCTCCAGAAATCATAAGTCAAAGGGGCATATGCTCAATTCATTCTTTGTTATTGAGTGGTTTGTTTTTGCTAGATAATTTATGGAAAATTAGCACAAAATGACAGCCACAATACACTGTAGGAATACCAAGCAGATGAGAAACTTGAATATTACTGCCAATCCAAGATAAGAAGGGCAGTCAGCAAATAAAGGTCAAATGAAAGAAACAGCCTAAATTTCTATGTGATGTCAACCCTGAAATGCAGTTACAGCAAAACTCTGGGCAAACAGAGTTTGGTTGCCTTTTTTCTTGCTTAAGCTATTTTTTGAAATTCTCTATGACTGCAGATATATAGCATTATCAAAATCCTAACAAATGCTTGTTATTTTTGACTCAGTAATTTAAATCTCACCATGGTAAGTAAATCCACAGAAGAGTAGTCCAAATAGTAGGACAAAGAAAATCATCATGGCATTATGTTGCTGAGCAAAATTCTTTAAAAACTGAGCAAACATCAGCAAATTATGGCACATTAATTCTATATACATATACAAACATAGGTAATCATATACAAACATGAAAAATTATTTTTGAAATTATTTTTAAATAATGTCTTGAGGAAATTATGACTATACTATACTCGGTGACAGAAGCAACATTATTTCAGCTATATGAAAACTACGACTAGAAAATTTAATAAATTATTTTCAAGTGCAAGATGACCATATTTATTGTCCATTCAGGCTATTACTAAACACAAAGAAAAAGGGGCCACTAATAAATCATTTAGGACTAGAAGTCTAAATTGGGAATCTCCTAGAGACAGTACGGGTGTTACCAACGTTGTTGCTTTACTATGTTCCAGGCAGGTCTTCAAGTAGTTTGCATATTTAAGCTCAATTAAAACACGAGAGAACAGGAGGATGTGGATAACATTAACATTCATATTTTATAGGTGAAGACACTGAGGCATAGAGGGATTTAATAACTTGCCCCAATTTCATGATTTTGAATTTAATGCCAGCCTGGTTAAAGAGTCCATGCTTTTAATCAGTGTGCAAAAGTGTTCCTAGTGACACATGAAGGAAACACATCAAACTACAGAGAGTGAAGGCTGGATTTGGAGAAATAGTAATGCTTTCTTAAATGACTCTAATTTTCCTAGATTGTCTATGCCAATTGCATACAATTTCTAAAAAGAAAGACATTTAAAATGAATCCATAATTTATTAATATAAAAGGAAAGACTGCATCTATTTGCCCCACTTTTGGTATAAAATAAATTACAGAATAACAGTGATTATACATTAACAAACCAATATCTTGAAACCTTTCAACACTTTATTGACTTAATTATTTGCTGATTTTATAAGTACAATGATAATTTAGTTTCCTTTTTGTCTGTCATTACAAATGAGTGATTTCTCTGAAATTTATAAGAATATCAAGCTGGAAATGGTTTCTCACAAAAAGGAAAAAAAAAATCCTAAAACAAAAATGAATTTCTCAGCATCTTACTTCCATAGCTCTTTTTTTGGGGAAGTTGGGGGGGGTGTTTCAAATCAATTCTTAAAAACAACTTTATTGAGGCATGATATACATGTAAACATAGTACATATCTAATGTTCAGTTCAGTCGCTCAGTCAAGTCTGCTCTTTGCAACCCCATGGACTGCAATACACCAGGCTTCCCTGTCCATCACCAATTATCAGAGCTTGCTTAAACTCATGACCATCAAGTTGGTGATGCCATCCAACCATTTCATCCTCTGTCATCCACTTCTCCTCCTGCCTTTGATTTTTCCCAGCAGCAGGGTCTTTTCCAGTGAATCAGTTCTTTGCATTGGGTGGTCAGAGTACTGGAGTTTCAGCTTCAGCATCAGTCCTTTCAATGAATATTCAAAACTGATTTGTTTTAGGACTGACTGGTTTGATCTTGCAGTCCAAGGGACACTCAAGAGTCTTCTCCAACACCACAGTTCAAAAGCATCAATTCTTTGGCCCTCAGCTTTCTTTATACTCCAACTCTCACATCCATACATGACTATTGGAAAAGCCACATTTAATGAATACAGCTCAGTAAGTTTGGTGACAAGTATACACACTTAAAAATATCACCACCATCAAATTATACACATATTCATGACCTCACAATGACCTCCTGCTCCTTACTTGTTTGTATGTGGTAAGAACACAACATAAGACCTGCCATCTTAGAAACTTTTAAGTGTACAATATGGTATTGTATTAAGATTGCCGGGAGAAATACCAATAACATCAGATATGCAGATGACACCATCCTTATGGTAGAAAGTGAAGAACTAAACAGCCTCTTGATGAAAGTGAAAGAGGAGAGTGAAAAAGCTGGCTTAAAAATCAACATTCAGAAAACCAAGATCATGGCATCTGGTCCCATCACTTCATGGCAAATAGATGGGTAAACACTGGAAACAGTGAGAGACTTTATTTTTGTGGGCGCTCCAAAATCATTGCAGATGGTGACTGAAGACATGAAATTAAAAGATGCTTGCTCCTCGGAAAAAAAGTTATGACCAACCTAGACAGCATATAAAAAGCAGAGATGTTACTTAGCCAACAAAGGTCCATCTACTCAAGGCTATGTTTTTCCAGTAGTCAGGTATAGATGTGAGAGTTGGACTACAAAGAGAGCTGAGCACTGAAGAATTGATGCTTTTGACTGTGGTGTTGGAGAAGACTATGGGAGAGCCCCTTGGACTGCAAGGAGATCCAACCAGTCTATCCCAAAGGAGATCAATCCTGAATATTCACTGGAAGGACTGATGCTGAAGCTGAAACCCCAATACTTTGGCCACCCAATGCAAAGAACTGACTCATTTGAAAACACCCTGATGCTGGGAAAGATTGAAGGCAGGAGATGGGACGACAGAGGATGAGATGGTTGGATGGCATCACCAACTCAATGGACATGAGTTTGAGTAGACTCTGAGAGTTGGTGATGGACAGGGAGACTTGGAGTGCTGCAGTCCATGAGGTCACAAAGGACACAACTGAGCAACTAAACTGAACTGATAGCAATGTTAGCTAAAGGCACTATATTGTAGATTTTCAGAAACTATTTATATTGCATAAATAAAACTTTGCACCCTTTGACCATCATTGATATATTTTCTTCTCTCTTATTCCTTGCAAGTCACTATTTTACTCTCAATGTTAATCTGGATGGACAAGATTAGACAAGCTATACTATATGTGTTACATGGTTATGTGACAAATAAATCAACTTTAGCAAGGTACTGCTCATTGACTGATATATATATATATATATATATGCATCATACATGTCATATATATAATATATACATGCATACATATGTGCTGATTGATATATATGCATACAGTAACATTCTCATATTCGTTTATTTATTTTTTTATTAGTTTTACATACAATGTCATGATATCACCATGGGTTTACATATGCTCCTCCTCCAGAACCCCCCTCCCTCCTCCCTCCCTCCTCCCTCCCCCCGGGGAATATTCGATGCACCAGCCCAGAGCATCAATCCTGGGCTGGCAATTGATTAGACATATGATAATTAACATGTTTCAATGCCATTCTCCCATATCATCCCACCCTTACCCTCATCCACAGAGTCCACAAGTCTATTCTATACATCTGCGTTCCTTTTGCTGTCTCGCATGTTGGGTTCTCGTTACCATCTTTCTGAATTCCATATATATGCATTAATATACTGTATTGTTGTTTTTGCTTCTGGCTTACTTCACTCTGGATAATGGGCTCCAGTTTCGTCCATCTGAGTAGAACTGATTCAAATGAATTTTTTTTAATGCTGAGTAATATTCCATTGTGTATATGTACCACAGCTTTCTTATCCATTCGTCAGTTGATGGGCATCTAGGTTGCTTCCATGTCCTGGCTATTGTAAACAATGCAGCGATGAACATTGGGGTACACGTGGCTCTTTCCATTCTGGTTTCTTTGGTGTATATGCCCAGCAGTGGGATTGCTGGGTCATATGGCAGGTCTATTTGCAGTTTTTTAAGGAATCTCCACACTGTTTTCCATAGTGGCTGTACTAGCTTGCATTCCCACGAACAGTGTAAGAGAGTTCGCTTTTCTCCACATCCTCTCCAGCATTTATTGCTTGTAGATTTTTGGATTACAGCCATTCTGACTGGTGTAAAGTGATACCTCATTGTGGTTTTGATTTGCATTTCTCTGATAATGAGTGATGTTGAGCATCTTTTCATGTGTTTGTTAGCCATTTTTATGTCTTCTTTGGAGAAATGTCTGTTAAGATCTACAAATCCACAGTCATTAAGACAGTATGGTACTGGCACAAAGACAAAAATATAGATCAATGGAACAAAATAGAAAGCCCAGAGATAAATCCACGCATCTATTTGACACCTTATCTTTGACAAAGGAGGCAAGAATATACAACGGAGAAAAGACAACCTCTTTAACAAGTGGTGCTGGGAAAACTGGACAGCCGCTTGTAAAAGAATGAAACTAGAACACTTTCTAACACCATACACAAAAATACACTCAAAATGGATCAAAGATCTAAGCATAAGACCAGAAACTATAAAACTCCTAGAGGATAACATTGGCAAAACACTCTCTGACATAAACCAAAGCGGGATCTTCCATGACCCACCACCCAGAATATTGGAAATAAAAGCACGAATAAACAAATGGGACCTAATTAAAATTAAAAGCTTCTGCACAACAAAGGAAACTATAAGCAAGGTGAAAAGACAGCCTTCAGGATGGGAGAAAATAATAGCCAATGAAGCAACGGACAAACAATTAATCTCAAAAATATACAAGCAACTCCTGCAGCTCCATTCTAGAAAAATAAATGACCCAATCAAAAAGTGGGCCAAAGTTCTCATATTCTTTTAATATTTTGAACAAAAATGTACAAGGTCTATGCATGAAAGGTACATGTGTCTGGGCTTGTTGAAATTGTTTCTTTCATACACATCTAGCTATCTGGGGCCAATCTTGCTTTCTTATTCACATATTAACTCCTTGTTTACTGTGTAAGAGGCAAATGTGGCAGATGGCCATCTCTCACATCCCCCAGCTCCTCACCCAGGTAAGACGGTAGGCACTGAGAGAGGAGATCGGGGGCAGACAGTCTGAAACTACAGTCATGGACACCTAGCCAATCTGATCACATGGACCACAGCCTTGTCTAGCTCAATGAAACTAAGCCATGCCATATGGAGTTAACGAAGTCGGATGGGTCATGGTGGAGAGGTCTGACAGAATGTGGTCTACTTGAGAAGGGAATGGCAAACAACTTCAATATTCTTACCTTGAGAACCCCATTAACAGTATGAAAAAGTAAAAAGATAGGATACTGAAAGATGAACTCCCCAGGTCAGTAGGTGCCCAATATGCTACTTGAGATCAATGGAGAAATAACTCCAAAGAATGAAGGGATGGAGCAAAAGCAAAAATAACACCCAGTGTGAGTGGGACTGGTGATAGAAGCAAGATTCAATGCTGTAAAGAGAAATATTGCATAGGAACCTGGACTGTTAGGTCCATGAATCAGGGCAAATTGGAAGTGGTCAAACAGGAGATGGCAAGAGTGAATGTCGACATTCTAGGAACTTGAACTAAGATGGACTGGAATGGGTGAATTTAACTCAGATGACCATTACATCTACTATTGTGGGCAGGAATTCTTTAGAAGAAATGGAGTATCCATCATAATCAACAAAAGAGTCTGAAATGCAGTACTTGGATGAAATCTCAAAAACGACAGAATGATCTCTGTTCATTTCCAAGGCAATCCATTCAGTGTCACGGTAATTCAAATCTATGCCCCGATCAGTAACACCAAAGAAGCTGAAGCTGAACAGTTCTATGAAGACCTACAAGACCTACTAGAAGTAACACCCCCAAAAGATGTCCTTTTCATTATAGGGGACTGGAATGAAAAAGTAGGAAGTCAAGAAACACCTGGAGCAACAGGCAAATTTGACCTTGGAGTACAGAATGAAGCAGGGCAAGGTCTAATAGAGTTGTGCCAAGAGAACGCACTGGTCATAGCAAACATACTCTTCCAACAACACAAGAGAAGACACTACACATGGACATCACCAGATGGTCAACACTGAAATGAGATTGATTATATTCTTTGCAGCCAGTGATGGAGAAGCTCGATATAGTCAGCTAAAACAAGACTGGGAGCTGACTGGGGCTCAGATCATAAACTCCCTACTGCCAAATTCAGATTGAAATTGAAGAAAGTGGAGAAAACCACTAGGCCTTTCACATATGACCTAAATCAAATCCCTTATGACTATACAGTGGAAGTGAGAAATAGATTTAAAGGACTACATCTGATAGACAAAATGCCTGATGAACTATGGATGAAGGTTCGTGACATTATACAGAAGACAGGAATCAAGACCATCCACAAGAAAAAGAAATGCAAAAAAGCAAAATGGCTGTCTGAGGAGGCCTTACAAATAGCTGTGAAAAGAATAGAAGCGAAAAGCAAAGGAGAAAAAGAAAGATATTCCCATTTGAAAGCAGAGTTCCAAAGAATAGCAAGGAGAGATAAAGTCTTCCTCAGTGATCAATGTGAAGAAATAGAGGAAAACAATAGAATGGGAAAGACTAGAGATCTCTTCAAGAAAATGAGAGATACCGAGGGAACATTTCATGCAAATATGGGCTCAGTAAAAGACAGAAATGGTAGGCACCTAACAGAAGCAGAAGATATTAAAAAGATGTGGCAAGAATACACAGAAGAATTGTAC
Source organism: Antilocapra americana (assembly GCA_007570785.1). Lineage (NCBI taxonomy): Eukaryota > Metazoa > Chordata > Mammalia > Artiodactyla > Antilocapridae > Antilocapra > Antilocapra americana. The sequence goes on from ML663566.1 coordinate 3,263,232, forward strand.
AAAAGAGATCTTCATGATCCAGACAATCACAATGATGTGATCACTCACCTAGAGCCAGACATCCTGGAATGTGAAGTCAAGTGGGCCTTAGAAAGCATCACTATGAACAAAGCTAGTAGAGGTGATGGAATTCCAGTTGACCTATTTCAAATCCTGAAACTGACACTGTGAATGTGCTATACTCAATATGCCAGCAAATTTGGAAAACTCAGCAGTGGCCACAGGATTGGAAAAGGTCAGTTTTTCATTCCAATCCCAAAGAAAGGCAATGCCAGAGAATGTTCAAACTACCACACAATTGCACTCATCTCACATGCTAGTAAAGTAATGCTCAAAATTCCCCAAGCCAGGCTTCAGCAATATGTGAACCATGAACTTCCAGATGTTCAAGCTGGTTTTAGCAAAGGCACAGGAACCAGATATCAAATTGCCAACATTCAATGGATCATTGAAAAAGCAAGAAAGTTCCAGAAAAACATCTATTTCTTCTTTATTGACTTCTAAAGCCTTTGGCTGTGTGGATCACAATAAACAGTTGAAAATTCTTAAAGAGATAGGAATACCAGACCACCTGACCTGCCTCTTGAGAAACCTGTATGCAAGTCAGGAAGCAACAGTTAGAACTCGACATGAAACAACAGACTGGTTCCAATTAGGAAAAGGAGTACATCAAGACTGTATATTGTCACATTGCTTATTTAACTTATATGCAGAATCCATCATGAGAAATGATGGGCTGTAGGAAGCACAAGCTGGAATCAAGATTGCTGGGAGAAATATCAGTAACCTCAGATATGTAGATGACACCACCCTTATGGCAGAAAGTAAAGAAGAACTAAAAAGCTTCTTGATGAAAGTGAAAGAGGAGAATGAAAAAGTTGGCTTAAATCTCAACATTCAGAAAACGAAGATCATGGCATTAGGTCCCATAACTACATGGCATATAGATGGGGAAACAGTGGAAACTGTGACTGATTTTATATTTCTGGGCTCCAAAATCATTGCAAATGGTGACTGCTTCCATGAAGTTAAACCATGCTTACTCCTTGGAAGGAAAGTTATAACCAACCTAGACACCATTACTTTGCCAACAAAGGTCCATATAGTCAAGGCTATGTTTTTTCCAGTAGTAATATATGGATGTGAGAGTTGGACTATAAAGGAAGCTGAGCGCCTAAGAATTGATGCTTTTGACTGTGGTATTGGAGAAGACTCTTGAGAGTCCCTTGGACCACAAGGAGATCCAACAAGTCCATCCTAAAGGAGATCAGTCCTGGTCTTCATTGGAAGGACTGATGTTGAAGCTGAAACTCCAATACTTTTGCCACCTGATGTGAAAAGCTGACTCACTGGAAATGACTCTGATTCTGGGAATGATTGAGGGCAGGAGGAGAAGGCAAGAACAGAGGATGAGATGGCTGGATGGCAGCACTAACTCAATGGACATGGGTTTGGGTGGACTCAGGGAGTTGGTGATGGACAGGGAGGCCTGTCGTGCTGCGATTCATGGGGTCACAAAGAGTCGGACATGACTGAGTGACTAAACTGAACTGTAAAAGGTCTATGCCAAAAATAAGAATACATAAATGTTTTCGTTTCATACTAATTAAAGAAGAAAACAAGAAAAAAAAAGCTTATTTCTTATTATTGTTTAATGTGAACATTGTCCTGAATGTTTCAAGCCTCTCATAAGGTATGTTTGACTTCTTGAGCTTTATTAATTAATCCTGGTTGTGGAAATCCTTACTAATATTTATTCCAATAATGTGATTTTTGAGGCCTCTTTTCTGTATATGCCTTGAGGTATCTCACATATACTTTGCTATTTCATTCTTAACCAGCTACATATGGAACCACAGAAAGGTACCAATTCCAACCACAGAATTTGAGAACGAGCATGGAGGCACCTTAACCGTCCCCTTGTTTAACTCTTCCCTTTGTACTAAAATGGAAAGTCATTCCTAGAGAGCTGAAGTGACACCCTCCATATCTTGGCAATTCTCTCCTGTGGTATTTTCATAGTGCTTACATTTTACAGGTAGATGGTCACAGCAAGCAATTCTAATTTCTTTTTTCTGCCATTATCTTACCTTCTCTGATCTGTTTCTTTTTTTACCTATAACACTAGGACTTTACATTCATTCCTTCTTTACTTTTTTTATTCTTTCCAGCAAGCACCTTAAGCAAGTCTTCTATTATTGGCAACAAAAAAGTTTTTGACCCTGTACTAACTCTACAGAATTATGGTAATGCATCTACTACTGCTTCATCCCATTACCGTGTAACAGAGAGAGGATATATTTCCAAAACCAGGTCATCTTACACATGTATAATCTAAATGAAAATGAGTGAAGAAAAAAATGAGTTAAAGATATGAGACTGCACAAAAGTCTATATATAATTAATATATTAAAACTATACAGACTTCAGAACATTTACAATCTTACCATTTGTGACTCTGAACCAAAAAATAAGTTAGAAGCTATACATTCATCATATGTCTTAAATTTAAAGAATAGCATCATATCTATTATTATAAATCCTAACTTAGGTAAATTTATATCTCTTTCTAAATTGGTACTTTGGCCAATTTAAATAAATTCATTGAGCCTGTGTTCTTCAAACATAACTGGTTAAGCAAAAAGCCAAAAGAAAGTTCATTCAAATATATTAATGATATTATGGGTTTCCCATGTGGTGTGGTGTCAAAGAATCCACTTGCCAATGCAGGAAACACAAAAGACATGGGTTCAGACCATGGATCAGGAAGATCCCCTGGAGCAGGAAATGGCAACTCATTCCAGTATCCATGTCTGTAAAATTCCATGTACAGAGGAGATTGGTGGTCTATAATCCATGTGGTCATAATTATTATATACAATTAATATCTTGTATGCATGCAAGATATTAATTTCACCCTGTATATTATGAATAATTGTTTCTTAAACTCTTGATTGTGTGAGCACATTTTATCTTTGTTACATAGCTTTCCAGAACAGGTATCTCTAGTATGAGGACTCTGAGTGTTGATGAACCTTATTCACTGTTTCCTAAAGATTCTTCATTCATGAAAACACTAATAGTATGGGTAAAATTAACTGTACAATACATGTCACATCTTATGCTTTTCAGTAATACATACACTTTATCATAATTATAATCATAAAGATAAAGCCTAGCTCATGAAATGAAGCACAATGATAATCTTATAAGGGCTTAGGGTGGTTGAGTTTCTCTCCTTATTTTGTAATATTTTAAATACTATTCCATCAGCTTTCACTTCTGTAGAAAACTCTCAGGAGTGATAAATTAAGGATCAGGATAGGAATTGCCATCATTGTTTAAGTAGTTCTATCTACTCCTTTGCTAATGAACCATCATCTTGTTCTTGAAGCATTTCATACTGTATAGTGCACAAGGGAATCCTTTATCTTCAGGAAAGTATGAATAGTGATAGCATGAAAAAGAGAAAACAGATATTCAATCTACTTCAGTAAATGTGAGTATCTGATGTAGTATTTTAGGCCATATAACTTGTAATATATAGTTTTAATCAATGGGGCATCTAAAAAGGTATAAAACATTCTCTTAGTAAGTCATGATACACTATTATTATGAAAATTAAATCAATACTTGGGCTTCAGTTTTGAAAAAGGTATTAGAGGTACTAAGCTTAAAATCTGAATGGCAATATAGGAGAAAATGTGCAAGTTATCAGAATATCAAAAATGACAAAGACAGGCTCATATATTGAATACAAATTAAAAAATTAAAACCTAACATGTTAAAGGTAATTTTCACAAGCTATCAGGATAATATGGCATATTTATCTTTCTTCTGGTATACCGGCTTTGTCAAAGAAAATTATTTATAATTTCCAAATAAAGAGATTCTATAGTAGAGAGAAACACTGTCCCTGGACAACTTCACATATACCCCTGTAGCCACACTGATGTTTTTCTTTCCTCCTTTAGTAAAGAAGATGCCTTTCTGCCTCTCCGAGGCCAACCCTTCGGGCCTTATGAAGGAACTTGCTTCTCACCTTAGAGACTCTCTGTTCTGTGTCATCAGCTCCTGCTCACTGACCAGAGAAACCAACATCAGTACCTTCCACATAGACTAAATACAAGAGTAAACAAACACAGAGACCCTCCATCTTCTCCAACCTCTTTGGGTTCCATCCAGCCAAATTTCCTGTCTCCAATTTTCAATCTCATATTAATAATTTCAATTCCCTTATTAAATTTCCATCACATAAATCCTCCAAAATGGATACTTTCCAGAGTTTCTAATGATCTTCATGTTGCCAAATCCCATGGTCACTTTCTGGCCTCACCTCTCTAGTCATCTATCCTTCTAATTTGTCTCCTGTTACACAGCATACTTTTCTGTCCTCCTTTTTCAGTGACTGCTCTTTTTCAGTCTCCTTTGCAGACTGCTCTTCTACATGACGTCAAAAACCAGAAAGTCCTTGAAAAATATCACCCTGATTTCAATATAATCACTTAAATATGCCATTTTCCTGTATCTATAATTCTATACATTCTGCCTTAATGACTCACTGTGTTTAAGAGTATAAGACTCACCAACAGTGACATTTGGAAACTTAATTATTTGTGTTTTTGAAAACTATGACTTTACTCCGAATATTACAGATACATGAATAATAGTTATTAAACTGCATTTCTAATGGGAAAAGCCATTTATTAAAATGTTATACATTTTTCATTTTTTATAATAAAATTAAGGACAAGGCTACCCACTCCAGTATTCTGGCCTGGAGAATTCCATGGACTGTATAGTGCATGGGGTTGAAAAGAGACACAAGTGGGTGACTTTCACTTTCACTTTAAGAATGATCTAAATTATCTGAATTTTTAGAAGTTAAGTTTTGAATTATTTTTCCCCACTTAAATGATTTACTTGAACTTCTAAGTCTTCCACAACATACGGGAATTTACATTGTTGAATCACTGAGCAAGCTCCAGAGTTGGTGATGGGACAGGGAAGCCTGGCGTGCTCCAGTCTATGGGGTTGCAGAGTCAGGCACGACTGAGCAAATGAATTGAGATTTAAACTTGGTTAAATCATAATGAAACTAAAATCATTACTTTTTGTGATATACAAGGCCACTGAAAATGACACTCTTGATAACATATGAGAACTCTTGTGTCCTTAAACCTTTATTATAACTAAAAAAACTATGTTTAACTCCATTCTTCATCTTTTTTTATTTTTATTTTTTTAGGCTTCACTCTTTTACTTTTTCTGTTGTAATACAGAAGGAAATGCTGAACAGACATCAATTCTACACTTGGTAATCTACCCTGAACAGCCACTTCCTTTGTCTTTTCTGTAACAAGCCTGAGGAGATCAAAGTTCATGCAAACCTGGGTTGTAAGGTAAGAAGATGCCCTCTTTCCCCTGGGGCTGAGGGGATCTAGAGGAGCATTAGCTACCTCAGCAGGAGTGTTTCAATGCTGACACCTTTACTCAATATGAAAGCTGGCCAGTTCTGAAAATACAGCTAAAAAAGAAATGATTCAAGCACATTTAAAGCCAGCCATAGAATGATTTTTCAGAGGAAATGTAGAAAGCAATGTCAAATAATCAGTGAATTTAGAAATTACATTTTAAAATGAAAGGTGTATATTGTCAAAATTGACAGAAATTTAGCATCTGAATTTATGTTTAGCTCCTTGTCCTTTTTGAGAAATGCATTCATTTTGTCCTTCAACCGATTACTGTTGATACTTAAATATCTTAATTATTTAAATGATTCTTATTTGTGAACTTAAGAGTTTTAGCATAAATTTGAGGTGAATTAAAATTATGTGGTATTTGGAGTAGGAATGGAATGAAGAGAAAGAAAGTCTCAGGAGACAGAAAAATAGAAGAGAAAAAATGAGGGTAGAGGAGGGTAGAGAATGGAATGGGGAAAGAAAAGATGAAAAACAAAGGAAGGAAAAGCAAAAATATCTGAATGAATAACAAGTATTACCTGATATATATATATTTTTCTGCCATGGGGTCCTAAAATAGTTGAACTTTAAGAAAATCCAAAAGCTTTAAAGGAACGTGATTTTAGTGAAATGAAGTTACAACTTCAAAGAGTAAGTAGAAGTGATTCTAAGAGCACCTTCTTAAAGGTCCTGCTTTTGTCTTTATTTTTTATTCTATCATCTTCTCTCCAATCTTCTCCAGATTGCAGGTATTTATACCCAACAGCTAGAGAATTAGCTAAATGAATGTCTATGCAATTGATGCTCACCTAAGATTTTCATTTAATCGTATAAATTCATAGTACTACTCATCCAAATGCTACATGTTCATTGAAAGAAACTGGAAAACAAAATTGAGCAGAAAAAAACTTTAAAAATTTTGTTTATATAGTTTCCATATTTGGAAAAGTAATATCCAAACCATTCATTGAAATTTTATTTGAAAATAAAGATAAAAATGAACTGTAGAGCTGTGTTTGGGCTTCCCTGGGGGCTCAGAAGGTAAAGAATCTGCCTACAATATGGAAGACGTTGGTTTGATCCCTGGGTTGGGAAGATTCCTTGGAAAGGGAACTGCTACCCACCCCAGTCGTTTGATGTATTTGTGTTGATAGCTTCAAAATCAGAATCCCAGAAGGAAACAGACAAAACAGTGGTTCCAAGTATCCTTTCGCAATATGCATATGTTAGAATTGAAAGTGCTGGATATTCTTTTTAATGTTTTATTGTTTACTCAGCATTTTGTAAGTGCTTAATTTTAAAACATGATCTTTCAACGTTGTAATGGCACTTAGTGTTACTTAAAAGTAAATTTGAAACAAAATTTTACTCATTTTCAACTATTTCATAGCACCTACGGCTGAGAGGAGCTACTCCATGATCAAGGTCAGGAGGGGGAGCCATGAGGAAAGACTCCCTCGTTCAAGGTAAGGAGCAGCGGCTGTGCTTTCCTGGAGCAAACGTGAAGAGATACACCACGTCCAAGCTAAGAGAAACCCAAGGAAGACGGTAGCTGTTGCAAGAGGGCAGACACACTGAAACCCTAAAAACAGAAAACAAGCCAATCTGATCACATGGACCACAGCATTGTCTAACTCAGTGAAACTAAGCCATGCCGTATGGGGCCAACCAAGACGGTGGGGTTATGGTGGACAAGTCTGAAAGATTGTGGTCCACTGGAGAAGTAAATGGAAAACCAATTTGTATTCTTGCCTTGAGAGCCCCATGAACAGTATAAAAGGGCAAAGAGATAGGACACTGAAAAATGAACTCCCCAGGTCAGTAGGTCCCCAGTATGATACAGGAGATCATTGGAGAAATAACTCAAGAAAGAATAAAGGGACGGAGCCAAAGCAAAAACAATACCCAGCTGTGGATGTGACTGGTGATAGAAGCAAGGTACGATGTTGCAAAAAGCAATATTGCATATGAACCTGGAATGTTAGGTCCATGAATCAAGGCAAATTGGAAATGGTCAGAGAGGAGATGACAAGAGTGAATGTCGACATTATACGAATTAGCAAACTGAGATGGACTGGAATGTGTGAATTTAGCTCAGATGATCATTTCATCTACTACTGCGGGCAGGAAATCCTTAGAAGAAATGGAATAGCCATCATGGTCAACAAAAAAGTACAAAATGCAGTACTTGGATGCAATCTCAAAACTGACAGAATGATCTCTGTTCATTTCCAAGGCAAACTACTCAATATCATGGTAATCCAAGCCTATGTCCAACCAGGAATGCTGAAGACAATGAAGTTTAATGGTTCTATGAAGACCTACGAGACCATTGAGAACTAACACCCCCAAAAGATGTCCTTATCATGATAGGGGATTGGAATGCAAAAGTAGGAAGTCAAGAAACACCTGGAGTAACAGGCAAATTTGGCCTTGGAGTACAGAATGAAGCAGGGCAAAGGCTAATAGAGTTCTGCCAAGAGAATGCACTGGTCATAGCAAACAGCCTCTTCAAACAACGCAAGACAAGACTCTATACGTGGTCAACACTGAAATCAGATTGATTTTATTCTTTGCAGCCAATGATGGAGAAGCTCTATACAGCCAGCTAAAACAAGACTGGGAGCTGACTAGGGCTCAGATCATGAACACCTTATTGCCAAATTCAGACTTAAATTGAAAAAAGTAGGGAAAACCACCAGACCATTCAGGTATGACCTAAATCAAATCTCTTATGATTATATAGAGGAAATGAGAAATAGATCTAAGGGACTAGATCTGATAGAGTGCCTGATGAATTATGGATGGAGGTTCGTGACATTGTACAGGAGACAGGGATAAAGAAGATCCACATGGAAAAGAAATGCAAAAAAGAAAAATGGCTGTCTGAGAAAGCCTTACAAATAGCTGTGAAAAGAAGAGAAGTGAAAAGCAAAGGAGAAAAAGAGATATTCCAATTTGAATGCAGAGTTCCAAAGAATAGCAAGGAGAGAAAAAGCCTTCCTCCATGATCAATGCAAAAAAAATAGAGGAAAACAACAGAATGGGAAAGACTAGAGATCTCTTCGAGAAAATTAGAGATATGAAGGGAACATTTCATACAAAGATGGGCTCGATAAAGGACAGAAATGGTATGGATCTAACAGAAGCAGAAGATATTAAGAAGAGGTGGCAAGAATACACAGAACTGTACAAAAAAGATCTTCATGACCCAGATAATCACGATGGTGTGATCACTCTCCTAGAGCCAGAAATCTTGGAATGTGAAGTCAAGTGGGCCTTAGGAAGCATCACTACGAACAAAGCTAGTGGAGGGGATGGAATTCCAGTTGAGCTACTTCAAAACCTGAAAGATGATGCTGTGAAAGTGCTGCACTCAATATGCCAGCAAATTTGGTGCCGGGGTCCAGCCTCGGCGGGGTCCGGGGGTCTTGAGGGACGAGTGGCATCGGCGGAAGAAGAACTGAGCAGAGTCGATGTGTGGTGATGGAGCAGTCTCTCGTTTATTGTTGTTGGTTTACAGTTTTTATAGCCAAAAGACATCCCCATTACATCACCTATCCTTCTATACAATTTTGTTTTCTACCTCCCATAGCAACCTTATCACTGAGTTCATTCCCCAAACTATCATGAAACTTTCCCTTTGCAGAAGTCAGATTTTTATGTAATTAGATTTAACAATAGTATGTTTACCATTTGAATGTCTTCAGTATACTTCATTCAATCAAGATAAGTACATCAACCTAAGTAGAAAGGTTACATTTCTCTTATCAGGTACAACTATGTAGAAGCTAGAGGGAAGGGCTTAAGCTTGAGACTGTTTATTCTAGTAACCTACTCCAGTTCTTATGAGAAAAGAGGAAAGAGGACAAAGAGACAGTTTAGAGAGAGGAAAGAGGACTAAGAGACAGTCAAGCAGCACTGCTTTAGCAATAAAACGCTATTAACCTTATAACTACTATAATGAATTCCTATGTCTACATATCCTAAAGCAATCAATATCTCCAACTATGCTGGCCACAGTTATGAGCATTCCTAAGTCCCAATCCAGCCTGATTTCTTCAAGGAAGAGAGCCTCCTCTGTGGAGTGGTCGGGGGAGTGGGAGGTGGAAAGCTGACCAAAGTACCAGCCTTTCTGGTGGTGGCCTTGCCATGACCCCCAGAGAACTCTTGGTAAACTCCCCAGTAATGAGTAGGAGGAGTAGTAACCTATTTAAATGTCTCTTTCATTCCTCCTTAGCCCCCGGGGAAGGTGATCCACCTTCCCTAATCCTCTGGTCGATAAGGTCTGGGGGTATTATCTCAGGACGAATTCTTTCCAACTGTGACTGACCAACTGAGATGAGCCAATGTTCCGAGCATGGACAGAACTTCCAAGAAAAATACCAGGGTAGGGCTTGCCCAGGATGCCCCTATAAAGAAAGTCAGCTTTGCAAATACTTTCTTAGTCTCGTGACCTTGTCATCCGAGCAGGGGGGCATCCTGACGGCTCCCGGCATTTGGAAAACTCAGCAGTGGCCACAGGACTGGAAAAGGTTAGTTTTCATTCCAATCCCAAAGAAAGGCAATGCCAAAGAATGCTCAAACTACCTACCACACATCTGCACTCATCTCACATGTTAGTAAAATGATGCTCAAAATTCTCTAAGCCAGGCTTCAGCAATATGTGAACTGTGAACTTCCAGATGTTCAAGCTTGTTTTAGAAAAGGTAGAGGAACGAAGATCAAGTTGCCAACATCTACTGGATCACTGAAAACACAAGAAAGTTCCAGAAAAACATCTATTTCTGCTTTATTGACTATTCCAAAGCCTTTGACTGTGTGGATCACAATAAACCATGGAAAATTCTGAAAGAGATGGGAATACTAGACCATCTGACCTGTCTCTTGAAAACCTGTATGTGGGTCAGGAAGCAACAGTTAGAACCGGACATGGAACAACAGACTGGTTCTAAATCGGGAAAGGAGTACATCAAGGCTGTGTACTGTCACCTTGCTTATTTAACTTGTATGCAGAGTATATCATGAGAAACGCTGGGCTGGAGGAAGCACAAGCTGGAATCAAGAATGCTGGGAGAAATATCAATAACCTCAGATATGCAGACGATACCACCCTTATGGCAAAGAGTAAAGAGGAACTAAAAAGCCTCTTGATGAAAGTGAAAGGGGAGAGTGAAAAAGTTGGCTTAAAGCTCAACATTCAGAAAACGAAGATCATGGCATCTGGTCCCATCACTTCATGGCAAATAGATGGGGAAACAGTAGAAACAGTGGCTGACTTTATTTCTGGGGGCTCCACAATCACTGCAGATGGTGATTGCAGCCATGAAATTAAAAGATGATTATTCCTTGGAAGGAAGGTTATGACCAACATAGATAGCATATTGAAAAGCAGAGACATTACTTTGCCAAGAAAGGTCCGTCTAGTCAAGGATATGGTTTTTCCAGTAGTCAGGTATGGATGTGAGAGTTGGACTACAAAGAGAGCTGAGCACAGAAGAACTGTTACCATAAAACCTGAGACTGTGAGCCACATGGCAGAATAGTTCTCCTGAGTTCACTTACCTCGCTGCTGTTCACCTGGGCACCCCTTCCAATGAAGCCTTTTGTTTCGTCAGTACATGTGTCTCCTAGGACAATTCATTTCCAAATGTTAGGTAAGAACCCACTACTGATGCTTTTGAACTGTGGTGTTGGAGAAGACTCTTGAGAGTCCTTTGGACTGCAAAGAGATTCAACCAGTCCATCCTAAAGGAGATTGGTCAATTTCACTGGAAGGACTAATGTTGAAATTGAAAGTCCAATACTTTGGCCACCTCATGTGAAGAGATGACTCATTTGAAATGACCCTGATGCTGGGAAAGATTGAAGGCAGGAGGAGAAGAGAACAACAGAGGATGAGATGGTTGGATGGCATCACCGACTCAATGGACATGAGTTTGAGTAAACTCCGGGAGTTGGTGATGGACCGGGACGCCTGGCGTGCTGCAGTCCCTGGGGTCACAAACAGTTGCACTGACCTTGCTCTGAGGTTGCACTACTGTTTCTTGACTGACCTCCTTTTCTGCATGCCCTCCCTTCCCTCATTAGTAACTGTTTTTGTCTGCCCTCAGAGAAGGTCAAAGAGGTTGAATCAATCTTATTTTCTACAAACAAGAAATGAGGGACACACAAAGCATTTGTATCTGAGAGGGCCCCACAGGATTCTGCTCAGGTTTTTTCTTTTTTTGACTCAAATGAGAGATCTATTATCTATCAAAATTGTTCTCCCAAATAATACATTTAGCTTTACTTTTGTCATCTTATTTTTAATATTTTTGCTCTTATCTATTTGCCATATTTTGCTGATCAAATTCTATATCATTTCTCATTTAACCTAGACTGTGCATGTCCTTTCTTAAATGCCTTAGAAGCTTTGTGTGCTTAGTCACTCAGTCATGTCAATATGTTTGTGACCCCACGGACTGTAGCCCACCAGGCTCCTCTGTCCATGGGGACACTCCAGGCAAGAATACTGGAATGGGTTGCCATTTCATTCTCCAGGGGATCTTCCCAGGGATCAAATCCAGGTCTCTCCATTGTAGGGAATCAAATCCATTGTCTCACCATCTGTTCCACCAGGGATACTTAAATGTATATTTTCCTAATAATCTAATGACTAACACCCAATCTATCTTATATGGGCTTCCCTGTGGCTTAGCCGGTAAAGAATCTGCCTGCAATGTGGGAGACCTGGGTTCAGTCCCTGGGTTGGGAAGATCCCCTGGAGAAGGGAAGAATACCCACTCTAGTATTCTGCTCTGGAGAATTCCATGGACTCTACAGTCCATGTGGTTGCAAAGAGTCAGACACGACTGAGCAAGTTTCACTTTCATTATCTTATATACTGTATATAAGAAGGGGGATTTTAAAAAAAAATAATAATGTCTCTCATCTTACCAAATTCTCTTGCCAAATCCTCCTATATTTTAAATTCAGATTGTAATTGTTAAGTTACTCCTTTTAGGTCATACATCTTCTCTTATGGCAATCACATTCTGATTCACATTTAGAGTGTACAGTTAAAAAATTAGAATTAAATCATGATTTACATTTATTACTATGCCATTTTGATAGAACATTTATATTCTTATTTCTCCAAAGTTTAGTTTTTGATTCATGTGTTTAATTGGCTAAAAAATGGCTTTACATAAATCTTTCAGGAATGGTAACGAAAATGGTTTACTATCCAAGGATTTTCATATCTGAAAATTCTGCCATTCATTTGTCTTCTCAATGTTCCTTGCTCACTGTGCTTTTTTTTTTTGAGAACATCTTACACTGGTATATTTTCATTCAATCTTTGTTTCTGATATTTCTTTAAAAATAAAAGAATGATAGCACAAAGTCAATATCTTCTACACTTTATTTCTGCTTCCTGCAGTTATCTTTATAAAACATGATGTTTTCTCTTCTGTGATTTGTGAGCTATAGGCATTTTCCTTTATTATGTAATAGAAACTAACTCTAGCCAAAGACGGAATTCTTTCACTCACTCATAATTAAGAGAAGAGAGATGAATCCAGGCTGTGTCTGTTTCAGAAAAAACAAAAAAAATAACAATAGGTTTCCACTTTGATCCCTCACTGTTCACCTCCTTGCTATGTGATTCTGACATCCAGCAAGACTCTGCAGGGACCTCTTAGGTACAGAAGTCCATTGGTGCCCTACGTTCCTTATCTGCAGAAAAAAGTTTTGGTCTCCTAGCCCTTCCCTGAGTTCCAAGGAACAGTCACAAACAATTACTAATTAGTGAAGTGAGGGAAGTTAGAAGCAAAGGAAAAGAAGTCAAGCAAGAAAAATAATGATAGCTTAAACAATAGCTCCTCAATTAAACAACCCTAGCTCCTCCTCAAGGGGTATACATAACATCTGACACTTCTCTTGGAATTATTCTGTAGAAACTGAGACCCTCTTCACCCAGATGGAGGACGGTGACTACATGCTGATCAAAAGCATATAGACCCTAGACTGGAAAGAATCAGAAGGTTGATGATCAAGATTTCTTTTTTTTAAAATTTCCTTTAATTTATTGTGTTGGTTTTGCCATACATTGACATGAATCTGCCATGGGTATACATATGTTCCCCCTCCAGAACCCCCCTCCCTCCTCCCTCCTGATTCCCTCCCCCTGGGTCATCTCGGTGCACCAGCCCCAAGCATCAGCCCTGGGCTGGTGATTGATTTCACATATGATAATTAACATGTTTCAATGCCATTCTCCCATATCATCCCACCCTTGCCCTCTTCCACAGAGTCCACGAGACTATTCTATACATCTGCGTTTCTTTTGCTGTCTCGGATGCAGGGTTCTTGTTACCATCTTTCTAAATTCCATATATATGCGTTAGTATGCTGTATTTTTATTTTTCCTTCTGGCTTATTTCACTCTGTACAATAGGCTCCAGTTCCATCCACCTGAGGAGAACTGATTCAAATGAATTTTTTTTTTAATGCTGAGTAATATTCCATTATGTATATGCACCACAGCTTTCTTATCCATTTGTCAGTCGATGGGCATCTAGGTTGCCTCCATATCCTGGCTATTGTAAACAATGCGGCGATGAACAAGATTTCTATTACATCACCCTGTTACACCACCAACAACCAATGAGAAAAAAGAACACAAGATGATCACACACCCTAAAACCCTCACCCTAATGTTGTCTTTAAAAACTTCTCCTTCTCTTAAAGTCAACAGGGATTTTGACTCTTTTTAGCATGAGCTGCCCTTACTCCTTGATTGGCCTTACAATAACTGCTGAACTTTCCTTCACCACATTCCAGCGTCAGGAGACTGGCCTTGATATGTGGCAGGCAAGTGGACCATGTGATTGAGTTCAGTAACAATTTTTCTCTCCTATTCTAACCAGAATGACTAGTTAACATCTTGCTATATCTCTACTTAGCTAATTAAATAGGCTATAGATAATAAGAGGGTATGCAAAGACCTTAGTCTGTTTCAGTGGAAAGTTTCAGCTTGAACAACTAGGTATTTGGTGGTATCACTACAGAGCAAAACATCAGAAGACAACTCTGTGTTAGAAGTACAGACTCAGTTGCAGGTAGAAAACATGTCTGAGGCTTACACCATGTTCTATAAGTACAGTAAGGAATAAAAAACATCTGCTTGACATAGTAGACAAACAGAAAAGAAAGACACAAAAGAAAAAAGAAGAAAGTAGAGTGATAGAGACTAATAGCTGGAAAAACTGATAGATACCACCTTGAACAATCTGTCAAAAGAAGCATCAGGATGGGGAACACATGCACACCTGTGGCAGATTCATGTCAATGTATGGCAGAAACATTACAATATTATAAAGTAATTAGCCTCCAATGAAAATAAATAAATTTATATTAAAAAAAGAAGAGAAAAAATAAATAAATCATGCTTGCAGGCACAGAATTAAAAAAAAAGAAGCATCATCAGGAATGAGATAAACTGAAATCACACACTACATGATAGGTTGCAATGAAAAAATTCAGCATCAATTCTGTGATATTCTTGTCAAAATGTAATTTAACTGAAGCTAATCACAAGGAAACATTAGAAAACCTAAACTGAAGTACACCAAAAAGGAAAAAAAAAATGTAAAAATGAAGGAAGGAAGGAAAAAAGGAAAGTGGAGTGGGAAAGGAGGGGGAAAAAAAACAACCACTGGCTAGAAATTTTCAAATGTGCCATGGTCAAGTTAAGGAAAGTTTGAAGATTTCTTCCTGATAAAAGATACCAAAAACACTTGACTCTAAAAGTATACATTATTTTGAACTTGATCTTTTTGCTGTTATTGAAACTATTGTCAAAACTTTAATGGAAGTCTGTGGATTAGATGGAACAAATGTCTTCATGTTAATTTCCTGGTGTTGATGGTTGTATTTCACATATATTGTGCATAAACACATGTGCATAATGTAAAACATTTTTGTGTACGTGTATTCGTATGTAGGAAATATACAGTAAAACAGGATTTTTCAATCATGGTATTAACAGTATTGACATTTGGGAAAAGTTAACCTATCACTTCATGGCAAATAACGGGGGAACAGTGAAAACAGTGGCTCACGTTATTTTAGAGGGCTCCAATATCAGTGCAGATGGTGATTGCAGCCATGAAATTAAAAGATGCTTACTCCTTAGAAGGGAAGTTATGACAAACCTAGACAGCATATTAAAAAGTAAAGACATCACTTTGTCAACAAAGGTCTGTCTAATCCAGGCTATGGTTTTTCCAGTAGTCATGTCTAGATGTGAGAGTTGGACTATAAAGAATGCTGAGTGCTGAAGAATTGATGCTTTTGAACCATAGTGCTGGAGAAGACTATTGAGAGTCCCCTGGACTGCAAGGAGATCCAACCAGTCCATCCTAAAGGAGATCAGCCCTGGGTGTTCATTGGAAGGAATGATGTTGAAGCTGAAACTCAAATACTTTAGCCGCCTGATATGAAAAGCTGACTCATTTGAAAAGACTCTGATGCTGGGAAAGATTGCAGGCAGGATGAGAAGGGTATCAAAGAGGGTGAGATGGTTGGATGGCATCACCGACTCAATGGACACGTTTGGGTAAATTCTGGGAGTTGGTTATGGACAAGAAGGCCTGGTGTGCGGTGGTTCAGGGAGTTGGAAAGAGACGGACACAAGTGAGCGACTGAACTGAACTGAATTGAACACTGTTGTGGGGACTTCCTGTGAATTGTAGGGTATTGAGCAATATGCCTGGCCTCTCATCAAATGCCAGTAGAACATTTCCCCCCTCCCCCTACCTCCTGCTCCAAGTTAACAATCAAAAATGTTTTCAGATATTATTAAATTTTCTTAGCCCTTGGGAGAAGAATTGCTACTGAAGTATTTGGGGATAATGGGTCATCAGGTTGGCAGTGTAATATAAAACTATTCAGGAAAAAAGGAATCTCATGAAAGTTTAAGGAGAAAAAGTACAGAGAGACAATATTTTATAAACAGTACCCTCAATAACGTAAAACACAAATATACAGATATAATTTAACAGAAACATGAGAAATAAAAAAACATACATGGAAGCAATGATACAGATAATGGCTTTTTTCTTATAAAATAAATGAACCTAGAAAACAAAGAAATGATGAAAGAAAAAGTGTAAGAAAAAGATTTCTATAATAAAAATATCCCTCAAACAGGAAACTAAAATTAGGACATTTTCAGAAAAAACGTTTAATTTGTTATCAGCCAATTGCAATACAAGAAATACTAACAAAAGTTTTTCAAACTGAAGAGAAAGACATCAAATTAAAATTCTAAGCTAGAAGAACAAATGAAGAACACAGAAATAATGAGGACAAATACACAAGCCTAGACTTTTTATTTGAGAGGCAATAGTCTGTTTAAAAGAAAACATTTCATGATGTGGTTTATGATTATATGCATAAAATTATATTACAAAATATATCACAAAGGACAGAAAAGAAATAAAGGAAATGTGCTTCTGTCAATTTTCTACATTGTGTTTGAGGTAGTAAAAAATTGGTGCTACATAGAATTTAGTGGCATGTATACACTGTTATATTTAAAATAGATAACCAACAAGAGCCTACTGTATAGTTCAAGGAACTCTGCTTAAGATTCTGTAACAACCTGATTGGGACAAGAATATTAAAAAGAACAGATAAATGTACATGTATAAATGAATCATTTTGCTATACACCTGAAACTAACATAACTTTACTCCAATATAAAATAAAACATATTCTAATATAAACTAAAGTGCTTCAGCTATATCAATATAAAATAAAATATTTAAAAAATAATTTAGATTCAGTTGAGTTCAGTCGTCATTCATGTCTGACTCTTTGAGGCCCCATGGAGTGCAGCATGCCAGGCCTCCCTGTCTACCACCAGCTCCCAGAGTTTACCCGAACTTATGTCCATTAAGTTGATGCTGCCATCCAACCATCTCATCCTCTATCGTCTCCTTCTCCTCCTGCCCTCAATCTTTCCCAGCATCAGGGTCTTTTCAAATGAGTTAGCTCTTTGCATCAAGTGGCCAAAGTATTGGAGTTTCAACTTCAGCATCAGTCCTTTCAATGAACACCCAGGACTGATCTCCTTTAGGATGGACTGGTTGAATATCCTTGTAGTCTAAGGGACTCTCAAGAATCTTCTCCAATACCACAGTTCAAAAGCATCAATTTTTTGGCACTCAGCTTTCTTTATAGTCCAACTCTCACATCCATATCTGATTACTGGAAAAACCATAGCCTTGACTAGATGGACCTTTGTTGGCAAAGTGATGTCTCTGCTTCTTAATATGCTGTCTAGGTTTGTCATAACTGTCCTCTCAAGGAGTAAGCATCTTTTAATTTCATGGTTTCAGTCACCATCTGCAATGATTTTGGAGCCCAAAAAACTAAAGTCTGACACTGTTTCCCCATCTGTTTGCCATGAAGTGATAGGACTGGATGCCATGATCTTAGTTTTCTGAATGTTGACCTTTAAGCCAACTTTCACTCTACTCTTTCACTTTCATCAAGAGGCTCTTTAGTTCTTCTTTCTTTTCTGCCATAAGGGTGGTGTCATCTGCATATCATTGGAGAAGGGCATGGCAACCCACTCCAGTATTCTTGCCAGGAGAATTCCATGGACAGAGGAGCCTCATGAGCTGCAGTCCATGGACTCACACAGAGTGGGACACGACTGAGAGAATGAGCATCTGCATATCCGAGGCTATTGATATTTCTCCCAGCAATCTTAATTCCAGCTTGTGCTTCCTCCAGCCCAGAATTTCTCATGATGTAGTCTGCATATAAGTGAAATAAGCAGGGTGACAGTATACAGCCTTAAAGTACTCCTTTCCTATATGGAACCAGTCTGTTGTTCCATGTCCAGTTCCAACTGTTGCTTACTGATCTGCATACAGATTTCTCAAGAGGCAGGTCATGTGGCCTGATACTCCCATCTCTTTCAGAATTTTCCACAGTTTATTGTGTTCCACACAGTCAAAGGCTTTGGCATAGTCAGTAAAGCAGAAACAGATGTTTTTTCTGAAGCTCTCTTGCTTTTTCGATGATCCAGTGGATGTTGGCAATTTGATATTTGGTTCCTCTATTTCTAAAACCAGCTTGAACATCTGGAAGTTCACAGTTCATGTATTGCTGAAGTCTGGCTTGGAGAATTTTGAGCATTACTTTACTAGCATGTGAGATGAGTGCAATTGTGCCGTAGTTTGAGCATTCTTTGGCATTGCTTTTCTTTGGGATTGGAATGAAAACTGACCTTTTCCAGTTCTGTGGCCACTGCTGAGTTTTCCATATTAGTTAAGGATAAATTGAAAGTTATTCTAATCAATAAAAATAAGTTAATAATAAATAATACAAAGACTTGCAACTAACTACATAACAAATGAAATTAAAAATGAGTACTGAATTCACTAAAACAAAAATGAGGAAAACTAAGAAGAAATTTAAAAATGAACACATAAAAAACAGATTGAACAAATAGAAAAAATAGGAATGTTTCATTCAAATATATAGACTTAGAAATATAGATACAATATAAATTTAGAAATATATATGTAAATGTATTAAATACAAATAAAATAAATATCTGATTAAAAGGAAAAGACAGTCATACTGAATAAAAATTCAAGACCCAACTAAATGTTGTATGAAGGAGGGAACTAAGATGGTGGAGGACTAGGACGGGGAGTCCACACTCTCCCCAACAAATATACCAAAGGAACATTTAATTACCGAACAAACTCCATAAAACAACATCTGAATGCTGGCAGAGGTCTTCAGGCATCTGGAAAGACAGCCCATTGCCGATGAAAGAAGGTAGGACCAAAGTAAAAAAAAAAAAGTAAAAAGAGAGGCAAAGAGGCAGGGACTGAGATTCATCTCGGAAGGGGAGCCTCGAAAGAGATAAAGGTTTTTCGAACGTCAGGAAACATTCTGACTGGCGGATCTGAGAGATCTGAGGAGAATCTCAGAGAGAATAAAAGTTGGGACTAGAAGCCAATAAATAGTTAAGCCCCTTAGAGAATGTCTCTAACTGCAAACTTCAGCAGAGCAGCGGCCAGGCGCCCCATCCCCCATGAGCCAGGGGACTGCTCAAGGAGGGGCGGGCCAGGCGCTTAGAGGGAGGACCGAGATTGAATGCCTGGGGCAGACTGAGGGTCCTAACCGAGGGTGCTAACCGGAGATAGACCGCTGGGTAGCTCCCGAGGAAGACCCCCCCGCCAGGCTCCCACGTAGCCTTCCCGAGGAAGACCCCCGCCAGGCTCTCGAACAGAACAAAGGGGAGCAGGGACTCGGACCGCAGCGCGAGACAGCTGGGTGGAACTGGGAGGCTGCAGGCTACTGAACGGCCCAGCCCCCACAGGAGAGTGCCCCGGGGAGGCTTCTGCCCCCAAACCGCAGGCAGAATTGGGTGGTAGCCAAGACCTCTGTGGACTCTGGACAGTCGCCACCAGAATTCGGCGCTTCTCATATCTGAGAAAACTCCCCCAGCCGCACACTGAAAAAACCAAGCAGCTGGGCCAGGGGAGGGGAGAAGCCGCAGCCCCCAACTGCCTCACCAGAGTGCGCTGCCAGAGTCTGCCGCTGCACATCTGAGAAGACACGCCCAGCTGCAAGCAGAAAGAGCGGAGCAGCTAGGCCTGGGGAGGGGAGAAGCCACAGCCTCCAATTGGGTCATCAGAGTGCGCCGCCAGCCGAGAGCCTGAGCAGAGGGGGCAGGAAAAGCACAGGCACCATGAGCGGGGCAAACCCCAGAGCGCTGAATAGACACTGAAGGGACCAGCAGAGGTCGCCAAATCAAGCAGGACGGACCGCTTAAGAACCCAACCAGGAAACTTTGACAAAACACACATCCAACCCCTCCCATAGTGAGGAACCCCCACAGTAAAGGGACAACACACCAAGATAAACAAGATGAAAAGGCAGAGAAATACCCAGCAAGTAAAGGACCAGGATAAATATCCCCTAGACCAAACAAAAGACGAAGAGATAGGATGTCTACCTGACAAAGAATTCCGAATAATGATAGTGAAAATGATCCAAAACCTGGAAAATAAGTCTAAGTTGCAGTTCAATAACCTGCAGGCAAAGATTGAGAAGATGCAGGTAAGCTTTAACAAGGACTTAGAAGAAATGAAAAAGAGTCAAAATACAATAAATAATGCAATAAATGAGATCAAAAACACCCTGGAGGGAACCAACAGTAGAATAACAGAAATAGAAGACAGGATAAGTGAGATAGAAGATAGAATGGCAGAAATAAATGAAACAGAAAGGAATAATGAAAAAAGAATTAAAAGAAATGAGGACAATCTCAGAGACCTCTGGGACAGTATTAAACGCACCGATATTCGAATCATAGGAATCCCAGAAGAAGAAGACAAAAAGAAAGACAGTCAAAAAATTCTTGAAGAAATCATTGTTGAAAATTTCCCTAAATTGGGAAAGCAAATAACATCTCAGGTCCAAGAAACACAGAGGGGCCCAAATAGAATCAACCCCAAGCGGAACACCCCAAGACACATATTAATCAAATTAACAAATATCAAATACAAAGACCAAATATTAAAAGCAGCGAGGGAGAAGCAAAAAATAACCCACAAGGGGAATCCCATAAGGATAACAGCTGATCTCTCAACAGAAACGCTTCAGGCCAGAAGGGAATGGCAGAGCATTCTTAAAGTCATGGAAGAAAACAATCTACAACCCTGATTACTGTACCCAGCAAAAATTTCATTCAAATTTGAAGGAGAATTCAAAAGTTTTTCAGACAAGCAGAAACTGAGAGAATTCAGCAACACCAAACCAGCCCTCCAATGAATGCTAAAAGACCTTTCCTAGATAGGAAACACCGAAGGGATATATAATCTCGATCCCAAAAAAATAAAATAGAAGAAATGGCAACAGGATCATATTTATCAATAATTACCTTAAATGTAAACGGGCTGAATGCCCCAACCAAAAGACAAAGACTGGCCGACTGGATACAGAAACAAGACCCCTATATATGTTGTCTACAAGAGACCCACCTCAAATCTAGGGAAACATATAGACTGAAAGTTAAAGGCTGGAAAAAGATATTCCATGCAAATAAAGACCAAAAGAAAGCAGGAGTGACAATACTCATATCAGATAAAGTGGACTTTAAAATAAAGGCAGTGAAAAGAGATAAAGATGGACATTACATAATGATCAAAGGATCAATCCAAGAAAAAGAAATAACAATTATAAATATTTATGCACCCAACATAGGAGCACCACAATATGTAAGGCAAATGCTAACAAGTATGAAAGGGGAAATTAACAACAACACAATAATTGTGGGAGACTTTAATACACCACTCACACCAATGGATAAATCAACTAAACAGAAAAGTAACAAGGAAATTCAAACTTTAAATGATACAATAGACCAACTAGACCTAATTGATATCTATAGGTCACTCCACCCCAAAACAAGGAATTTCACTTTTTTCTCAAGCGCACACGGGACCTTCTCCAGGATAGATCACATCCTGGGCCATAAATCTAGCCTTGGTAAATTCAAAAATATTGAAATCATCCCAAGCATCTTTTCTGATCACAATCCAGTGAGATTAGATATCAATTACAGGAGAAAACCATTCAAAACCTCCAACAAATGGAGGCTCAACAACACACTGCTGAATAACCAACAAATCACAGAAGAAATCAAAAATGAAATTCAGTTATGCATGGAAATGAATGAAAATGAAAACACAACAGCCCAAAACCTATGGGACACTGTGAAAGCAGTGCTAAGGGGAAGGTTCATAGCAATTCAAGCTCACCTCAGGAAACAAGAAAAAAATCAAATAAATAACCATACTTTACACCTAAAGCAACTAGAAATGGAAGAAATGCAGAAGCCCAGGTCAAGTAGAAGGAAAGAAATCTTAAAGATCAGGGCAGAAATTAATGCAAAGGAAACAAAAGAGACCATAGCAAAAATCAACCAATCCAAAAGCTGGTTCTTTGAGAAGATAAATAAAATTGACAAACCATTAGTCAGACTCATCAAGAAACAAAGGGAGAAGAACCAAATCAACAGAATTAGAAATGAAAACGGAGAGATCACAACAGAAAACACAGAAATACAAAGGATCATAAGAGACTATTATCAGCAGCTATATGCAAATAAACTGGACAACCTGGATAAAATGGACAGATTCCTAGAAAAGTACAACTTTCTAAGACTAAACCAGGAAGAGATAGATAATCTTAATAGACCCATCACAAGCACGGAAATTGAAACCGTAATCAGAAATCTTCCAAAAAACAAAAGCCCAGGACCAGATGGCTTCACAGCTGAATTCTACCAAAAATTTAGAGAAGAGCTAACACCTATTCTACTCAAACTCTTCCAGAAAATTGCAGAGGAAGGTAAACTTCCAAACTCATTCTATGAGGCCACCATCACCCTAATTCCAAAACCCGACAAAGATGCCACAAAAAAAGAAAACTACAGGCCAATATCACTGATGAACTTAGATGCAAAAATCCTTAACAAAATTCTAGCAAATAGAATCCAACAACACATTAAAAAAATCATACATCATGATCAAGTAGGCTTTATCCCAGGGATGCAAGGATTCTTCAATATTCGCAAGTCAATCAATGTAATACACCACATTAACAAATTGAAAAATAAAAATCACATGATTATCTCAATAGATGCAGAGAAAGCCTTTGACAAAATTCAACATCCATTTATGATAAAAAACCCTCCAAAAAGCAGGAATAGAAGGAACATACCTCAACATAATAAAAGCTATATATGACAAACCCACAGCAAACACTATCCTCAATGGTGAAAAACTGAAATCATTCCCCCTGAAGTCAGGAACAAGACAAGGGTGCCCACTCTCACCACTACTTTTCAACATAGTTTTGGAAGTCTTGGCCACAGCAATCAGAGCAGATAAAGAAATCAAAGGAATCCAGATTGGAAAAGAAGAAGTAAAACTCTCTCTGTTTGCAGATGACATGATCCTCTATATTGAAAACCCTAAAGATTCTACTAGAAAATTACTAGAGCTAATCAGTGAATACAGCAAAGTGTCAGGATACAAAATCAACACACAGAAATCCCTGGCATTTCTATACACTAACAATGAGAAAATAGAAAGAGAAATTATGGAAACAATTCCATTCACCATCGAAACAAAAAGAATAAAATACTTAGGAGTTTTTCTACCTAAAGAAACAAAAGACTTGTATATAGAAAACTATAAAACACTGATGAAAGAAATCAAAGAGGACACAAACAGATGGAGAAATGCGCCGAGTTCGTGGATTGGAAGGATCAATATAGTGAAAATGAGTATACTACCCAAAGCAATCTATAGATTCAATGCAATTCCTATCAAGCTACCAGAGGTCTTTTTCAGAGAATTAGAACAAATAATTTCACAATTTGTATGGAAATACAAAAAACCTCGTATAGCCAAAGCAATCTTGAGAAAGAAGAATGGAACTGGAGGAATCAACCTACCTGACTTTAAGCTATACTACAAATCCACAGTCATTAAGACAGTATGGTACTGGCACAAAGACAGAAATATAGATCAATGGAACAAAATAGAAAGCCCAGAGATAAATCCACACATCTATGGACACCTTATCTTTGACAAAGGAGGCAAGAATATACAACGGAGAAAAGACAACCTCTTTAACAAGTGGTGCTGGGAAAACCGGATAGCCACTTGTAAAAGAATGAAACTAGAACACTTTCTAACACCATACACAAAGATAAATTCAAAATGGATCAAAGATCTAAGCATAAGACCAGAAACTATAAAACTCCTAGAGGACAACATTGGGAAAACACTCTCCGACATAAACCAAAGCAGGATCCCTCATGACCCACCTCCCAGAATACTGGAAATAAAAGCACGAATAAACAAATGGGACCTAATTAAAATTAAAAGCTTTTGCACAACAAAGGAAACTATAAGCAAGGTGAAAAGACAGCCTTCAGAATGGGAGAAAATAATAGCCAATGAAGCAACAAACAAACAATTAATCTCAAAAATATACAAGCAACTCCTGCAGCTCCATTCTAGGAAAATAAACGACCCAATCAAAAAGTGGGCCACAGAACTTAACAGACATTTCTACAAAGAAGACATAAAAATGGCTAACAAACACATGAAAAGGTGCTCAACATCACTCATTATCAGAGAAATGCAAATCAAAACCACAATGAGGTACCACTTTACACCAGTCAGAATGGCTGCCATCCAAAAGTCTACAAGCAATAAATGCTGGAGAGGATGTGGAGAAAAGGGAACCCTCTTACACTGTTGGTGGGAATGCAAACTAGTACAGCCACTATGGAAAACAGTGTGGAGATTCCTTAAAAAAACTGCAAATAGTCCTGCCATATGACCCAGCAATCCCACTGCTGGGCATATACACCGAGGAAACCAGAATGGAAAGAGCCACGTGTACCCCAATGTTCATCGCTGCTTTATTTACAATAGCCAGGACATGGAAGCAACCTAGATGCCCATCAACTGACGAATGGATAAGAAAGCTTGGTACATATACACAATGGAATATTACTCAGCATTAAGGAAAAATTCATCTGAATCAGTTCTACTCAGATAGACTAAACTGGAGCCCATTATCCAGAGTGAAGTAAGCCAGAAGCAAAAACAACAATACAGTATATTAACACATATATATGGAATTTAGAAAGATGGTAACGAGAACCCAGCATGCGAGACAGCAAAAGGAACGCAGATGTATAGAATAGACTCGTGGCCTCTGTGGATGAGGGAAAGGGTGGGATGATATGGGAGAATGGTATTGAAACATGTTAATTATCATATGTCTAATCAATAGCCGGCCCAGGATTGATGCTTGGGACTGGTGCAACGAGATTTCCTGGGGGGAGGGGGGAGGGAGGGGGGTTCTGGAGGGGGAGCATATGTAAACCCATGGTGATATCATGTCATTGTTTGGCAAAACTAATAAAAATAAAAATTAAAAAAAATAAAAATAAAATAAATGTTGTATGAAAAGTGAAAGTGAAAGTGAAGTCGTTCAGTGGTATCCGACTCTTTGCCACCCCATGGACTGCATCCTACCAGGCTCCTCCATCCATAGAATTCTCCAGGCAAGAGTACTGGAGTTGGCTGCCACTTCCTTCTCCAGGGGATCCTCCAGACCCAGAGATCAAAGCCGAGTCTCCCACACTGGAGGCAGATAATCTGCATCTGAGCCCGTACAAGAGATATATATTTTGATGTAAAGGCAGATAGGGCTTTTCATGAAGATGGTGCTGAAGGTGAAGAAGGAAGCCCCTGACCCTCCTAAAGCCGAAGCCAAAGCAAAAGCTTTAAAGGCCAAGAAAGCAGTGTTAAAAGGTGTCCACAGACAAAAGAAAAAGTAGATCCGGAAGTCACCCACCTTCCGGCGGCCCAAAACACTGCGGCTCAGGAGGCAACCCAAATATCCTCGGAAGAGCGCCCCTAGGAGAAACAAACTTGACCACTATGCCATCATCACATTCCCCCTCACCACCGAGTCAGCCATGAAGACAACAGAAGACAACAACACACTAGTATTCACTGTGGATGTCGAGGCCAACAAGCACCGGATTAAACAGGCTGTGAAGAAGCTCTATGACATTGACGTGGCTAATGGAGAGAAGAAGGCATATGTTCAACTGGCTCCTGACTATGATGCTTTGGATGTTGCCAGCAAAATTGGGATCATCTAAACTGAGTCCAGCTGGCTAATTCCAAATATAAAATTTTTTGACTATGTTAAAAAAAAAAAGATAGATAGGTTGAACGTAAACATGTGGCCAAAGCTAGACTATTCATAAAAGGCAGTAATATTCCAAAATGTGTACCTACCTATACTAGAGCTTCAAAACACACGAAACAAAACTAAAGGGAAAATAAGTAAACTGGAAATCACACTTGAACATTATAAAACTTCTTTGTTCATAACTGATTCAATAATTATTTGATTTACAAAAAATAAGTATGGTTACATATTTTTGAGTTTACTAACATTTATAAAGTACATCAAACGTGCAAAATGCACAATATATTTTTGTATTGTTAAAATATTCATCATGGGGAAAAGATAATCTCTTTATTAAATGATTTTGTAAAACCTGGCTATCCAAATACAAAAGGATGAAATTGGAGGCTTATCTTATATCATACACCAGATTCATTTTAAATGGATTATAGACTTAAACATAAAACCTGAAACCATGAAACTCCTAGGAAAAAAAAAAGTTTCTTGATACTGGTCTTGGTAATGATCCTTCAGGACGTGACACCCAAAGCACTAGCAACAAAGACAAAAATAAAGAAGTGGATCTATGCCAAACTGAAAAGCTTCTGCACTGCAAAGGGTGCCATGAACAAAATGACAAAGCAACTCATGAAATGGGAGAAAGTATATGAAAACCATCTATCAAATAAGGAAGTAAGATATCCAAAATATATAAGAATATATAAGTAACACAACTCAAAAGCATAAAAGTAAATAGCTGGATAAGGCACCAAGGGCGGAAGGGCTGGGGTGAATTGGGAGATTGGAATTGACATATATACACAATTGATACCATAATAGATAATTAGTGAAAGCCTACTGTTGAGCTCAGGGAACTCTACTCAATGCTCTATGGTGACTGAAATTGAAAGGAAATCCAAAAGAGAGGAGATATATGCATATATATAGCTGATTCATTATTCTGTACAGTAGAAACGAACACAACATTGTAAAGCAGCTATACTCCAATAAAAACTGTTTTTAAAGAAATGAAGTAAAAAAAATGGGCAAAAGATCTCACCAGACATTTTTCCAAGGAAGACAAATAAATGGCCAAAAGGTATATGAAAAGGTACTCAACATTACTAATCATCAGAGAAAATCAAATCTAAACCACAGTAAGATATAACTTCACATCTATTAGGATAGTTATTAGTTTAAAAAATGTGGAAAAAAGGAACCTTGAGCACTACTGGCAGAAACATAAATTGTGACAGCTATCATGCAAAACGGAATGAAAGTTGCTCCAAAATTAAAAATACAACTACCATATGGTCAAACCATCTCACTTATGAATATATATTCAAAGGAACTGAGATCAGTATCTTAAAGAAATATCTGCAGTACCAGGTTCACTTGAGGAGCAAATGGCAACCCACTCCAGTATTCTTGCCTGGGAAATCCCATGGACAGAGGAGCCTGGCGGGCTGCAGGCCATGGTGTTTCAAGGAGTTGGAGATGAATTAGTGACTGAACACACACACACACCATATTCACTGCAGCATTATTCACATTACTCAAGAAATAGTAACAAACTAAATATCTGTCAGTGGATAAAAAATTTAAAAAGTAACATATATACAACAGTATAATATTATTCAGCCTTAAAAAATAAGAAATTCTATCCTTTGTGGCAACACAGGTGAACCTGGAGCAGTTTGTGTTAAGTGAAATAAGCAAATAATAAAGAAAAATACTGCTTGATTTCATTTACATGTGAATTAAAAAAAAGATTAAAGCTGAATTCATAGTAACAAAGGGTAAAACGGTGGTTACCAAAGGATGAGACTTGAGATTAAATTGAAACAAAGGAAAATAAAATGGTGATGACTGCCAGAGCCCAAGGGGAGAGAGTCATAGGGAGTTATTGCCTAATGGATACAGAGTTCGCTCTTTAAGATTAAAAGAGTTTAAAGATGGACAGAGGTAATGTTGCACAGCAATATAAATATGTTAAATTCTGTTGAACTACATATTTACAAATGGATAAGATGGTTAAGTTTTATGTTATATACCTTCTATCACAAAAAATAAAACAGCAATAATGTTCATCATCATAGGCCATCTGCTGAGCCAAATATTAAATTCCAAATAAATTGCAGGTGTTGGAACTTACATAACATATTCTATGACCAGAGTAGTATTTAATATGAAATCAATACCATAAATGATACCTAAAGGCTCCCTAATATTTGTAAATTAAAGAAAATACTTTTTAAATCTCTCATAGTTCATAAAAGACATCAAAAGAGAATTTAGAAAGTAATAGAAAATTATGAAATATCACAAAATGACATCATTTATGGGGTGAAGTTAAACGTGTGTTGAGAGGATAGTGTGATCATATAAAATGCTTATGATGGAAAAACGTGTTTAAAAATCAACTGAAGAGTAAAAGGATTGTAAACAAATTAAGCAATAAGAAGATGGAAAACAAAGTAATAGAGACAATGGAAGAAAAAAATGCAATTGAAAAATACTAGGAAATAATTGCAAAGTGAAGCATTGTCTTTTGGAAAAGATTCACAAAATTTTTAAACCTTAGCAAGACTAATTTTAAAAAGGGATGGAAGATGAAATATTATTTAAGATCCTGCAGGTCCTCAAATGATAGTAATTGAATATTATGAACAACTTCATGCCCATAAATTTGACAGATTAGATAATGTTCTTCAAATTACCAAAGCTTATTTAAGAAGAACAAGATAACTTGAATCATTCTACATCTATAAATAAATTAAATTTATAGTTTGAAAACTTAAGTCAGAGATCAATGAATTTTAGAGAACATTTAAGGAAGAAATAACAGCAATTATATATAACCCCTTTCAGAAAGTAGACAAACCACTACATACTAAATATACTAACTTGGTTTACAATTTCAGCACCACACTTATACCAAAATTTGGCAGAGATGTTACATGCAAAAGTTCTTTTAAAATATTAGAAAATCAAATTCAGCAAATAAGAAAGATAATGTATTATAAGTGAAACACTGTACTAATCAAAGGACATTACAACATCCAAAAAAAATAAATCGATGTACTTGAACTTACTAACACAATTGGATAATCGAAAAAGCAAGAGAGTTCCAGAAAAACATCTACTTCTGCTTTATTGACTACGCCAAAGCCTTTGACTGTATGGATCACAACAAACTGTGGAAAATTCTGAAAGAGATGGGAATACCAGACCATCTGACCTGTCTCTTGAGAAACCTGTATGCAGGTCAGGAAGGAACAGTTAGAACTAGACATGGAACAACAGACTGGTTTCAAATAGAAAAAGGAGTATGTCAAGGCTGTATATTGTCACTCTGCTTATTTAACTTATATGCAGAGTACATCATGAGGAATGCTGGGCTGGAGGAAGCACAGCTGGAATCAAGATTGCTGGGAGAAATATCAATAACCTCAGATATGCAGACGACATCACCCTTATGGCAGAAAGTGAAGAGGAACTAAAAAGCCTCTTGATGAAAGTGAAAGAGGAGAGTGAAAAAGTTGGCTTAAAGCTCAACATTCAGAAAACGAAGATCATGGCATCTGGTCCCATCACTTCATGGGAAATAGATGGGGAACAGTGGAAACAGTGGCTGACTTTATTTTGGGGGGCTCCAAAATCACTGCAGATGGTGATTGCAGCCATGAAATCAAAAGACGCCTACTCCTTGGAAGGAAAGTTATGGCCAACCTGGATAGCATACTGAAAATCAGAGACATTACTTTGCCTACAAAGGTCTGTCTAGTCAAGGCTATGGTTTTTCCAGTAGTCATGTATGGATGTGAGAGTTGGACAGTGAAAAAGGCTGAGTGCTGAAGAATTGATGCTTTTGAACTGTGGTGTTGAAGAAGACTCTTGAGAGTCCTTTGGACTCCAAGGAGATCCAACAGGTCCATTCTGAAGGAGATCAGTCCTGGGTGTTCACTGGAAGGACTGATGTTGAAGCTGAAACTCCAATACTTTGGCCACCTCATACGAAAAGACTCATTGGAAAAGATGCTGATGCTGGGAAGGATTGGGGGCAGGAGGAGAAGGGGACGACAGAGCATGAGATGGCTGGATGGCATCACCAACTCGATGCACATGGGTTTGGGTGGACTCTTGGAGTTTGTGATGGACATGGAGGCCTGGTGTGCTGCAGTTCATGGGGTCACAAAGAGTCGGACACGACTAAGCGACTGTACTGAACTGAACTGAACAGAATTAAAAAAATATATATGATCTCAATAGATGAAGAAACACTTTTGAAAAATAAGTGTTTGTTTATCATAAGCTCTCAGTAGATTAACCATAGAAGGAAACTTTCTCAGTCTTATAGAGGGTCTGCTACATAATACTATTGATTATACTTAATAATTATATATTGAATGAAGTCTCTCCTATATTGGAAATGAGGCAAGCATGTTTCTCTTTGCAACTTCTACTTAACATTTTGCTGGAAGTCTGCACAATAAGCAAGAAAATGAATAAAGTTCAAAATTTGGGAAAGAAGCCAAAAAACGTTTTATTAACAGAGATGACCATTTACACAGAAACCCATAAGAAATTTATAATAGAGGACACACAATCCATTTGTAAAAAAAAGTGGTATTTCAACATGCACTTCTGTTTACTTGCAACAAACAATAATTTAACCAAAATTATATAAAGAATTCTTTTCTAAAAGCCACTAACCATTGTTGTGAGTGTGAGAAATTAAATAAGATCCAGCTCCACATTCATGAATTAAAAGACTAAAGACTCTGTGGAGACTCAATAGCATCTACTGATGCAATGCTGGAGATCTGGGTTTGATCCCTGGATCAGGAAGATCTCTGGAGAAGAGAAAGTCAACCCACTTCAGTATTGTTGCCTGGAGAATCCCATGGACAGACGAGCCTGGTGGACCTCAGCCCATGGGGTTGCAATAAGTCAGACACAACTGAATGACTAACACTTTCACTTTTCAGCAAAAGCATCAAGACAATTCAAATTGTAAAGGATAAATCTTTTCAACAAAAGGGAATAAAAAACGTGTATCAACACAGAGGAAAAAATGAAAAAAGCTTAAGTTCTATATCACATGATGTGTTTGCTGGGTGCTCAGTGGCAACTTAATTTCAGGTATATAAGAGATTTGAGTGTGAAGTCTAAAGCTATAGAGATTCTAGAATAAAGTTGTAAAGCTTGAAAGGCTATCTCCCTCATCTTAGGAAAGGAAAGGTTTTTATTATTTTTAAGGATAAATATATATATATATATATATATATATATATATATATATATATATATAGCAATAAGTGTAAAAGAAGAACAATTAATAACAGAATTTCTTTAAAAAAATCTGCTAAAAGACTATTAAAAGGACAAGCCATGGAAATACTCAAAACATACCTGACAAAGAGCTTGTATTCTATATAGGTAAAGAAATTCTACACACCAGTAATAAAAAGACAGCCAAATTTATAAATAATCAAAGGACTTAGATACTTCAAAAGAGAAGATATACAAACGACCAAGATAAATATGAAAATGTGCTCAGCATCTTACATCAGGTGGAAATTGCAAATTAACACCACAAAGAGATACTACCTCCTGCCTTGAAATGGAAAAAAGTGACAACACTAACCATTGATGAATATATGAAGCAGCTCAGACTCTTTTAATTTGCTGATGGAAGACTAAAATAATGTAGAAATTCTTGAAAACTGCTCACATTTTTTATAAAGCTAAATATACAGATATATGATTCAGCAGTTCTACTCCTAGGCATTTATACAAAAGAAATGCAAAAAGGCTTTTACACATTTTTTGCAACATTACTAAAAGTAACTGACTTGTAGGAAAAAAACTAATGTCCATCCACAGGAAAATGAATAAATAGATTAAAAAAATCTTCCAATATATCCATGTTATGGAATACCATTCGTTAATAAAAATAATAAACTATCAATGTTTGCAACATGGATACCAGGAATGTGTGGAATGAAAATAGATGCAAAATACATAAAGTACAAAAGCATAGTAACTAATCCTTGGAGACAGACTTCAGAAATGACATTCCCTCTGGGAGTTAGGGGACAACTGGAAAGGGCCAAAGGGAAATTTCTAGGGTGTACAACTATTCTGTATTTTGATTCAGGTTTAGCTCCAAGTGTGTATGGGCTTCCCACATAATGTCTGTGGTAAAAAGCCCACCTGTCAATGCAGGACTTGTAAGAGATGCAGGTTCCATCTCTGGGTCAAGAAGAGCCCCTGCAGGAGGGCATGGCAAACAACTCCAGTATTTTTGCCTGGAGAATCCCATGGACAGAGGAACCTGGTGGGCTACACTATACATGGGGTCACAGAGTCAGACGTGGCTGAAGCAACTTAGCACAAACACACCAGGGTGCACATATTACCTAAAATTCAATGACTTGAACATTTAACATTAAATCTATGCTTTTCAATGCATGCAAGTTTCCTTAGTAAGATAACATGTAAAAAAGAATAATGTTAAAAAAATAATGAAAAGCTAAGATTGAAAACTCAGTAGCTAAACTGAGTCATTAAAGAAAGTATAATATCTAAAAAAGTAGCTCAAGTGTATTAGGGATAGAAGCAACAAAATTTATTTTATGCATTCAGAGTTAAGGCATTTGGGGATATCATGAAAAACAATCAGGATTTTCCTTTTTTCACGTCCCAGTAATAACTGCTTTGGTTGCATTAATCAAGGATTTGATTCTGTATGTTAAAGTTATTAGAGATTATTGCCAATTTTGATTCTTAATCATATATCCAATTGAGAATGGTGCTATTACTTCACAGTAGAAAGTACTGCGATTAGTACAAAGTGAGTAGTCTTTACACAATCAGGACTAATTTTCCATTACTCTATTATATCAGGAAAGAGTGACTGATTTTATATGCTTATGTGAATGTAGACTGTCATGGTTGTAATGGCTAGTGGCAAAGTACACATTTTATAGATATTTTGAAGGAAGATTAAACAAGATTCCACTGCTTAGATATAACTATAATATTAAGAGCTGAAAAGTCAGTGAAGTTTGAAGCTATATATATATATATATATATATATATATATTTGCTTTCTTCCATAGTTACTCGAAACTAGTTAGACAAGCATGTTAAAACTCACCTTACAGAAGATAAAATCTGTCAGCATTTATTATCTACCTTGTCAATTTTACCATATTTTCTGAAATTTAGACTAAAGTTTGAAAACAGGATAAAAACAATTCAAATGT
Organism: Antilocapra americana; assembly: GCA_007570785.1. Lineage (NCBI taxonomy): Eukaryota > Metazoa > Chordata > Mammalia > Artiodactyla > Antilocapridae > Antilocapra > Antilocapra americana. Next base: position 3,296,779 of record ML663566.1, read on the forward strand.
ATGTTTTTCTAAAAAACAGCAGCATGAAATTTCAATCAAATTATGCTTTCACTGTGCAATGTGATTGCTCTTTAATGTATTCATATTTCTAGGCAATGTACAATAGTTAACCTCTTAGAGAGTAAGGGAATGGCTACCCACTCCAATATTCTTGGCTGGAGAACTTCATGGACAGGGGACTCTGGTAGGCTACAGTTCATGGGGTGGCAAAGAGTTGGACAAGACTTTTTTAGAGAGTAAAGAAAAATCAAGTGTGCCTTGACATGTGCTGAATTCTTATTTTTACCATTAAATGGTAAGTCTAGAAACTAAATTCCTATTCTTTTCAGGACGTTTGAAAATATATCTATCAATGGTATGGACCTGAGGCTAGAATTTCACATATATTTTTAGAAGTGAAATGGAGTAGTTGAAATATTCCCATTCTTTATTAAAGTGAATTTAACTCAGTATACATTGAACAGAGAATACTTGCTGTTGTTGACCTTGTTTGACATTTTCAGTAAATTTTATTTCTAGTTCAAAAGCTAAATGTATTGTTCCCATTAAACTATTAATAGCATAACTTAACTATTAGTTCATGGAAAAATTTAATTGGTTATACTGTAACTTTTTTTCCTACTTGATATAGAACACTGACACCCATTCTTGGCTCAAGCAGTGGAGGAATTGGAAAGCAAAAAGTAAGTGCATAAATAAACCTTCTAACAGCAGAGATTTCAGAAAAAAAATGACGATAGTGAAATTGGAAGACTTAAGGAAAGCTATTTATGTTACTCTGAGGAATACAAATCAATAAAAGTTCATGGCTGAAAGGTTCTCATTGATTGGAACACACTGGTAGCACAGTAATTTCAAAACCCAATGTAGGGTTTGCCAACCACACCACATTTTCTGATTGTATCCAATAAAATGTTATGACCTCGAAACAGCTATCTCTAGTCTAAGCTTTCTTGAATGACTTCATTTTTATTCTAACATGACTAAGCTGAAATCAGGACACTTGTAATATGGTTTCAAAGAATTATAAAATCTTTTTATATTTAAAAGTTGACTTCATGAATGTTGTTGCTGGAAAATATTCACCATTTAGAGGTGTGGTAAAAATAATACAAATACTTGATTATATCTATAGAAATTCCTTAAATTTCCTATGAATGCAGCTTGTTACAGGATACGACTTACTTATCCTCTGTTAATTCTTTAGCCGTATTGAGCCCAGTGGGAGTCACTGTAAGCCTCTTCATAATGCAATGCCTGTGTGGTCTTTTAATAGGTCTTAGTCTAAGAGTGTGTGTGCACGCTAAGTTGCTTCAGTACTGTCCAGCTCTTTGTGATCCTATCAGCTGTAGCCTGCTCCCCTGCTCATGGGATTCCCCAGGCAAAAATACTGGAGTGGGTTCCGATGTCCTCTTCCATGGGATCTTTCCAACCCAGGAAGCGAACTTGCATCCCCTGTGATTCCCGCATTGAAGGCAGATTCTTTACCCCTGAGCCACTGGGGCAGCCCATCGTATAAGAGCAGGGAATCACTTTTCTAAACAGTACTTTAAATTCTATGCTGCTTTATACAATGTTCCTTCTGTAAGTACTTTTGATCAATATATCTGCCAAATAAATTACAATACTTTAACTGAAAAAAAGAATAAAGCCTCTCGAGAAGGAAAAATCTCATCTACAATAAGCCTTATATTCCAAGAGAAAAAGAAATACCAAAGGACAGCTTGAGGAATTAGAAACTGGATGCTGAACTTTCTTGAATAAATATGTAATGTTTTTCAAATTAACAACTTAGCATTATTTTCATGATTTTTCAAGTATATTCCATTAACTTACCATGCAATACATTGCTCAGCCTACAGATTTATACAGCATTCAAGGGAGAACCATGTTAGTGAAATGTCACTTATATATATATATATAAAATACTAATAAGCCACCACACTAGAATGTCAGCTACATGAGGACAGATCCTTCTGTCGCTTCGTTCAGTGCCATTCTCCTGATGCTGACAACAGTGTCAGTCCTGGAGTAGACATTCCACAAATGTTTGTTAATGAGTGAATTCATAAATGCACTTTAAATCCTATGGGGCATTATCTGGGTCTCATGGCTTAAGTGTTTAAACATATTGTTTCCTTTGCCAGAAACATTACTTTTCCCCACTTCATTCATCAGGTCTCAGCTCAAATGTCATTTTCCTGATGGCCGAAGCCTGGGTTACATGTCACTATTACACGCATTCATAGCATTCATAGAATCCATGCATTCTTTATCATCATATCAGATTTTATGTATAAGTTTATTTACGTATATTCTCCACAGACTAAGCCCCCAAAGGGCAGGTGGGTATTTAGCTTATATTCCCTGCACTCAATAACTTTCAATTGTGCAAAACATGAATAAGCATAGAAACTAAAAGGAAAATAAATAAATACAGGAAGATAGAAAATACAACTTTACTCTAGTGCAGACCTACAGTGGAACTTCAGCTAAAATACAACAGTCAGATTTTTCTATTATCTGGAGATATATCAAACAAATGGAACTTGCAAAGTCAAAACGGAAAAGCATTGACATTCTTAAGTTAGACAAACAAACAAACAAAAACTTAGAACAAAAGGAAAGGGGATCAAATTCTATAAAATAAAGAGAACATTTTTAACTCTTCACCAAAACATTTAGTACTGTATGTAAGGTAGGGACAACCTTAAAGTTTGAAATGCAGTATGATAGGGAAGATAAGGCTTGTTTTTAACTAGTACAGGAAACATGTCATTCATTACATTTAGATGTTGCAGAGGGCAACATTAAATCCCCTACAGTAAGCTTATCAACTTTGGCACGCTTGACATTTTGAACTGGAAAATTATTTGTTATGACAACCAAAAATGGCTCCAGACATTGAAGACTGACACCTGAGGGATAAAATTGCCCATGATTGTTCCACAGTATTAAGGCTTGTGTTCATGCTTAGTTGCTAAGTCATATATGAATCTGTGATCCCATGAACTGTAGCCCATCAGGTTCCTCAGTCCATGGGATTTCCCAGGCAAGCAGACTGGGTTGCCATTTCCTCCTCCAGGTGATCTTCCTGACCCACGAATTGAACCCAGGTCTCCTGGGTCTCCTGCATTAGCAGTCAGATTCTTTACCACTAGCGCCACCTAGGAAGCCCAGTACTAAAGCATATTTGAAACTAAAAGCATAGAAGAGAAAGTGATGGATTTGTAGTCAATATGATATTTCTATTGCATCTTTAATCTTTGAATATGTTATCCCTGCAAATTATTTGTATTGTATATTTCAAACAAATACTGACCTGAAATACCTCTGCTGTAAGATAGAAAGCAATAACAATACATAATTAAATGTCCAGCTTGGCATATTGGAAGAGAGAAAAAACAAATCTAAATTCCTGACTCATCTTTGCCCCTACCTCATTAGACTTTGAGAAAATTTCTTTAAATTTTGTCCCTCATTTTCCTCATCTTTATTTTTTTTTCTATTTATTTATTTATTTTATTGTTTTTGCCATACATTGTCATGATATCACCATGGGTTTACATATACTTCCCCTCCAAGTCCCCCCTCCCTCCTCCCTCCCCCCCGGGGAAATCTCGCTGCACCAGTCCTGAGCATCAATCCTGGGCTGGCGATTGATTAGACACATGACAATTAACATGCTCCAATGCCCTTATCTTTAAATTGAAGGCATGAATGACTTGATGTTCTAATAGCTTTCAGCTCTAATATTCCATAATTATATGACACAGATTCGTGCATATTTGAGAAGCGATTAAATATAAACAATCACCCCATTCTCCCATGGCATTGAAACATGTTAATTATCATACGTGAAATCAATCGCCAGCCCAGGTTTGATGCTTGGTGCTGGTGCACTGGGATGACTCAGGGGGAGGGAATCGGGAGGGAGGAAGGAGGGGGGTTCTGGAGGGGGAGCATATGTATACCCATGGCAGATTCATGTCAATGTATGGCAAAACCAACACAATAAAGTAAAGAAAATTAAAAAAAAAATCACCCCTTCTCAAGACATGCATCACAGCTGATATTAAACATAAAGTATTTTATAGACTGTGTAATTTTTGGAATTTTCCCTTCATCAAAAGATATTAATTGAAAATGCCTGAAATTCTACTATTAGAAACTGGCATTTTGTTTCTCTGACTTAAGGCAATAATTTTCAAACTATGCTTTATAGATACTCAGAACTATATGTTAGAGGGAAGATAAGCAGGTAATGCTACAGACCTCTTCCCAATAATTCAAACAGAATACAGAAGCATTCATCATTTTATCTATTAAGGTTCAACAAAATAATTGTTTGAACACAGGACATGGCTAGATAAGAAAAACACTGGAAGGCTTTACATATATATACAAATATACATATATATATATATATGCATACACTCAAACACATACACAATTTTGCAAGTGTCTGTAGGATTATTAATCCTACAGATTAATAATCCGTAGTGTGGTACAATGACAATGAATTGCAAATTTCACTCACTCTCCTTTACAAAGCAGTCTTGTCAAAGAAGAGGCACCTCTATAGAGATCTTGGAAAGTTAGACAGAAGAACACTGGTAATTCTGACTGTAGGAATACTTCAGAAGGCTACTTCTATACCTAAATACAAAAAGTATTTTGCTCAACTAGAATAACGTTCTCCAAAGTGAAAGGAAGAGTATAGCCTCCAAAACTATATTTTCTACTACAAGTCTATAAAGAATAAATATTTTATTAAACAATCAGTCCTATGATCAGTAAAGGGCATTTATTTTAAAAATGAGGTAAAATTTACTGCCAATATGTCTTTATTTGAAAAGAAAATCTCAGAGCAAATTAAGCCAATAGATGTAATTTCCAATTATATTACCAATGAGATTATGAGAATTCTTAAAATTGTTAATACTAGTTCTAAATATTCCTTTATCTACTTCCTTTTATATTTATAAAATTTATTTTAACCAGGGAAAATATTTTATATTATTCTTTTTATGCTACCAACTTTTTCTTCACTTTGAAATTTGAAACCAAAGCAGAAGTATTGTATCAAATCTTACGGAAAAGAATATTTTTCCCTTCTGAATAGTAAACTATGAACATATTAGGTTGGTGCAAAAGTAATTGCAGTTTTACAATGTTGAACTCTGCGAATTGATATTGGAATACATTCTTAAATAAATGTGGTTATGTTATATATCATTATAATGCACATTTCTCACTTTATTTTTAGGGGTTTTTTGCTAATGACTTACTACTCATTGTATATTTTTTATGAATTTCAGACATTGGAACTGATGTTAGATCAAAAGCAAATTCAAGGAGTTTTCTTATTCAAGTTGAAAATGGGTTGTAAAGCTGTGGAGACAACTTGCAACATCAACAATGCATTTAGCCCAGGAACTGCTGATGAATGTAGAGTGCAGAGCTGGTTCAAGAAGTTGTGCAAAGTAAATGAGGGACTTGAAGATGAGTAGTGGAGTGGCCAGACAACACAATTTGACAATGACCAACTGAGAGAAGTAATCAAAGCTGATCTTCTTACAAATACATGAGGAGTTGCCAAAGAACTCAACACTGACCATTCGGTAGTCATTCTGCACTTGAAGCAAACTGGAAAGGTGGAAAAACTCAATAAGTGGGTGCCTTGTGAGCTGACCAAAAATTTTAAAAAGTGTGATTTTGAAGTGACATCTTCTCTTATTCTACCCAACAACAAGAAACCATTTCTCGACTGGATTGTGATGTACAACAAAAAAATGGGTTTTATACAAAAACTGGAGATGATCACCTCAGTGGCTGAACCTAGAAGAAGCTCTAAAGCACTTCCCAAAGCCAAATTTGCACCAAAAGAAAGGCCGTGGTCTCCTGCGGTCAGATCCACTGCGGCATTTTGAACCCCAGAGAAACCATTACATCTGAGAAGTCTGTTCAGCAAAGCAATGAGATGCACCAAAAACTGCAACACCTGCAGCCAGCATTGGTCAACAGAAAGGGCTCAGTTCTTCGTGATAATGCCCTACAGCACATCACACAACCACCGCTTCAGAAGTTTAGCAAATTGGGCTATGAAGGCTTGCCTCATCCACCATATTCACCTGACCTCTCACCAACCGACAACCATTTCTTCAAGCATCTCAACGTTTTGCAGGGAAAATGCTTCTAAAACCAGCAAGAGGGAGAAAATGCTTTCCAATAGTTCATCAAATCCCAAGATATGGATTTTTACACTACAGGAATAAACAAATTTATTTCTCATTGGCAAAATTGTAATTTTTTAAATTGTAATGGTCCCTATTTTGATTAATAAAAATGTGTTTGAGCCTCGTTATATTGATTTAAAATTCACAGTCCAAAACCACAATTATGTTTGCACCAACTTAATAGTTTGTAACAGTGTAAAGCACAGAGACCCTATCTAATGGTATATCATTTCTCCTTGAATATAGCATTTTTCTTCATTAATCTATAACTTACTCACTGTAAAGGCAATAATCTGTTCTAAGTGTTTATGTATATGTATGCACATAAAAATGTCATGCACAAACCTATTTAACTGCCACCAGAAATGTTTTTAAAGAGTTGCTATTAATATTTATAGTAATTGTGTTTCCAATTATCAATCATACTTTCATACAAGTTTCAACTGCACAAAATTATAATGAAGCATATATCCTTTCATTGAATTCAGTCAACTCTTCAACGCTTTCTCTAATTTAGAGAGGCCTGAAAGAAAGTGAAAGTGAAGTCTCTCAGTCCTGTCTGGCTCTTTGCAACCCCATGAACTGTAGGCCATCAGGCTTCTCCGTCCATGGAATTTTCCAGACAAGAGTACTGGAGTGGGTTGCCATTTGCTTCTCCAGGGAATCTTACCAACTTAGGGATCGAACCTGGGTTTCCCGCATTATAGGCAGATGCTTTACCCTCTGATCCACCAGGGAAGCCCTAGGAAAGCCCCAGGAAAGCCTAGCCAATGCAGATATAAGAGAGGTGAGTTAGATTCCTGGGTTGGGAAGATCCCCTGGAGGAGGGCACAGCAACTCACTCCACTATCCGTTCCCAAGAACTCCATGGACAGAGGAGCCTGGCAGGCTATAGTCCATAGGGTCACAAAGTGTTGGACACAACTTAGTGACTGAACAACAACAAATACAACAACAAATATATTTTCCATTAATATTATCCATTTTCTCAAAAGCCTCTTTGATTCCCATAATTGTTGAGAATTTTTTTTTTTAATTTTAGAGGAGAAAAAAACAATTGACCACACTTGCAGAAGTGTTCAAGAGCTTAGAAATTATGCTTGGCTCTCCATTATGTCCTCAATAAAGAGCCATTCAAAAGTCAATGAATGGGGAAACCTAAACATGCAGGTACATCATTCTGTGAACTTACACTTCATAAAAGATACAAGGGTCCAAAAGCTGCTTTACTTACTCCAAACGTTATTATTTGAACATTAGACTCAGTTTGTTTTTGTTTTTGTTTACAAATTTACATCTATTCTAAGTACTAATTTACTAAGGGCTTCCCTGGTGGCTCAGTGGTAACGAACCCACCTGCCAGTGCAGGAGATGTGAGTTCAATCCCTGGGTTGGGAAGATACCCTGGAGAAGAGCATGGCAACCCACCATAGTGTTCTTGCCTGGGAAATCCCCAGGGACAGAGAAGCCTGGTGGACTACAGTCCATGGGGTTGCAAAGAGTCAGACACAACTTAGCAACTAAACAACTAGTTTACTAAATCCATGACTAATGAGAGCAAAACTTTCAATAAAGCCCAACAACTTGAAATTGTTGCTTTAGGTGAACTTAGCATTTGTGTAGACTCAGTCCCTCAGTGTTCAATTCTGTGCGACCTCGTGGACCGTAGCCCCACAAGACTCTTCTGTCTGTGGGATTCTCCAAGCAAGAATACTGAAGTTTGGTGCCATTTCCTCCTCCAGGGGTCTTCCCCGTGCTGACTGAATTCAAGGTGGTGCTAGTGGTAAAGCATCTGCCTGCCAATGCTGGAAACAAAAGAGATGTGACTTCTATCCCTGGTTGGGAAGATCCCCTGGAGGATCATTTGGAAATTCACTCCAGTATTCTTCTGGGAGAATCTTCTAGACAGAGAGTTGCAAAGAGTTGGAAAGGACTGTTCATCTGAGTACTAACCACCTGGGAAACCCCGACCTTAGTATTTAGTGCATTACAAATATGGTTCAATAGATTGTATTTTATTCATCAAAATAAAACATGAAACATGTCGCTATAACTTCAGAGGTTATGAAATAAATCTAATGATATTAGAATTTGGTTTGTTTACATGATTTAATTAATTGCATGTACATGTCAGGGAAAGACTGGGAATTAGGCAATGTTAAATTATTAATACACACAACCACATGTGTACTCTCCATGGAATGTACAGAGAGCCCCACAAATCCTTCAGTGTAGAAGGAAGACAGTTTTCTACATGCTCATTGAATTGTGCATAGATTTAACTGTCCACCATGCCTCTCTCAGTCAACAGGGACAGATAATGCAGACTGATGTGAATAATGATGATGAATGCTCCAGTTAAAGTCTTATTAAACATGATCTAATTTAGCTACCATCTAACAAACTGCTGTGGGGTATGCACTATTGTCTCCATTTTACTGATGAAAAAACAGAAGCTTAGAGAATTTAAATATTCTCTTTAAATTGTTCATCTTACGAGGGAAAAATCTTGAATTTTAACCAGGTTTTATTCCTTAAAGGAAAATAATCACAATATCCCCATACAGGGCTGCTATAACATCAAGTTAGAAAATATAGGAAAAGCACTCAAACATGTTAATAGTGTTTATTATTTTTATTAATACTTTGTAGTCTGTTGATGGAATAGTTCCTTTCTTATTAAAACCTTGCAGGTAGTACAGAATTTCAGAAGAAGAGCAAAGGACTTTTATCTGTGCCTTCTTGTTTGTGGCAAAACTGAATTTACTCACTAAGATTAAATTATTTTTTTAAAAAAAGAAACTCTTAACAATTTTCACAGTTTAAAAATACCTAAAAATTCTGCGCTGAGATGTGATATTAGAAACCAACAAATAAGTTTCACTGATTTAAAACGGAGAAACATACTTTAAAAAATTCTCAAAGGTCAAACATTAAAGACATCAATTATTGCATTATAGAAATAGAACCCAAGAGTGTATTACTAGCATTCTTTTGTGTGGAAGATCACTGTATACTAATTGTCAGAGTCACCAGAAAATAATAGCTTTATGTCATGTTTGGCATTATGAATAAATCCTATGTTCTCCATTCTTCTCAGAGATAAACTACTGCAACCTGTTTCAAAATTAAAGGCAAGAGTTTCAATAAAAGAATCCTTAACTTTTTTCTCACTAAGGTTAATTTGAAAGGTCACACAGTAATTAAAGGTTGTTCTGAAGCAGAAGTGATTGCTACATTTTCAGGACTTTTGTAATCCACTTGAGGTCACACTGGTAGCTTAAAATTGGCCATGGTAAGAGTATTTACACCTTTATACTACAGAAATTGACAAATGCTACAAATTAGGGCTTTTTCATTATCTCCAGAGAGTTAAAAATTTACCAGCACATGCAGTTCTAAACCTATCCTATCTATTAAAATAAAAAGAAAATGAAACAAATAACTACCACAACATAATTTTCATGTCACCCTATTACCAGTTACTCTGTTGACAAGAAGCTAGTGGTCAATTAAAAGAAACTCAACTTTCCAAGGTTCTACCGTTCATGGCAATTTTTATTACAGTTTATATTTGCCCTGATAGGAACCATAGTCCTTTCTCCCTACTTTACTCTTGGTCTCTCAAAAATAACCAAGTCTTCTTAAATCTTAAAAACACAAACAGGTGTATTTTCCCATTTAGTGACTGTGCGCCCTTGGTTTCATTTCTCAAATTACTGCAGTCTAGAGGCTGTATCCACGACTCTAGACTAAGATTATGGAAGAGACTGTGTGCATCGTGCACCAAACCCCAGTTTAGAGTCCTGCTGCAGCTGCTGGGGCGTCACGAAGACACATTTTTTTTGGAAGAGTGCCCTTGGTTGAAAGAACCCTCCTGCTTGCCAACGCTGGCCTCTCCAGGAAGACTGTGCCAGCGGCTGACTGATGCAGGGCTATAAAGGCCCAGGGCATTGCCTCAAGACTCTAGTGCAATCCATTCTCTAGAGCTCTGCCCAGAATCAGGCTGAAGCTAGATTCCATGCACATTTCCCCCCTATCCTTACTCCTGCCCCTATCCTGATTCTCTGATAACTTCAGAAGTTTCCTCAGAGAGCATTCTCTCAATATCACACTAGAATCTCAACTTCCAGGGAACCTAGTCTTAAACAAAGATCACAGATAATCTGCTTCTCAAATCCAGATCTTTTTCTCAATCTTCATCATTTTCAGACTCTATGTAACTTTCAAAATTGTTGATTGCCACTGCCCTTTTTGAAGTTCTATTTTTTCCAAAATAATTAAAATAAGATTTATTCATGGCTTTCAGTGAACTTCTTTCATTCTTTCTCACCGTGTTTTATTAGAGCATACATTCCATTTTCTTACACTTGACATCTTAATCCTGGTAAAATCTACCATGGAGCTTCAATATTAGATAAATGTAAAGCCCTCAAAGTGGTCTTTCCAGGTAGCTCAGTAGTGAAGAATATGCCTGCCAACACAGGTGATTCAGGAGACACCAGTTAGATCCCTGGGTTGGGAACATCCCCTGGAGTAGGAAAAGGCAATGCACTCTAGTATTCTTGCATGGAAAATTCCATGGACAGGGAAGCCTGGCAGGCTACATTTCAGCAAGTCAGACATGACTGAGCCACTGAGCATACAAACACATACACACACACAACCCCCAAATGTATATTAATTTCCCATGCCTTAAAGAGTATTCTCCCCCCAAAATGGATCACCCTTATGTGTCCCTTACCTATGGAAGTCATCACCCTCCCTGAAGCCACCAAAGCTTGAAATCTTGACTTCATTCATGTTTAATCTTCTATCTTCTTTCTTTCTTCTCATATCATCAGTTACCCAGTCATGGCATTAGGAACTGCATGTATTTTTTAAGTTGTTTTCTTCTTTGTAAATATTGCATCTGAAAAGTTTCTCTTCCACCAAAAATTATTCCAGCTACATCTAAATGTGTCTCCCTTCCCTCAATATGCTGGGCCAGCCACATATGCTTCACACAGACACTACAGTTGTTTTTCTTCTTTTTTTTTTTTTTGACGGTACAAAGGTGGTGTGTGTTTAATATAAAAAGACAGAGAGTATATAAACAAAAGCCTGAAAAAGTTCTATTACAAACATTCTAAGAATGCTGATGTGGCTCAATAATTATTACACAAAGTAGGGCTCAGGGAAAAAAGTTTATAAACAGCCATTTCACAAAGAAAATGAAATTCAACTGGATAATGTGAAAGTTAAAAAAATCTGTATATGACTAATATAAAATGTAAATGTATAAAGACAAATTAGAATTAAAGTCAAACGCATAAATCCAAGTTGTAGCTGGTATTTGTGTACCTCCCTTAGTAACTGATAAAACAAGCAGACAATAGTACCTTAGAACAGAATTAAAATATCAAGCATATGGACCTGCTTGACATAGGTAGGACAATACATTCAGCACCTGTAGAGTATAAATCCCCCTTGAAGCACATGGAAGATCATTGTACAAAGGTGAATAATATCTTCTCCCCCAAAATCATCTACTTTGGAATGCAAAATGTGACTTAATTTGGAAATAAGGTCATTCCAAATAAGTTGGCATGAAATCATGCTGGATTAAGTGGGGCTTAAATCCAATTATTGGTGTCCTTTTAGGAAGAGGAAATGATACAGAGACACAAAGACACACGTTGTGTTGATTCTATCACTTTTTATTTAAGAATTTTGAAGATCTCTACATTTTTATAAGAAATTTTAAATTATCTCTTGTCCCATTTTCTGCCAACTTCCCTCAGAAAACCCTTGGTGTATAATACCAGCCTATTTTCCATACCAAAAATAGCTCACATATCTGCACATTTCAGTGGCGATGTTCATGTATCTCTCTCTTCCTGTAATGCCCCTGTTCCTTCACACACTAGCTCATGGAGCTCCCTATATGGCTAAATTCCAGTGGTTCACCTTTTATTTAGTATTGCAACCAGTTCATTCTGCTTCCCTCCCTCCTGAATCCCAAAATGTATATGAATACATTTTTACATAGTCATTATTAAGGTTGGACATGCTGGCCATTTACAGTTTTGTGTATATATTTATTCTTCCTAGAAAGCTATCTGTAAATACTTAGAAACATGAGGATCATTAATCATTATTTTTTTTTATATTTATCCTGGGATGTAGCACAGGGCTTTACATAAAATAGTAGCACAATAAATGTTGGAATTCAATTCTAAAATTATGAACTAAACAATCAATCAGCAATCATGAATTTAGCAGATTTATGTTTTCTATGCAAATAAAATCTTAAAAATATAAAAAGAAAAAAGGGATAATAAACTTCCAAAATAAAAGTCACTGAAATACTGTCAGGCAAATTAACATGGCTATCAATAGAAAAGCATAGTTGACACAAAATTATGAAATTCATGTTATGTAAATCTCTTTTCATATTAAGCTGTTTAGAGGAGTTCATTAAAGATAATTCCAATTTTAAAGCTCCTATCTCAAAACCTTTAATACTAGCCTCAACTCAGATTATCAAAATATTGAGCAACATTCATAAAATTAAAATATAGGCTGTCACTGAGAATGTGTGCTTAGTTGCTCAACAGTAGCCTGTCAGGCTCCTCTGTCCATGGGGATTCTCCAGGCAAAAATACTGGAGTGGGTTGCCATGCCCTCCTCTAGGGGATCTTCCCAACCCAGGGATCGAACCCAGGTCTCCTGCATTGCAGGCGATTCTTTACCAGAGGTTTAGGCTAACAGGGAAGCCCTGAGAATATAAAATAAATATCATTTTTATGAGTCAAACATACCTCAAGAGTTTTCTTTAACAAAAAACAACAGCATTCTCTATTGATAGCGTTATAATTCAAATCACAGAAGTTTTAAACATTTAAGAAAAAACGAAGTATATTTTTAAATGATGAACTTTTGAAATAAAATGTTTTTATTCTTCTGCTCTTTACTTCTACTTTATTTCCTTTTATACCATCAATTATTATTGTTTTTACTCAGTCGCTAAGTCATGTCCAACTCTTTGAGAACCCATGCACTGCAGCATACCAGGCTCCCCTGTCCTTCACTACATCAGGAGTTTGCTCAGATTCATGTCTATCGAGTAGTGATGCTATCTAATCATCTAATCGTCTGCTGCCTTCTCCTTTTGACTTCAATCTTTCCCAGCATCAGGGTCATTTACAATGCAACAGGTGGCCAAAGTCTTGGAGCTTCAGCTTCAGCATCAGTCCTCTCAAAGAATATTCAGGGTTGATTGCTTTAGGATTGACTGGTCTGACCTCTTTGCAGTCCAAGGGACTCTCAGGAGTCTTCTCCAGCACCACAATTTGAAAGCCTAATTTCTTCGGCTCTTAGCCTTCATTATGGTCCAACTATTACATTCACACATGACTAATGGAAAAACCATAGCTTTGACTATATTGTCCTTTGTTGTCAAAGTGATGTGTCTGCTTTTTAATATGCTGTCTAGGTTTGTTATAGTTTTCCTTCCAAGGAGTAAACATCTTTTAATTTCATGACAGCAGTAACCATCTGCAGTGATTTTGGAGCCCAAGGAAAGAAAATCTGCCATTGCTTCTACTTTTTCCCCTTCTACCTGCCATGAAGTGATGGGACCGGATGACATGATCTTGGTTTTTTTGAATGCTGAGTTCTAAGCCAGGTTTTTCACTCTCCTCTTTCACTTTCATCAAGAGGCTCTTTAATTCTTCTTCACCAGGAGAAACATCAACAAATTCAGATATATAGATGATACCAACAACTAGATAAATGCTAACTGAATTCTTTATTTCTAAATAGGTTCACGTTCCTTTGCTCTAAACCTAAATATGTATAAAGCAGAAAAGAAACTCTTTTGAATCTTGGAATGTAATCAGATTTTTTTAAGGCTCAGAGATGCATGGTATGTACAAAAATCAAAGTGTCAAAATTCTTACACAAAATAAGGTTATGCTGACACGGAGTAGAGAATAGAATCAGAATGTAAACATCCCTTCAGAATGGTTGATCTTCCTTAGCACAAACAAACTTTTATGTTCTTAGGAGAGAATTTTTATGTTCATAAGAACTTTTATGTTCTTATGTTCATACTAAGATTCAAACTTGGCATGAATCACTAAGCCCAGCTGATGGTATAATATCCCAAAAGATCATGTATCTTGACAAATTAAATAGAACCCCCATCTGGAGATAGGCTCTAAAATTCACTGACATAGTTTGTCAGTTGTACTTATGCTTATTCTATTTAAAAAAGTTCATTAACTTTCTCTCCTACCTTCTTGCTTTCCTTCCTTAGGCTTTCTAAGTTGTTCTAAATTACCAGTATAAATTCAATGCCTTTCAAGTTATTTCTGCAAAACGTAAATACCATTAGTATTATGCATTGGCCATCTTCTTAAAAGTGACTACTTCTACAATGACAGCATTTCTATCCATAATCTTTAAGTGGGGCAAAGTAATTTAGGTGACATACACAACATTTAGCACAGTATATCACTTTGAAAAACAGATGAATTTTTTATGTAAAATGCTACTGAAGCATACATTTTAATGTAACTATTCAATTTTCTACCTTAAGCCCAAAAGCTCTCTTTGCTGGCATAGGTATTTTTCTTTATCTAGCCCTTTCTCACTCCATATTCTGCAAGACATGCTCAGAGTCTCTTCCTATTCAATTTATGACATGATTCATTGAATGCTATGGCCTACTTGAGAATTTTTTAATATTTTCCATCCCTGCAGTAGAAATCCATTTTTCTGATAAGAAATGTAGTGATGACCCTGTCAGCTAAGTATCCTAATTCATCTGTCTGTGTGAGAAAGCTCGTCCCTCTAGGCTCCTTCTGAATTCATCTATGGATTGTTCTGTATGGATTAGCATCTGCAGAAAATAGTTTTCACATTTCTTTAAAAATAAAATATATATATATGTATATATATATATATATATATATATATATATATTTTACAGTTCAAGAAGTAGTAGATATGAATCAGTTCAAAATATTATGATCACATTTTTCTGGTTCTTAGGGATTTATCTACACTTATAGGATGAAAGAACTTATAAAAGAGAGTATGCTACCAGAGAATTATAAATGAAGTAGATTTCTCTGAACTCACGTAGGCTATTACCAGCAGAAATTTTTCTAACCAATAGAATGCTGCTGCTGCTGCTGCTAAGTCACTTCAGTCGTGTCAGACTCTGTGCGATCCCATAGGTGGCAGCCCACCAGGCTCCTCCGTCCCTGGGATTCTCCAGGCAAGAACACTGTAGTGGGTTGCCATTTCCTTCTCCAATGCATGAAAGTGAAAAGTGAAAGTGAAGTCGCTCAGTCAGTTCTGACTCTTTGTGACCCCATGGACTGTAGCCTACCAGGCTCCTCCATTCATGGGATTCTCCAGGCAAGAGTACTGGAGTGGGTTGCCATCGCCTTCTCCAAACCAATAGAATAGTTACTCTTAATTCACAAACATATCCCAAATATTTTAAATGGATACTTGAATATTGGTCAATCCATAAAAGCATCTAAATATGCTTTTAAAAATCATAAAAACAAGAATATATAAATCATTTTGTGACTAGCCTTAGAAGTTATCACAATTAATTCAAATGAATTCTTTTTAATGGCTGAGTAATATTCCATTGTGTATATGTACCACAGCTTTCTTATCCATTCGTCAGTTGATGGGCATCTAGGTGGCTTCCATGTCCTGGCTATTGTAAACAATGCGGTGATGAACATTGGGGTACATGTGTCTCTTTCAATTCTGGTATCCTCAGTGTGTATGCCCAGCAGTGGGATTGCTGGGTCATATGGCAGTTCTATTTTCAGTTTTTTAAGGAATCTCCACACTGTTCTTCATAGTGGCTGTACTAGTTTGCATTCCCACCAACAGTGTAAGAGGGTTCCCTTTTCTCCACATCCTCTCCAGCATTTATTGCTTGTAGACTTTTGGATGGCAGCCATTCTGACTGGTGTAAAGTGGTACCTCATTGTGGTTTTCATTTGCATTTCTCTGATAATGAGTGATGTTGAGCATCTTTTCATGTGTTTGTTAGCCATATTTATATCTTCTTTGGAGAAATGTCTGTTTAGTTCTTTGGCCCACTTTTTGATTGGGTCATTTATTTTTCTAGAATGGAGCTGCAGGAGTTGTTTGTATATTTTTGAGATTAATTGTTAGATACATTTCCTCCACTGGAAGTGTATGGGATTGTTTGAATATATCATATACTGTAAGTATGAAATCACTTGGCCAAATGTCATTAACTCTCAAGAGAGAAGAACAAACAAGGGCAGTTTTTCTTGTAGTCCCACATTATGTTTTGTAATCTGTTAGTCTGTTTTATTCTCAGAGTGTTTAATGAAAGGTTGTTCTGACCCACTGCAAGCTCCATTATATCCTGAAGCCCTTACTATAGTATTCCCAGGGTTTATAACTCACAGTGGACTTTGACAGTGGCACCTTCCCTAATCTGGTTTAGCTAGCCTATTCCATCAGTTTCATATTCTTTCATTCAATCTGATTGAGTATCTCCTAAGTGTGATACATTGAGCTAAATGTCAATTAATACAAATAGTTGCTAAATAAAAAGATGAGTAAAACAAAGTCTCTAATCTCAAAACTCTTAAAATCTAGCAAAGGAGACAGCAATGTGCAATTATAGTGATAAAATGAAATATAGTATTTAACTGACAAAAGTGGAAACTTTTTTTTTAAAGTTGGGAAACTCTTCAGGAAAAAATTGCCTTTGAGCTGAATCCTGTCAGTTGAATATGATATTCTCAGGCAGAAATGTGGGAAACAAATTCTAATTCAATAAAATGGTTTGACTTATCATAAAAATAAATGTAAGCGATGGCAGATCTCAGGAATTATGAATAATTCACTATTGCTAGCACATAAGGAAAGAAGAATCTAGAAGGAGAGAAATTATAAAAAATAAACTCCAGACCATGATATAGGGCCTTGGTTACCATTATCTCAAAATTAAATTTTATTCAGTGTCATTGAGTTGTGTATGAACTTTCAGCAAATTCTGAGACTTTCCCTGATGACATAAAATACATACTATCTCCCAAAATCTACAAGTAATAAATGCTGGAGAGGATGTGGAGAAAAGGGAACTCTCTTACACTGTTGGTGGGATTGCAAACTAGTACAGCCACTATGGAAAACAATGTGGAGGTTACTTAAAAAACTGCAAATAGACCTGCCATATGACCCAGAAATCCCACTGCTGGGCATATACACTGAGGAAACCAGAATGGAAAGAGCCACGGGTACCCCAGTGTTCATCGCTGCTTCGTTTACAATAGCCAGGACATGGAAGCAATCTAGATGCCCATCAACTGACGAATGGATAAGAAAGCTATGGTACATATACACAATGGAATATTACTCAGCATTAAAAAAAAATTCATTTGAATCAATTCTACTCAGATGGACCGACCTGGAGCCCATTATCCAGAGTGAAGTAAGCCAGAAGCAAAAACAACAATACAGTATATTAACACATATATATGGAATTTAGAAAGACAGTAACGAGAACCCAACATGCGAGACAGCAAAAGGAACGCAGATGTATAGAATAGACTCGTGGACTCTGTGGATGAGGGAAAGGGTGGGATGATATGGGAGAATGGTATTGAAACATGTTAATTATCATATGTCTAATCAATCGCCAGCCCAGGATTGATGCTCGGGGCTGGTGCAACAAGATTTCCCGGGGGAGGGAGGAGGGAGGGGGGTTCTGGAGGGGGAGCATATGTAAACCCATGGTGATATCATGTCATTGTATGGCAAAACTAATAAAAAAAATACATACTATCTCAAAAGAAATCATAGCTACTCCTTTTGATGACATAACTCTCTCTCTCTCTCATAAACACATCTTAATAAAATGGCAGAAATTTTAAGTGTCCAGGAAAACAAAACATAGATAGTTTTGGTACAGATTCCAAAACTATGGGGTGAAATAATTATGCATTCAAACATTTCTGAAATTCTAATTTAAGTCAGACTAGTTTAGTAGGCTAATGTGTATGCAGTAGTTTCTAAACAGAAAAAGTGAACTATCTCCCTGAAGCACTGGAAGAACGATGAAGGATTATTTAAAACAACTCATTTTCTTTAGTCAGGAGACCTGAAAAAAAATTCACTAGATAGTATTTAAGAAATTTGTATCAACTTTCAATCACATGTAAACAAAAAGGTAGTAAATATACCCAAATTCTATTCACCCCTCAACAAAAAAAGCCCAGTAATAATGTTCAATGCTGATGTAGACACAAAGAAATTGGAAATGGATTGTCGGTGGGGGTGAAAATTGCCAGAACCCTTTGGAAAATAATGTATTAAAATGTAAAAACTCAAAGCACTATAAGTATAAATATAAAAACCTGAGCAATCCCTATAGAAGTTTTCCCTGGACCACTGAAAATCCTCAGTTCTCCAAGCAAGGATTCAACCATACATGAGTTGAGAACTTCCAGATCATCAAGCTGAATTTAGAAAAGGCAGAGGAACCAGAGATTAAATTGCCAACATCTGTTGGATCATAGAAAAAGCAAGAGAGTTCAAGAAAAAACATCTACTTCTTTATTGACCATGCAAAAGCCTTTTCATAGTCTGGATCACAAAAACACTGGGGAAAATTCTTAAAGAGATGAGAATATCAGACCACCTGCCTCTTGAGAAATCTCTATGCAGGTCAAGAAGCAACCGTTAGAATTGGACACGGAAAAAAGGACTGGTTCCAATAGGAAAAGGAGTACATCAAGGCTTTATATTGTTACACAGCTTATTTAACTATATGCAGAGTACATCATGCAAAATGTCGGGCTGGATGAAGCACAAGCTGGAATCGAGACTGCTGGGAGAAATATCAATAATCTCAGATATGCAGATGACACCACCCTTATGGCAGAAAGCAAAGAAGAACTAAAGAGCCTCTTGATGAAAATGAAAGAAGAGAATGCTGGCTTAAAACTCAACATGCCAAAAACCAAGATCATGGCATCTGGTCCCATCACTTCATGGCAAATAGATGGAGAAACAAAGGAAACAGTTACAGACTATTTTTTCGGGCTCCAAAACCACAACAGATGGTGACCGCAGCCATGAAATTGAAAGACACTTGCTCCTTGGAAGAAAAGCTACGACAAACCTAGATAGCATATTAAAAAACAGAGATATTACTTTGCCAACAAAGGTCTGTCTAGTTCAAAGCGAGGGTTTTTCCAGTAGTCATGTATGGATGTGAGAGCTGGATCATAAGGAAAGCTGAACGCTGAAGAATTGATGCTTTTGAACTGTGGTGTTGGAGAAGATTCCTGAGAGTCCCTTGGACTGCAAGGAGTTCCAACAAGTCCATCCTAAAGGAAATCAGTCCTGAACATTCATTGGAAGGACTGATGCTAAAGCTGAAGCTCCAATGCTCTGGCCACCTGATGTGGAGACTGACTAATTAGAAATGACCCTGATGCTGGGAAAAATTGAAGGTGGTAGGAGAAGGGGATGACAGAGGATGAGATGGCATCACCAATTTCATGGACATGGGTTTGAATTATCCCCGGGAGTTGGTGATGGACAGGGAGGCCTGGCATGCTGCAGTCACTGGGGTTGCAAAGAGTCTGGCATGACAGCAACTGAACTGAACTGAACTGATGATGTTATTCACCACATTGCGGGGCAAAAAACAAAAACCTTCAGAAGTGTTTATTTAGAGGAAATTGACTGAATCAATTTGGCTAAGGCCAAAATATAATTAAATACTTTTCAAGTATTATCAAATACTATGCAATTACTAAAAATAATTAGCAGACTATTTACACATCAGCTACTGTAAAACTACAACATGGTGAAGAGTGAGAAAAATAGTTGAATGTAGGTAGTAAGTATATAATCACATTTTTGTAAATATCATCACTAACAAAAACCTTATTATGAGTATATATGTATGTAGGGGCATGGAAACTTGGGGAGGTATTATATTCCTTGCTGTTAGCATGACTGCTATTGGGACACATTTTCAAAAATTAAGAGAATGAAACACCACATACGAGAATTGTGTCCTGAGCTCCAAACCTAATCAGCGCTAGGAGGCCTGTGGAAACAGCCTGACAGAAAATGATTGCCAACCTCCTCAAGCTTCTTGACTACCACTGATAGTGATGACACTGTCTCCCAATCTACACAGAAAATAAATGTCCCCTGACTAGGAAATTCTTCATCTTTTTATCTTCCGATGTAAAAAAGTGTCCATATTCCCTCTGTCTTTTCCTCCATCCCAGAGGAATGACTGTCTCCTCCTTACCCAAAGAGCATCTACTTCTGTGCACCCTGGATTCCTTCCCCTCTCTACCTCTAATTTTATCAATTATATCACCATGCAAACCTTACTGATCTATAAATAAGCATCAGTCTCTCTTTTCTTAAAAATAAGGAAAAAAAAAAAACACACACACACACAAAAAAAACAATCTCCTTTGACCTAATGTCACTCTCCTGGCATGTTATAAAAATTAATTAATAATCAGTATGGGGGCTTCCCAGGTGGCTCAGGGGTAAAGAATCTGCCTGCCAATGTAGGAGACACAGGTCCAAGCCCTGTGTCAGGAAGATCCACTGGAGGAAGAAATGGCAACCCACTCTAGTATTCTTGCCTGGAGAATCTCATGGAGAGAGGAGCAGGCTACAGTCCCTAGGATTGCAAAGGGTCAGACATGACTGAGAACACACACACACGTAACATCAATTATACAAAAGTTTGAATCAGGGCTTGTGGTTCTCATTGAACAAAGAGTCCCTTTCAGTTACTGGACCCTGAGATAGTTACTAAGTTCCTGTGCAGTGTCCAGAACAGATGGGATGGTAGGGGGCATTACAAAAGCTTGGGAAGTGTCTATCAATCACATTTTCCCATTGTTATTAATTGCCAGATTTTGAAAGTTAAAATTTCAAAATGTTGACAACAAAGAAGGCATTCCATTGTATATTAGCTGACTCTAACCTTATTTACCTTCCCATTCTCACTTTTCTTCCACAGCACAATTCTTGAAATAAAAGTCCACCAGACTATAAGGAAAACTATTTGTTAAATTGTTATTTATTGGCTCAGATGGTAAAGAATCTGCCTGCAATGCAGGAGACCTGAGTTTAATCCCTTGGTTGGGAAGACCCCCTGGAGAAAAGAATGGCTACCCACTCCAGTATTCTTATCTGGAGAATTCCATGGACAGAGGAGCCTGGCAGGCTGCAGTCCATGGAGTTACAAAGAGTCAGATATGACTGAGTGACTGACACTTTTCACACACCTATTAAAATGGCCAAAATCAGGAACAAGGACAATGCCTAATGCTGTGTGGATGTGGAGCCAGAAGAACTCTCAGATATTGCTTGAAGGAATGAAAAACAGTTCAGCCTCTTTCAGAGACAGTTTGGCTTTTCTTACAAAATTAAACATACTCTTGCCATTTGATCTAGTAATCACAACCCTCAGAACTTCCCCTTAAAAACTGAAAACTAATGTCCACATAAAACCTACACAAGAATGTTTTTAGCAGCTTTATTCATAATTCCCAGAACCTGGAAGCTACGAAGATGTCCTTCAGTAGACGTACTGATAAACTATAGCACATATAAGCAAGGAATATACTCACTGCTAAAAAGAAATGAGTGATCTAGCCATGGAAACACGTGAAGGAAAAATAAAATGTATATTACTAAGAAGCCAATCTGAAAAGGTTGTGTATTTTGTGATACCAACTATGTGACACTCTGGAAAAAGTAAAATGGACAGTAAAAAGATCAGTGGGTGACAGAAGGTATGGCTGCGGTTGGAATGAATGGGTGGAGAACAGAGGATTCTTAGGGCAGTGAAACTACTCTGAATGAAGCTGTGCAGAAGGATTCTTGTCATTGTACAGATTTCAAACACATAAAATGCACACTACCAACTGTGAACCCCTATGGTAATCTATGGACTTTATGTGATTATGATGCATCAATGTAGGTTCATCAACCATAACAAACGTACCAGTGTGGTAGAGTATGGGTGGGACACTGATAATGAGGGAAGCTTTGCAAGTGAAAAAGGAAAGAATGGAAGTCTCTACTTAAGGCCTCTTAATTTTGCTGTGAACCTAAAATTGTTTTTAAAAATCTTTTATAAAATCCAAATTCCTGTTTATCCTTCAGCTCATGTCTATTCAGTCTAATCCACAGATTAGCACCAAAATATTTCTTATTTACAATATCCACTAAATCTTCTAACTGCCAAAAGTATACTCCTAAATATATCTGATGATTGGCCTCTCTGCTGTGTTTGTCACTTCATTGAGGCATGTGGACTCTCTTAGTTTCAGCACATTATTCTCTCCAGGTTCATCTCCTACATCTCCTGCTGCTCTGCTTTGGTGATTCAAAGGTCATATCTTTGGCTTTCTGGCTTTCTGATTCTACATACTCTCCCTGGGTGACCTCGTCCATGACGTCTTCTCACCTCTCATTGTGACGTTCAAATTTATAGCTTTGTCTCTCATTTCTCTCTTGAGAATCGGACTCATAATCCCTGACCGCCTGCTCGTCTGATTAGAGCCAGCCTCCACTTTGCATGAAGGTGAATCTACTTTAGGGTGTGATGAGGATGGCATAATAATTGTCTAACTATACAAAAGTTATTAATATGAAACACTCTTTAGCTGATTCAGACAGGTGTAAAAGTTAAATGGCAGAAGACATTACACAAACCTAACAAGACACAACTCAATGCAGTGTTCCACAGCTAAGTAAAGCAAGAAAGTCAACACACTTTGTTGGCTAGGGTCTCTTTGGGATCATTGACTGGAGATTTTGTTTCTTTCTTTTCCTTTTTTGTTAATTTAATGTTTCCCCTGTGGTCTAAAAGGCTAATGAAGCTTCAAAAGTTCTCACCCAGGTCCCAGATCGTAACTTATGCAGAAGAAGCTGGGTCATTAAGCTAAAGGTCTCTGGATGAGCATCTTATTTAACAAGCAGAAAGGTGATTTTGACCTGTATTGTCATTCAGGGAATAACCTTCCTGATTCTCAAAAACAGAACCATAATTGAGTCTCCCACATGAAAAGTAATCAGATCTAGATGTTTTGGGTTAATTTTGCTTTTCTGTAGAACGGGATCTTGACAAAAACCTTCTTTTAAAACAGGTGTTTCTAACAAATAGCAATTTTATCCAGTCATTTTATTTCTTAGAAATTCATGACAGATACAAACAAGGAAATCTTAAACTTGCCTCAGGAGTAAGAGAAATACATTTATTGCCGGGGTCCAGCCTGGGCGGGGTCCGGGGGTCTTGAGGGATGGGTGGCGTCGGGGGAAGAAGAACTGAGCTGAGTGGATGTGTGGTGATGGAGCAGTCTCTCTTTATTGTTGTTGGTTTACAGTTTTTATAGCCAAAAGACATCCCCATTACATCACAAATATTCTATACAATCTTTTGTTTTTTGCCTACCATCAACAACTTTAACATTAAGCTCATTTTCCTTGCAAAAGGTCGGATTTCTGCATAATTAGACTTAACAATAGTATGTTTACCATTTGAATGTCTCCAGCATACTTCGGATAAGTACATCAATCTAAGTAGAAAGGTTACATTTCTCTTACAAGTGCAACTATGCAGAAGCTAGAAAGAAGGGCTTAAGCTTGAAACTTTTATTCTATTAACCTATTTTGGTTCTTACAAGGAAAGAGAAAAGAGAACAAAGAGACAGTTTAGCAACACTGCTTTAACAATGAAGTCCTATTAACCTTACAACTACTAAAATGAATTCCTATGTCTACATTATCCTAAAGCAATCAATATCTCCAACTTTGCTGGCCACAGTTATGAGCACTCCTAAGTCTCAATCGAGCCTGATTTCTACAAGGAAGCGAGCCTCCTCTATGGAGTGGCCAGGGGAGTGGGAGGTGGAAAGGTGACCCAACTACAAGCCTTTCTGGTGGTGGCCTTGCCATGACCTCCAGAGAACTCTTGGTAAACTCCCCAGTAAGGAGTAGTAATCCATTTAAATATCCCTTTCATTCCTCCTTAGCCCCTGGGGAAGGTGATCCACCTTCCCGGATCCTCTGGTCCATAAGGTCTGGGGGAATTATCTCAGGATGAATTCTTTCCAACTGTGACTGACCTACTGAGATGAGCCAATGTTCCAAGCATGGACAGAACTTCCAAGAAAAATACCAGGGTGGGGCTTGCCCAGGATGCCCCGATAAAGAAAGTCAGCTTTGCAATTTCTTTCTTAGGCTTGTGACCTTGTCATCTGAGCAAGAGGGCATCCTGACAGCTCCCGGCAATATATTTTACTTCAAATGTCAAATTATCAAATACCATCACTCTAATTTCTGATGTAAGTATTAACAAGCCTTCAATTATTTAAAACTGCAAGTTTACAACATATGTGTGAAATTATTCCAGGAAACCAAACATTCCAACTATTAAGGAAGCAGCTTTCTTTTTTATTTGTGCTTAATAAAAAATATTTTAAGAGGTAAATAAAATAGTTGGAATACAAACATTTTGTCTCAGTCCCTAAAGAGTCTAGAGTGTGAATAGAAATATAGTGGCAAATATGAACACAAGAGTCTTTTATAATATAACATAAACCTCAAATATATTGAGTGAGTGATATTTAAAAATGCAATAGAGAAATATACTGTGTTCATGGATTGGAACAATCAATATAGTGAAAATGAGTATACTACCCAAAGCAATCTATAGATTCAATCCAATTCCTATCAAGCTACCAGAGGTCTTTTTCAGAGAATTAGAACAAATAATTTCACAATTTGTATGGAAATACAAAAAACCTCGTATAGCCAAAGCAATCTTGAGAAAGAAGAATGGAACTGGAGGAATCAACCTACCTGACTTTAGGCTATACTACAAATCCACAGTCACTAAGACAGTATGGTACTGGCACAAAGACAGAAATATAGATCAATGGAACAGAATAGAAAGCCCAGAGATAAATCCACGCATATGGACACCTTATCTTTGACAAAGGAGGCAAAAATATACAATGGAGAAAAGACAATCTCTTTAAACAAGTGGTGCTGGGAAAACTGGACAGCCACTTGTAAAAGAATGAAACTAGAACACTTTCTAACACCATACACAAAAATACACTCAAAATGGATCAAAGATCTAAGCATAAGACCAGAAACTATAAAACTCCTAGAGGATAACATAGGCAAAACACTCTCCAACATAAACCAAAGCAGGATCCTCTATGACCCACCTCCCAGAATATCAGAAATAAAAGCATGAATAAACAAATGGGACCTAATTAAAATTAAAAGCTTCTGCACAACAAGGAAACTATAAGCAAGGTGAAAAGACAGCCTTCAGAATGGGAGAAAATAATAGCCAATGAAGCAACGGACAAACAATTAATCTCAAAGATATACAAGCAACTCCTGCAGCTCCATTCTAGAAAAATAAATGACCCAATAAAAAAGTGGGCCAAAGAACTAAACAGATATTTCTCCAAAGAAGACATAAAAATGGCTAACAAACACATGAAAAGATGCTCAACATCACTCATTATCAGAGAAATGCAAATGAAAACCACAATGAGGTACCACTTTACACCAGTCAGAATGGCTGCCATCCAAAAGTCCACAAGCAATAAATGCTGGAGAGGATGTGGAGAAAAGGGAACCCTCTTACACTGTTGGTGGGAATGCAAACTAGTACAGCCACTATGGAAAACAGTGTGGAGGTTCCTTAAAAAACTGCAAATAGTCCTGCCATATGACCCAGCAATCCCACTACTGGGCATAAACACCGAGGAAACCAGAATTGAAAGAGACACGTGTACCCCAATGTTCATCACCGCATTGTTTACAATAGCCAGGACATGGAAGCCACCTAGATGCCCATCAACTGACGAATGGATAAGAAAGCTGTGGTACATATACACAATGGAATATTACTCAGCATTAAAAAAAAATTCATTTGAAGCAGTTCTACTCAGGTGGACGGAACTGGAGCCTATTATCCAGAGTGAAGTAAGCCAGAAGGAAAAACAACAATACAGTATACTAACGCATATATATGGAATTTAGAAAGACGGTAACGAGAACCCTGCACGCGAGACAGCAAAAGAAATGCAGATGTATAGAACAGACTCGTGGACTCTGTGGAAGAGGGCAAGGTTGGGATGATGTGGGAGAGTGGCATTGAAACATGTTAATTATCATATGTGAAATCAATCACCAGCCCAGGGCTGATGCTCAGGGCTGGTGCACTGAGATGACCCAGGGGGTGGGAATTGGGAGGGAGGAGGGAGGGTGGTTCTGGAGGGGGAGCATATGTAAACCCATGGTGGTTTCATGTCATTTTATGGCAAAACCAACACAATAAAATTAAAAAAAATAAATAAATAAAAATGCAATAAAATTTACCATAATATTAAATGGTATTGTGTTGTAATTAATGATTAAGAGCACCATACTTCTATAAATACATTTGTTATATCAAAAAGAAATAATCTGTGAATCACTCAGAATAAGAAATTAATTAACAGTAATATAAAGATATAAAACTGGGGGAGAATATTTTTGCATGTATGGCCAGAAATAAATCTGCAGTGGCACCATATCAAAACGTAAGCCTCTGTTTCAGAAACAGTGCAAGAAAATATGCTATACTACAAATGAATAAAATGTTCATAAATTTAATGTAAACCAGTAGGGAATGAAAACTAAAAAATTTAAGTGAAAAGGAATAGAGCTGAACTGTATAAAGAATAGTGATTTCTGGAGAAATAACTTCTCAGATGTTGATGTAGTAATAAAAATGTAATAACATCAATTTCTTGTATTCCTATCAGTAATAATATCAGTCTCATATATAACAACATCATCATTCAGTATTTTCAAATTGTAACACTAACAGAGTACTCCTTTACAATTAAAGGAGTATTTACTTGATCAAAATTTTACTAATGAGCATATATTAACATTCAATATTTAAGTACACTTTTGGAAATTAGCATTTTCTTCCATCTGGCTTCCCCACCACCTCTTCCCTGCCATCACTTCAAATGCCTTTATTTTAATCTTTAAACTACAAAGTAGTATAACTATAGTAGGTTAAAGCATTAGTAAATGTTGTGCTGGAGGAATTTTATATCTAAAACACTAATATGATCAAAGCCTCATTTCCTCTGCTATAATAGATTTTACCTAATTTCCTCCTTAACATAATTCTTTATTTATCTTAAAAGGCCAGCATATAAGTATATATATATTCAAATTGTTGAGACTAATACTCAGGAAGAAACAGAACCAATGGTATGCAAATGGTAATGAAGAAATTTAGTTGTGTGTGCTTTTATTTTTTAACTATTTCTGTCAATATTATTTCAAATGTATAGAAAAACATATAAACATTCTAGTACACTTTTTAAACAAGATACAGTGATTATTTACATTTCGCACCATCTGATTTTTTATTCTTATTCTGTCTTCCACATACATACACTTTAGTATATATTTCCTAAAAACAAGATAATTTTCTAACTTAACTGCACAATGATGCTCAAAACCAGGAAACTTAACATTAATATATAACTCTGTCCCAATGACTTTTTCATATCTTGCCTTTGTTCCCAGTCCAGAATGGAATCCAGAAGCTTGCATTTAGCTGCCATATCTCTTTGGTCCACTTTAATCTTGAAGGCAGTTTTTCCAAAGTTTTCTTTACAATTCTTTCCCTTGAAATTTTCAAAGCCTACATTCTAGGTACATTCCCCCTCAAGTTGAGTTAAACTGTTATGTTCTCATGGTTAGAGTATGTTTATGTCCTTGGCAAGAACGTTAAGACGTCCTATGTGCACCTCTTGGGCTCCCTGGTGGCTCAGATGGTAAAGAATCCGCCTGCAATGCAGGAGACCTGGGTTTGATCCCTGGGTTGGGAAGATCCCCTAGAAAAGAAAATGGCCTCCCACCCCAGTATTCTTGCCTGGGAAAGTCCATGGACACAGGAGCCTGGCAGGATACAGTCCATGGGGTCACAAAGAGTAGGACATGACTGAGTGACTAATACTCTTTCACTTTGATACATCAGGAGGCACATGATGTCACTTTATTCCAGTGTTGATAATAATAATGTTGAAAATTGGATTGAGGTGCTTTACTTTGTATTTATCAAGTAATACTCACATTTGTTTATTATGTAATTAGAAGTCTGACACTATGTCAATATGATGTTTCTCATTAAAACCTTACCTACTACTTTTAGCAAAAACTGTTAATTCTTGACTTACTCTGATAACTACAAAATAGTGATTTTCTAATCTCTTCATTTAGTCAGTATTTATTTGTTGATATTCTGTTGCAGGGCTTTCCTGGTTGCTCACTGGTAAGGAATCTGTCTGCCAATGCAAGAGATGTGGGTTTGATCACTGGGCTGGGAAGATCCCATGGAGATAGAAATGGCTACCCACTCCAGTATGTTTGCCTAAGAAATTCCATTGACAGAGGAGCCTTACAGTTCAGAGGGTCACAAGAGTCAGATACTACTTAGTGGCTACACAACATTCTACTTCAAGAAAGAGTCATTCCTTCTTACCTATTTATCCATTTATTTATGCATTCATATCAGTTTGGATTCATGGATTCTCATTTTATTAAACAAATTTGATCTTTTACTGTTCATATTTGTTTCTGATATTCAAATTATGTTAGATTTGTCCATTTGGAGCCTCTCAAATCTGGATCCTGGCTGCTGGTAATATGTCCCTATTATCATTTGAGAAATTCTTTACACACCTTCTAACACAGGGAAAGTGTTGCCTGGGGAATCTCATGGATGGAGGAGCCTGTTGGGTTACAGTCCATGGAGTCACAAAAGAATCAGACATGACTTGGTGACTAAATAACAACTTTATAACATAAGATATTCTAGGCTTGTCCTTAGTTTCACTGTCCAGATTCTAGAACCCTCCATTTCCCCAAAGAATTCTGGTTACCTTGACTGGAGAATTTGGCAATAGATCTAGTAATTGATATTGATGTGATATTGCTCCAACATATTCAACAGAGCTAGACATTGTGTGTATGTGTGTGTATATCTAAGTATCATGAATGTATCTGTTCATCTATCTATATTGAAAAGCCATGAATTAACATTTATAATTCTAAATCCAATACTATAAAACAAAGGTCATTTTAGTATTATCACATTAGTATTACAATATATAATAGCTGGGAACTGGCTCCCATTATCCTCAATGTATTTTTTATTTCAATCCTAAAATACCAGAAAATGTTTCTAAAATTGCTAACACGTGGCACTACCAAAAGATAAATCATACTAATTGTGTTCAGTATTTGTTTATAGTTACTGATCGTGTGTGTAATGGGGTAGGTGACTTTGGTTAGTGGTTACATACAGTGAAATGCACAAATCTTACATGTATCATTCAGTGAGCTTTGGCAAACATAAACTCCCATAATTCGTACTCCTATCAAGATATAGAACATTACCACCACTCTAGAAAGTTCACTTGCCCACTTTCCACCAAACACCAATGTTCTGGTGTTTTCACCATTAGACTATATTGCTATTTCAAACACTTCATAAAAATGTCATCTTATAGTAGGTACTCCTGGTCCTGTTTTGTTTCACTAGGTATAATATTTTGAGATTCAGATATGTTGCATGTATCAGCAGTTTATTCCTTTGTATTAGTGTATAGAGTTCATTGTATACCTACACCAAAATGTGTTTATTATTTTTGTTCTTGATGAACATATGTATTTTTCCACTTTTGACAATCTTAAATAATGATGATATGAATATTGATGAACAAATCCTTTATGGAGATATATTTCCATTACTCTTGGGTAAATATCTAATGGTATAATTGCCAAGTGAATGAGGAGGATTATTTATAACTCTATGAGACAATGTCACAACACAACCCAAAGTGATTATACCATTCTAAATGTCAATCAGAATGTATGAGTTAATCCACAAAGATACTCAGCAACAATTGGTTCAGTTAAGTCCTTTTTCAGCTGAGTTATTCAAATGTGTGAAGTAGTATCTCATTATGGTTTTGATTTACATCTCCCTGATGACTAATAATTTTGAGCAATTTTTATGTGCTAATTGACCATTCATATATCTTCCTTTGTGACATAAGTGTCTATTCAAATTCTTAGCCACTCTGTTGGATTGTCTTCTTTTACAATTAATTCTCAGGCCTTCCTTTTACAGTCTAGATAAAAGACTTTTGTCCAATATAATTTTTATACATATTTATCCTAGTGTGTGACTTTGTACTCATTTTATGTGTTTTTTTAATAGATACACATTAACTTTAGATGCAATTTTAAAAGTTCAATGGCATTTTTAGCAAATAGCAAATTTTAGTAGCACTTTAAAAAGCTACAGCTGTTGTTTTCTGTTCCCTAAGTCAAGAAGATATGATTCTGTATTCATTTAAAAGTTTTACAAATCTTGTTTATATTTAAGTCTATGTATGATCCATCCATGAATTGACTTTTATGGATGGTCTGATACAAACATACATGCACACAAGAATACATACTCAACTGAACATTTTTAAAACCATTTGCTGACAGTACTTTTACTTACCAATTAGATTGCTTTAGAAACTTTGTTGAACATTAATTGACCTTACTCTTTTGTTTCAGTGATACACTCATCTAATTTATTGCCAATTCCATATGTATGGTATACTATAGCTTTAATATAAATATTGATGTAAGATAGTGAAAGCCCTTAAATCATAAGCATTATTTTCAATATTTTGGTTACTCTACATCCTTTATATTTTCATATAGATTTTTAAATCAATTTATCTTTTCCATAAAACAGACCATTGAAATTTTGATTTGTATTGCACAGAATCCTGACATTAATTTGGCAGAGAATTGACATCTTAATGACATTGTTAATATCTATAGACATGGTGTTTTTCTCCAGTTATTTAGATATATTTTACTGGTTATATAATTCTTGTTAGCAGGTATGATTTTTTAAAATATCATTTCATTGTCTTTTTCTTACACTGTTTCTGAAAAAAATTCTTGTTATCTAGTTCCTTTCAAAATTGTTTATTCCTCTTTGGTTTTTGAACAGTTTGCTCTGATACCTTTAGGTCATTAAATATTCTTTATATCATGCGTTGAGAGTGCTGATCTAATTTATTCTTGAATTTATTTGATTTCACCAAATTCAGAAATCCCTATATGTTATTTATTCAAATATAATTTTTGCTCCATATTTTTTCATGTTCTTCTGCATTTCTAATTATATGTTTGGCAAACTGTGTCCCACATGTTTCTGAGCTTTGTCTTTTTTTTTTCTTTAATCAATCTCTTTCCTTAGGTAAACATAATTGCTATTGATTTAAATTCAAATTTACTTACTCCTAGTCTCTCTCCAATAGTGTGAAAATCATCCTAGAAAATGCTTAGTTTTAGATATTTTATTTTGAATTCTACAGTTTCCATTTTGTGTTCTTGATACATAGATAGATAGCTAAGAAGATATTATTTCATATCTGTTCTCTCAAATAGAAACGTATTTTCCTTTAGCTTCTTGGGCATATTTAGTGTGGCTGCTTCAAGGTCTTATGCGCTCACCGCAACACGTGTGCATCTCAAGTTTATGAGTTCTTTAATACAGTCTGTCTTTTGTTTTGACTCTAAGTCCTATTTCTCATTTTTCTGGCCATACATGTCATTTTTAAAACTAAAATTTGTGGATATATTATAAACTTGGATTATATTGTTTTCCTCTAAAGAACATTTTTAGGTATGGCTAGTAGTTAACTTCTCAGGACTGACTCCAAGCACTGTCTCCCATACTGTAGGCAACAGCTAAGCGTCACTCAGTTCTAGCTTTCCAGAAGAAAGTTTGTTGTGCTAGGGTAACTGGATTAGTCAAACATTTAAGGAGATTTCATATGTAGATTTGAGGTTTCTTTCCTCTGTTTTCCCCTCCCTTACTGGCTTGCCCTCTTACTTTCAGACCTCTCTTGTACATTCAACATCTGAGTCTTCAGTCGTGGCTTTGGCTTGAGTTCTAGCCATCTGGTGTCATGTGAGCTATGAGTGTCCTCTGACACTAAGTCTCATAAGTATAAATCTCGCCCAGCACAATTATCTTCCTTTAAGGGTCAAATCCCCCCAGGCTCTCAGCTTTCATTATTTTCCTATGCCTCTTTTTATATTTTTCCAAGTTTATAATTTTTAGTTCCAGCTATGCTGATATTCCTGGAATTGTAACCAAGTCGTTCCTTTTTTATAGGTCATTATAAGGCATTATGATTCAAATATTTTCAGTCTATAAAAATTGCCAGTTCTTTTTCTTACTCTGCCAGGAATAGTGTTATGCTCTACACTATACACATACATACACCTTGACACCATGCACAAGTATATAACTTTATTTAACCCTGAAAATAACATTGGGGATAAGCATATTTATCCCATTTACATTGCAGAAAGCAATACTGAGATATATTTCTACTTGGGTAAGTTCAAAAAGTTGAGTATAGTAAAATCAATCACAGTCATATCACATTCTGTTAATATTCATTCTCCACCCGTTTCAAGAATATACATCTGAAATCTATAATTTGAAAATGTTAACACCTTGACGAATACCAACTGAACAGTATAACTTAGTGGTTAAGGTCATAGGCTTGAGAATCAGAAAAACTTGGTTTTTAATCCTGCCTTATCACCTACTATCTTCCACACTTCACTATCACCTACTATCTTTAGGTAAGGAAAAAATCAATGAGAGGAAAATGATATTACTAGCATAAAACTGCTGTGAGGATTAAATGTGATATATCATGTGGACTATCTAATATACATAGAAAGTGCCAAATAGACATTAGATTTTACAATAATTGTTGGAGTTTTATCCTAAGATACCAAGAATTTAATCTTGCAAAAGAAGTTTTAAAAAACTGTCCCATGATATATGTATATCAGACTTGATCTATCACAGCTGGATAAGTAATCTCTAGAAAATACAAAGTGAGAAGAAAGGGAATGAAAATTTACAGGAGCTGTACTATATGCCTAACACCCAGAGAGAAATTTTTAAATATATTATTATATTTTCTTTTCACAGCACACCATAAATATAACTTTCCTTTTCGCAAATAAAAAGATTTAAAATTTAGAAAACTTAAAGTAATTTATCCATCAACATAAACCGTTATCTCAGATGCTATTAGAACCTTAGTCTGCCTACCACATTTCACTTCCCATGTTACAAATTAGGACTATAGTGAGTGCTGTGAGTAGTGAGTACTGAGTCTTACGAAAATGAAAATAATTAAAACATAGTCTGTTTTTTAAATGCATTCTGAACTTCCTTTCCTCAGTCTCTCTCCTACTACCTTCAACTAACTGTCCCAATTTTCTTTCTTCAAAATTCCATGCCAATGTAATTCAACTATAATTTGATCCTGCTGTCTTTCTCTGTATCCATTTATTTCAATCTTATTGGATCAGTGCCAAAATGTAGTTTTATGTTCTTTAAAAACCTTTTACATAGCACATAATCACATATACTGTTTTAGATGATGAGAAAGTGAATTAGACTTCCACAGTCTTATCCGTTTTCTCTAAAGATCTTAACTGCATTGATTTTATTAACTCTTATATGATCACTTACTGTTTTACCAGCTAATGCACTCTGTCCTGGCCCATGTTCCCAGCAGTTCTGGAGAACGGTCTCGATTGGAATACTGCAGAAGGGCCACCTTATTGATACTTCAAAGTGCTTCAGCCATTAGAAAAATGGTCTTAAGAATAGGAGAATACATGTCAGATAGTATATGTAAGATTGTAAACATTAGTTCTGGAGATACTGAAAGGACTGATTCAACAGAAATGAAACAGCAATAAAGGGGGTGGAGACACAGTTACATATAATGATAATAGATGAAGGGCGATTATGACATTGGATTCTATTCAGCACTCATTCTTTTTATACTAAAAATGGGTTTACTCAATTTATGACACTTTCTACAGCTTAACTTATAATTTTTAAGAGATTAAATAAAAGATTAGAGAGCAAAATGAACCATCCATCTCAATCTCCAGAAAGTAAAAACAGATACAAAGAAGATTCCATCACAGATCAGAAATGAGGAAAAATGAGTTTGATTCTCAGCTTTGTCTCTAACATTTTAGGATATTACTTAACAATTCTTTTACCAAGAGGATCATCTGTTTTTTACACTCTTTTTTTAAACTGTTCCCTAATTTAGGATTGGTTATCACAAAACATATTTGTGACACATCAAACAGACAAAAAAAAGATATATTTTTAATGACTTTTACATGCAACCAAAGGCTGTGACGAGCGCCCCTCTCTAGTCTGGCATCTCTGCAGGACAGTCATTTCCGTGTACTGGCAGTTTAGCAGACTGCAGCACACCATACGGAGATTGTGACAACATGCACAAAAAGAGCTGCGTGATAGAAAACATTTCCTTAGCTCTCACTTTTTCATAACTCAGTGACTTATAACTTGTGTTAAGTGCTGCTCCAACTAACACATACTTTGTTGTTTTGTTACATTTTTTTTCTTATTTTTCAACCATTATCTCCTTAAAATACTGACTCCAATCTCTACATTGCTTTGGTAGATGTCAGAAACTAATGTTAAGGAAATTTTTTTCTTGTTTAAATAATTAACTATGATGCTTGTAAGTGCTAGGAATTCTCAGAAAACCTACCAAACATAGGAGAATATATGAAGCTGGAAAAGATCTCTGATTGACTATTTGTATCCTAACATGAACTTTCTAGAACTTGTTATAGAGAAAGAGGTCTACCTAGTCATAGGGTGAGAATCAGATAATTCTGATAAAAGTGGGTGTGGGAACATTAAGGGCTTGAGGTACTTGTGATTATCATTTTCATTCCCCTTAACAATATTTTTTTCTCTTTTACATGATCACTATAACAGGAACATACTGTGATAGTTCAGAGCATCAGTATTTGAGGTGAATGCCTGGGATCAACTGCCTGGTATCCCTTAGACTTGCAGGGCTTTTGGCAAGTTTCCCGGAGATCTCTGCTCCTCAGTTCAAGTGCTATCAAGATAGTCAAATGCTATCTTAAAGGGCTGCTCCAAGGAATAAAGGAGATAATGTATGTAATGGAGATATTGTATTGTAATGGACAATATCAATTACTCGATATATTTGTTACTAGGTAGACTCTTCCTCAGAAGGTTCAGAAAATTAACTAGAGAGAAAAAAACCGTTTATACTATAACTCCTACTTCAGTAGAAGTAGGGGTCTTTTTGTATCTTCTTCTCAAACAAATCCAACAAGCCCTAGTTCAAATCTATCACTTATAACAGGTTTTTCACTTTTCTGACCTCTAAAATATTTATTATACAATCTGTTTTAGAAAGAGATCACACACTACTTTGTGCCATGTATATAGGTATCATTTATCTCCAATACATTTTTAACATTCTTATGAGGAAAAAATTCATATATT
This sequence comes from Antilocapra americana, assembly GCA_007570785.1. Lineage (NCBI taxonomy): Eukaryota > Metazoa > Chordata > Mammalia > Artiodactyla > Antilocapridae > Antilocapra > Antilocapra americana. Next base: position 3,332,587 of record ML663566.1, read on the forward strand.
GGTTTTGTACTTTTAGACTTTCTTGGGAAAAAATTAATTCTCTGCTGGATCTCTGTCCACACTGCGGAGTATAATCGAATTGGTAGAACATGGACTGGGATTTCATAAATGTCTTTCTCAAACCACAAATGAAGAGCAAGTGTATAGTCTCCAGACATACCAGCATTAGAAGTCACTCACGCATGTCACAGTCAACCACAAGGCACTGGTCATAACGTCAGCTACTTTATAGCACCTGAATCCCTGATTCATTTGTCAATAAAAGATGGACAGAGAGCAAAACTTAGATGTCAATGAATTTCAACCGACTTTTTATTTTTGGAGGAGTTGGGGAGAATGAAATTTTATTTGTTTAACTTTCTTCTAAAATCACGCATATAGAAAAGAGACAAGTTGTGGATGAGATGAGAAGTAAAACGTTAACCTTCACACTTGAATATACTATATGAATATTGCTAGAGAGGCAAGTTATACAAACTTTAAAATTAAAAGATAGTACTAAAAGTCCACATAAAATCTCTTTTTGTTTACTAGGAAAAAACAGAGAACTTCACAACTAAAGAAAAATATTTCCTAATGAGAGTATTTGATAAATTACATCTTGATTTTTAATTCCAATATTTTTTGCATATTTAAAAACTTAAGGCCATTTCTCATAGCCACAAAGGCAGAAATCTCATAAACATATTAACAAATTGATTTTAGTAGTGTACATATATAATGACTAAGTTGAATTTAGTCTAAGAATGGAGATTAGTTAGTATTAATTAGTATAGTTAATCATATTGATAAACTAGAAGAAATCATACAATCATAATAATAAATTAAGAAAATCCATTTGACAAAATTCAATATTCATCCATTAAAAGAATTCTTAGCAAACTAAGAATAGAAGAGAACTTTATTTGACATAAGATATTCAAAATCTTCAAAAAATTTCACATTCATGGATGAATAACTATAACTAGCATCTTGATTTTGGACTCAAGAAGAATCACTACTTCCACTTATTATCTAACATTGTAGGAAGTTTTAGACAATTCAACAAGGTAATAAAAATAAATAAAATGCAAAAGGACTGGAAAGGAAGGGGGAAAATGACCCTTTCACTGGTAGTACCATTATACACAAAAGAACTTACAGGTACATTTGTAGAAGGAGTTCTGCCAAGTTGCCGGATAAAAAACTGGCATGAAAATAAATTACATTTTTACTTACCAGAAACAGTAAGGAAAACAAAATTTTAACATATTATAGTAATATCACTTAATATCAATTTAGATGCTTGGGGATTATATGCATCTTGCACTACAAATATATGTATAAGATATCATCCATGAAAATTATAAATTTTACTGAGAAACATTAAGGATACTAAAAGGAGTTAATCAACCAAGATATATACCATGTTCATTACTTTAAAGTTGAAATATGTGAATGCAATGTAAGTACCCTCAAAATCCCAATAAATTTTGTAGAATCTGACAAGCTGATTTTAAAACACATATGGAATTTCAAGTATAAAAACACTCGAAGAACAAGGCTCAAGAAGACATATACAGACTTCTTATAAAGATCTACTAATTAGCACACTATGGTATTCACAGGAGGACAGACACTTGGACCAAGGAAACAAGATATAAAGCCCAGAAACAGACCATTCATTTATGGATATCTGATAAATGAGATATTTAGCACTACAGGGCAGTGGAGAAAAATAGACTATGCAGAAAATTGTTTGGAGCCCAAGTGAAAATCCATTTAAACAAAAAATAAAATAAATGGAACTTACATGGCCCTGGGTATAAAATTCATGTCAAGGTGCACCTTCATGTGAAATACATATCCATAATATTATGAGAAAAACGTTTTGAGAGCAATACCTTTATTTCTTCAGGGTAAGGACTAATTTCTAAATCACAAAGCACTAATCATAAAGTAAATGAGAGATAAATACTACTGTACAAAAATCAGGAATATTTATGCATCAAAATTCACCATTAAGACAGTGAAAATTAAAATCACAGTATGGGAAATTTTTTAATGTTATTAAAGCAGGACTAGAAAAAATAAGCAAAAATAATAACAACCATAAAAATTCCTACAAGTATTAAGAAAATGACAAGACAACCTAGATGAAAAGTGGGCACTTCACAGAGAGGGAATACAAATAACCAGAAGCCATTAGTAATGAGGGAAATGTAAATTAAAGCAAGCAAGAGTCCACTACAAACTGACTGAACAAAACTTTTAAATTCTGACAATGCAAATGTTAGTAAGGATGTGGACAACAAGAAGTCTCATTGCATAGGGTGAGAGGATAAACTGGTACAAACATATTAAAATGTCACATGGAATTATCTAGTAAATATGAGAGTATGAAAAACTTATGATCCAGCAATTTCACATCTCAGAATACACTGCTGAGATACATATGCTTATGCAACAGTATATATCATGCTCAGTCGCTAAGTCACGTCTGACTCTTTTGCACCCCCGTGGTCTGTAACTTGCCAAGTTCCTCTGTCCATGGGATTTCCCAGGCAACAATACTGGAGTGGGTTGCCATTTTCTTCTCCAGGGGATAGTCACAACCCAGGGATGAACCCAGGTCTCCTGCATTAGCAGGTAAATACTTACCACTGGCTTCCCAGGTGGCACTAGTGGTAAAGAATCCACCTGCCAATGCGTTAGATGTAAGAGAAGAGGAAGTGAAAGTCACTCAGTCGTGTCCACCTCTCTGCGACCCCATGGACCATACAGTCTATGAAATTCTCCAGGCCAGATTACTGGAGTGGACATTCCCTTCTCCAGCAGATTTTCCCAACCCAGGGATCAAATACAGGTCTCTCACATTGCAGGTGGATTCTTTACCAGCTGAACCACAAGGGAAGCCCAGATGTAAGAGAGGTGGGAAGATCCCTGGAAGAGGGCATGGCAATCTACTCCAGTATTCTTGCCTGGAGAATCCCATGGACAGAGGAGCCTGGTGGGCTACTTTCCTTAGGGTCGCAGAGTCAGACAACACTGAAGGGACTTAGCCCATACTTTACCACTTAGCCACCAGGGAAGCCCCAATAGTATATTTAGAAGCCATATATTAATATGTACAAAGACAGCTCTTGACAGCATTGCTCTTAACAGCCCTGACATGGAAACACCCAAACTTCCATCAGCAGAAGAGATAAACTGTATTACAGTCATAAAATATTCACAATTAAAGTGAATAAACCACAGCTGTACATATTAAAATAGATGGAACTTACAAACATAATTTTAAGCATCAGATGTCAAAACACGCACAGAAAAATACACACAGTATGATACTGTTCAAAAACAGACAAAACTTTGTTATTTGCATATATAGATGAAAATACATTTATTTTAAAATGCAAGGGAATGATTCTCAGTAAAGTCAAGAATATTAGTTACAGCTTGGAAAATGGAGGGGGTTTGTAATCTGGCAAGAGGCCTATGTTTCTTGAAAGAGATGTTTGTATAATGGTAGCAAAATTCTACATTCTGATTTGATGGTGTTTACATGAAGTCTACTTTATATGAACTCATTAAATTGCATATATATGTTTCATGCTATGTGTCATATTTAACAATATATATAAATATATCTCATTATATAATTGTGGCTATGATCACATTTATGTAAACTTATGTAAAATTATTAGGATAATTTTAACATCAATATATAAATATCATTATTCAAAATAAATAGAAAGATTGAGTGCAGCTGCTATTTGTATCAATATCTGAAGCAATATTTGTCCCACTATAATTTGTTGAAAGTGAATATGGCCCAGAATTTGGGCTATACAGGCCCACTGGACATTCTCGAACACAACAGTGAACAAATAAAAAATTTACAGACCTCAGGAAAAAACAATACGTGCCTTGTCTTCAAATCTTGCTCCAACAACTGCAATTTAGAATAAAAAATAAACAATTTCCTTATGTCATACATCAATTGTGGTTGGTAACAGTGTGCCCAGATACTAATTTCTACAAGACTGCACAACTTATTCCAATAGCATACCCCAATAATTCAGTTACTCAAACACCCTTTCAGTTGAAATTTCTCTTAATGATTCAAGAGCCACAAAAGTAGAAGTAAAAAATGAAATATTAGTACTCTGGCTAGGATTATCAACACATAAATTCAATCACATATCTGTTAAAAAATAATTAAACTGTTTACATAATCCTGAAAAGAAACTAATCAAAAGAAAATTTTGAAAAATATAGTCATAAGAAGTTCTTTATCACATAAAGTATAGGAAATAGAAAAAGTAGAGTAGCTCCAGAACTTTATTTTGTGTGGCCTAGAACTGATTACTATAAGTTCAATTACTTGTGGTTCTCTTACTTGTGTGATTGTGGTTCAATTACTTGTGTAGCTTAATTAAATGTTTCCAAAAAATGTAAGTAAAGCCTTCCATCTGGACCTTTATCAATCTCTTTTCTCCTCTAAAACACTTTTTTAAAAATGAACACAATTACTATAGAATCCATCATGTTGTGTTTTATTTTTCTGTTCAAAAAAACTAATATAATCTTCCTACACATCATTTTCCTATTCCAAAAACTGGCATTGTGCTTTCCTAAGCACACACTTGACACTAAACAAGTTGACTGTTCCGGAAAAGAACTCACATACTTCATTGTGATTTTATTCCATCTGGTGCAATGGTGCCATCTACAGGCATGACTGTGCATTTCCATCTGTATGCCTAAAGATACAATGTATCTACAGAGGCTATTAAATACTAATATTTTGGATAAGTTACCAGACAAAATGTAATAGGTTTAATATGGACCTTCTTTAAAAACGCTTAAAATCAAGATAAAATTCAAAATCAGCACAGGTAGAATAATTTGAACTGAATTAATTCCTAAAGTGTGTGAGTCAATTTTTCAAAACAACAACTCTTTACACCGGTGACATAGGAGGGAAAAAAAGGTGAATGCTGAGTACCCTTACTTTGTCTTTTCTCTGGCTGCCACACCTCCTCTCCTCGTGAGGCAAGTGTTAACTGAGCCACGTTCAAACTAGTTTCCTCAGGCCGCACTGCTGACGTGTGTGGTAGGGAAAGGATTCAGATCTGTGATCTCTGACCTCAAGGTTAATCTTTCTACCACAGTCCTAAATCTCAGGGGAAATCCTCCACAGCTTCAAAAAATGGTGAGAGAGTCTGGCACCCCTGCTTTTCTAAGAGAGCTCACAGAAAGTATCTTCTGTGTACCCTTAAAATATGCATTATTACCCACCAACTGCTGGGCTCTGCTGCACCGGATGTTCTTCTTGCAAAGATACACTATAAATAAAAATTGTAATAAAGTACGATCCAGGAAACAGCTGGTTCCTGGGATGAAGGCAAACAAATGACTAAGCAGTTAATTACATTCCCCTTGATTTCAATGCTGGGTGAATTCACCGTTTCTAGAGAGAATAGGAACATTCAATGAGTAACCCCAATTGACAGCTTCTTTTCATGCCTGAAACTAAACTAAACTAAATACTCTTCATAGCCCTCCAAGCCATGCTGTCTAGTCACAGCTTCCCTATCATGAGAAGAAAGAAACATCTTGAAAGGAAACATCATTCCCTACAATTCTCCCATCATTCATCGAGGCTTTCCTTGCATATGCATGCATTCATTCAACAAATACTTCCCAGTGCCCACCTTGGGTCACAGGCAGAGGACACATTAGTTTGAACTAAACAGTCCTTACCCACAAAGAACTTACAGTAGTAGAAGGATTAAGCATGAGAGACAGTACAATTAAACACAAATAAATTACACATTGTAAGTCAGCATTAAATATTTATTAAATAAAGTCCTTTCTGGCTAAGAAAGGGGCTTCCCTGGTGGCTCAGACAGCCAAGACTGCCTGCAATGCAGGAGACCCAGGTTCAATCCCTGGGTCGGGAAGATTCCCTGGAGAAGGGAATGGTAACCCACTCCAGTATTCCTGCCTGGAGTATTCCATGAACAGAGAAACCTGTAGGCTAGAGTTCATGGGGCCACAAGGAGCTGGACACAACTGAGTGACTAACAGTTTTTTCCTCACTTTTTTGGCTAACTTAGCCCTTATTGACCTCTCGCTCTGATCTGTCTGAGGTCCAGAGCACTTAGACTGTGTAACACTGTCTGGCCAGGTAGGCTTCTGGAGGGAATGCGCAGTGGTTTATCTACCTTTGCTATTCTCATATAATCCAGGAACGACCTGACCCAACAAGTACTTCACTACATGCTGGCTGCAGCAGAGAAAGTGGGAGGGAGGGGTCGGATGAGAGAAGAAGGAAGAAGTATAGGAAGTGAAAGAACAAAAGAAGGAGAAAAGAGGGGGCATCTCATATGAATTATTCTTCGCTTTAGGAAAAAGAAAGCATTTCTCACCTCTGAAAAAAATAAAATAATAGTAATAATCTTTCCTACTTCAGTGGAACCTCAGGAGAAAACCAGAAATCGCGGTGGAGGTAAGTGAGAAATCTGATCCCCTACAAGGAGCTGGGGAGCTGCTGGAGGCAGAGTCCTGTGGGAACAACAGCAGGAGGGTGCTTCACATTCTGCTCAGTTAGGAATCGCCTCCAGATCTTCATTACCGTGGGTCCCAGGATTCAGGTGCCTTTGGGCCAGCACACGGCCTGTGATTCCTTCTCTATCATTTGCATGTGTGTATTGGGGGGGAAAGGATACTATAAAAATGTGAGTAGTAGAAGAATTCAAGGAAAGAAAGGAGCACAGGAGAATAAGGAGTCACACTGCTGGCTCTCACTGATCCACCAAGGACAATGCAAGCTCTGGGCTGTCGTGGTTTCTCCCTTGAATGGGTAGCCTCTCTAGTCATTCTATTGCACATTCATTTCTGCTGGTCTTTTAAAACTAGTGTTGAAGACAATTAGGATAATAAGCATGCAAGTCATGTCTACGATGTTTCTGAAATCTTCCAAATGCTGACACAGAAAGAAGCAGACCCAGGTGTTTGCCATCCTCACATATAAGGGCATTCCATAGACAGATAAAGTGACAGTAGGACACTCTCTATTAAAAACTGCATTTCAAAAAAAAACAAAAAAATAAAAAAATAAAAACTGCATTTCAATAAGAACTTTAGAACAAATTCCAATATTACATTTGTAAAATACTGAATATTATGGTGTCAGGCTCCTTGTCCCATATACTCTGTTGAAACTGAATTTACAAAGTCTGTAAGTGGGAGATTAGTAGATATGGATATGGATCTATATATACAACAGAGACATAGATAGAAACATATAAATACAGACATGTATGTGATAGAATGTCAGGAATACGATAGGTATCCATGAAAGCTGTTATTAAACCTTTCAGTTAAGGTTTCAAAACCTAATTTAAAATTGACAGGATTTAACTCTTGACAGGGGCAGGTATTTTAAATGCTAAATTAGCTATCAAAAAATGCACTGCTTGTTTTTAAATGATTCTCACTTCCTAAATTAATTAAGGTATTTCTAATCCAAAATGTCTTACTTTCACAGGAGGAGGAGTTACTGGAAGAAATTTGAATAGGATCAGTGCCTGGCACCTTTTCTAAAAGCCCTGCTTTGTATACAAGACTTGGCAAACCTCATCTGCCCCTTCCTCCCCACTCTACCATCCCAGAGCTGAAAAACACGTGTGAGGACCCTTCTGATCCTGACCCTATGTGCTCCTGGATCACCCAGGACTAACATCATCTTGCACCAACCACCTCCTAAAGTATATGATGCTGTTCTGTGAAAGCTTTTTACTTCAGTGAGGTCTAAAGGTTCTTGCTGTCATGCTGAACAAGAGTGTGAGACTTGGCAGCCCAATGTGCGGTCGCCTCTGTACCATAGCAGCCGAAATCTTGGCAGTCAGTCAAAAGCTAATGAAAATTTCAGAGGTACAAAGCTCTTCTAACAGCACTGGAGAAGCAAGAGAGCTTTCAGCAGGATCATAACAGGTGCATCAAAGTAATCCAAAAGGAAAAAATAGTGGCTTCTTGGAACCACCAAAAACAAATTTTTAAAAACTATACTAATAAACATACACACATAAACCCTGTTTTATATATGTCAAAAAACTCCTTTTAATATTCAGCATGTAATTGTAAGATAATCGAAACAGATCTGCCTGAACTTTAAGAAGTGATAAGTATCAGATTCTTCTCCGATTTAAAGAACAAATGCACATATCTATAGCTTAAAATGCCACACTTTGAAATTTCTGCTTGAAATCACAGAAATGCAGCAGCTATATAACACTTTGGTCTTAAACTGCACAAGGTGTAATTTTAACAAGCAAAACATATGTGAGAAACAAGTACTGTAGACTTCATTTAGGTTCTTTATCTCCTGACAGCAATCCAAAGAGGTCAAGATATTTTATACCAATATACTCTTGGCAACTGGGAAGAACTAATATAAGCAAGAGCTCTCAGATTTTCCAACCCCTGTTTCTCCATTTCTGCTATTGGAGTTTACATTATTCTATAAATTAAGTCAGTGGTGGTACAGGACGAACAGAAATCAAGAGAGCCATCCTCTCTCTGATGGTGGATAGAAAAGGAATGCTGAAACAGGACAATAAAGAAGTACAGAGAGGAACTCAAACCACATAGCAATCTGTAGGATACTGGACAATATACCAAACAAAACTGGAAGAAATGCAGGATTCAGTTCAGTTCAGTCGTGTCCGACTCTTTGGGAACCCATGAACTGCAGTACTCCAGGCATCCATGTCCATCACGAGCCCCCGGAGTCTACCCAAACTCATGTCCATTGAGTCAGTGATGCCATCCAGCCATCTCATCCTCTGTCATCCCTTTCTCCTCCTGCCCCCAATCCTTCCCAGCAACAGGGTTTTCTCCAATGAGTCAACTCTACACATAAGGCGGCCAAGTATTGGAGTTTCAGCTTTCAGTCCTTCCAATGAACACCCAGGACTGATCTCCTTTATGACGGACTGGTTGGATCTCCTTGCAGTCCAAGGGACTCTCAAGAGTCTTCTCCAACACCACAGTTCAAAAGCATCAATTCTTCGGTGCTCAGCTTTCTTTATAGTCCAACTCTCACATCCATACAAAACTACTGGAAAACCAGAGCCTTGACTAGACGCACCTTTGTTGACAATGTCTCTGCTTTTTAATATGCTGTCTAGGTTGGTCATAACTTTCCTTCCAAGGAGTAAGCCTCTTTTAATTTCATGGCTGCAATCACCATTTGCAATGATTTTGGAGTCCAAAAAAATAAAGTCTGACACTGTTTCCACTGTTTCCCAATCTATTTGACATGAAGTGATGGGACTGGATACCATGATCTTAGTTTTCTGAATGCTGAGCTTTAACCCAACTTTTTAACTCTCCTCTTTTACTCTCATCAAGAGGCTTTTTAGTTCTTCTTCACTTTCTGCCATAAGGGTGGTGTCATCTACATATCTGAAGTTACTGATATTTCTCCTGGCAATCTTGACCCCAGCTTGTGCTTCCTCCAGCCCAGAATTTCTCATGATGTACTCTGCATAGAGTTAAATAAGCAGAGTGACAATATACAGCCTTGACATACTCCTTTTCCTATTTGGAACCAGTCTGTTGTTCTATGGCCAGTTCTAACTGTTGCTTCCTGACCTGCATACAGGTTTCTCAAGAGGCCAGTCAGGTGGTCTGGTATTTCGATCTCTTTAAGAATTTTCCACAGTTTACTGCAATCCACACAATCAAAGGCTTTGGAATAGTCAATAAAGCAGAATTAGATGTTTTTCCGGAACTCTCTTGCTTTTTTGATGATCCAGTGGATGTTGGCAATTTGACCTCTGTATCGTCTGCCTTTTCTAAAACCAGCTTGAACATCTGGAAGTTCGCAGTTCACGTATTGCTGAAGTCTGGCTTGGAGAATTTTGAGCATTACTTTACTAGCATGTGAGATGAGTGCAATTGTGCAGTAATTTGAGCATTCTTTGGCATTGCCTTTCTTTGGGATTGGAATGAAAAGTGATCTTTTCCAGTCCTGTGGCCACTGCTGAATTTTCCAAATTTGCTGGCATATTGAATGCAGCACTTTCACAGCTTCATCTTTCAGGATTTGAAATAGCTCAACTGGAATTCCATCTCCACTAGCTTTGTTCCTAGTGATGCTTCCTAAGGCCCACTTGACTTCACATTCCAGGATATCTGGCTCTAGGTGAGTGAGGACACCATCATGATTACTGGGTTGTGAAGATATTTTTTGTATAGTTCTTTTGTGTATTCTTGCCACCTCTTCTTAATATCTTCTGCTTCTGTTAGGTCCATACCATTTCTGTCCTTTATCGAGCCCATCTTTGCATGAAATGTTTCCTTGGTATCTCTAGTTTTCTTGAAGAGATCTCTAGTCTTTCCCATTTTGTTGTTTTCCTCTATTTCTTTGCATTGATTATTGAGGAAGGCTTTCTTATCTCTCCTTGCTATTCTTTGGAACTCTGCATTCAAATGGGAATATCTTTCCTTCTCTCCTTTGTTTTTCGCTTATCTTGTTTTCACAGCTATTTGTAAGGCCTCTGAAGACAGTCATTTTCCTTTTTTGCATTTCTTTTCCATGTGGATGGTCTTGATCCTTGTCTCTTGTACAGTGTCATGAACCTCTTTCCATAGTTCATCAGGCACTCTGTCTACCAGATCTAGTCCCATAAATCTAAGGAGCAGCGGCTGCGCTTTGCTGGAGCAGCCGTGAAGGGATACCCCACATCCAAGGTAACTGAAACCCAAGTAAGAGGGCAGGCATTGCAAGAGGGCATCAGAGGGCAGACACACTGAAACCACAATCACAGAAAACTAGCCAATCTGATCACATGGACCACAGCCTTGTCTAACTCGGTGATACTAAGCCATGCCATGTGGGGCCACCCAAGATGGTCGGGTCATGGTGGGGATGTCTGACAGAATGTGGTCCACTGGAGAAGGGAATAGCAAACCACTTCAGTATTCTTGCCTGGAGAACCTCATGAGCAATTGAAAAGGAAAAATGATAGGACACTGAAAGAGGAATGCCCCAGGTCGGTAGGTGCCCATTATGCTACTATAGATCAATGGAGAAATAACTCCAGAAAGAATGAAGGGATGGAGCCAAAGCAAAATCGATGCCCAGTTGTGGATGTGACTGGTGATAGAATCAAGGTCTGATGCTGTAAGAGCAATATTGCATAGGAACCTGGAATTTTAGGTCCATGAATCAAGGCAAATTGGAAGTGGTCAAACAGAAGATGGCAAGAGTGAATGTCAACATTCTAGGAATCAGCAAACTAAGATGGACTGGAATGGGTGAATTTAAGTCAGATGACCCTTATATCTACCACTGTGGGCAGGAATCCCTTAGAAGAAATGGAGGTGCCATCATGGTCAACAAAGGAGTCCCAAATGCAGTACTTGGATGCAGTCTCAAAAATGACAAAATGATCTCTGTTCATTTCCAAGGCAAACCATTCAATATCATGGTAATCCAAGCCTATGCCCTAACCAGTAATGCTGAAGAAGCTGAAGGTGAGCAGTTCTAGGTGAAGACCTACAAGACCATCTAGAACTAACACCCAAAAAAGATGTCCTTTTCATGATAGGGAACTGGAATGCAAAAGTAGGAAGTCAAGAAACACCTGGAGTAACAGGCAAATTTGGCCTTGGAGTACATAATGAAGCAGGGCAAAGGCTAATAGAGTTCTGCCAAGAGAACGCACTGGTCATAGGAAACACCCTCTTCCAACAACACAAGAGAAGACTCTACACATGGACATGACCAGATGGTCGACACCGAAATCAGATGGACTATATTATTTGCAGCCAAAGATGGAGAAGCTTTATGCAGTCAGCTGATTGTGGCTCAGATCATGAACTCCTTATTGCCAAATTCAGACTTAAATTGAAGAAAGTAGGGAAAACCACCAGACTATTCAGGTATGACCTAAATCAAATCCCTTATGATTATACAGTGGAAGTGAGAAATGCAAGATTAGAACATGACAAATCAGAACTTAATGTTCATTCTCAGTCTCTATTTCCTACTTGGAAAACATAAGGAATGAGACTTGTGTGCATGCTGTCATGTGCAACCCTGAGACCCCATGGACTGCAGCCTGCCAGGCTCCTCTCTCCATGGGATTTGCCAGGCCCGAATACTGGAGTGGGTAGCCTTTCCTTTTCCAGGGGATCTTCCCAAAGCAGGGATCAAACCCAGGTCTCCGGCACTGCAGGCGGATTCTTTACCAGCTGAGCCACAAGGGAAGACCAATAAACTCTAAAGCAACAGCATTTTTATACTGACAACCTGGACTTCTCCAAGCGTTAGTTGGAGCCTATGCTAGTCCATTTCATCTCACATAGAACGTTCACAACGTTTACTTCATTGAAAGTACAAATCTTTTAAATTCAACACATAAAGCCAGCTTTCAGGTGTTGCGCTTTTGCCTTATTCACAGTCTGTCTGCTCTGTTCTGTTTCACTAGACTCAGCAGACCGCCTGGGAGCTTCGGCTCTGGCTCATTACACAGCAGCTCCACACAGTGGCTACGCGGAGAAAACGCCTGAGAGGGAAAGCAGCTGTGTGCATTTAGACGTTTGCTGTGATGCAGTAACATCACTGAGAAAGATGTTAGAATGTATGACTGTCTTCTATATACGGATTCGAGCGCCAGAGACCAACACTGGGTGCTTCCATTTAGAGCAGAATTATTTAACACAGTCTTTATTTCAGTGGATCGTAATAATGATTTTGTTTTGACCACAGCATTTTATTCAAGGCAATTTGTCCAAGAGAAATAAATGACCTACTATAACTACAAGAAGTAATCTCTCAAAAAATACTTTAAATATGAAGTTGCTTTGCATTTATGATATTATGTAATTAGTGGTTATAAAACTAAAGTAGATAGCAGGTACATGAATTTTGTAACCACATAGTTGTAGAGTTCATAGAAATAACACTGGCTTTGTGGTCAGATTTAGGTTCAAGTCTAGTCTAAGCTTAGCCATTGAGTGTCTCCTATAGGCAGGTAAAAGTACAATCCAGAACAAGGGAAGTGAAATGGCTACTTCTGAGACCACTTAGCAGTCAAATGTTAAAAAAAAAGAAGCAGAAACAAAATGACTGGTACTTCTTGAATTATTTTCCTAAGTATAATGCTGCTTTATTAATTAATATTTGATTGAAGGCATTCACAGTCATTTACCTAAAACAGAAATCCTTTCATTGCAATGCATCTTCTATATATATATGTGTGTGTGTGTGTGTGTGTCCATTTCCTTTACTGACAAGTTTGCGTTACTTATTAATTTATTATGTAACCTTCTCTTTTCACTTTGAATAAAAAGTATTGGATTTGAAAAAGAGATTTAGGGTTGTCATAAATCTGTTCAGATAATGTCTATGCATATTTATATTATGTCCAAAAAGCAAAAGTATTGTTTCTCAAACTTAGTGGCTAAATCTTGGATGCTTTTTGAAAATGAAGATAACTGGGTCGATTTTCAATGACTAGGATTAATTAGGTTTTAGAGAAAGACCTAGAAGTCTGTATTCTTAAGTTCTTAAATATCATATATCTGATATTAGTTGGTCTCCAAGCAGGCTTGGAGAAGCACTGACTTATTAGCAAAAATATACTTCCCTTTGAACACTCGAAAAAAATGCATTGACTTTATTGTAACTACATTATAAATATTCCCACAAAAACACTGCAAATACAAGCTTTGATGTAATGTAAAATTCTGATCATTGGTAATGCTTAAAATATTGCTAAATCAATTCATTCATTTGCTTGGTTTCTTTCTCCACATGTGTGCATGCTCACTCACTTGTCTTGTCACCAGGCTCCTCTTGTCCATGGGGTTCTCCAGGCAAGAATACTAGAGTGGGTTTACATACTCTCCTTCAGGGGATCTTCCTGACCCAAAAACTGAACCCGTGTCTCCTGTGTTGCAGGCAGATTCTTTACCCACTGAGCCACCTGGAAGCCCTTCTTTCTCCCCACTTCCTACCAAATCGTGTACATATACTAACTTTAAAAAAAAAAAAAAACATTATATTTCCATCCCCCATTCCCACTAAGTAATATAAGTAAATCCCCTATAGTTAAAATTCCTATGGGATTTTCTTGTGCTCAATGGAAACCAGGCATTTAAAAACAAACAAAAAAAAAAAAGGAAGCACTATTTTGGTCTACTTCTAAAATTTACTACTTAGTCTTGGAGTAGTAACTCAGCTTCTCCAAACTTCATTTCCTGTTCTGTACAAGTGGGAAAATACATCACAGGATTATTTTAAGGATCCCCAAAGTAATTAATGGGAAAGATCTTTAAAAAAATAAAGAAGTGTTGCAAGACTGTGAGGCATTATTCCCTGTTATGCACTTACTTGAATCATGCTATTTAAGAATTAATTTGGGGTTATTTTAATGTAAAACTTAAAATAAAGATAAATTGAAATTGAAGAAAATGAAATTAAATTAAAAATTAAGAACAAATTTATTTCTCCTAATATATGGAAAAAACAATTCACTAAAGAGGAAATGCATTACATTTGTCAATGACTCATACAAGACAAAATATGCAATTTAAACTTCACTAAATACTTCTCCATATATTAGTAAAAAGAATCTCAGTCTACTTTTGAAGAACAAAATTTTAATGAATTCTCGTCTTCAGTTGCAAAGCTGAACAAAACTATGGTACTTAATACAAGAGGAAGATTCCTGGAAACCCTCTGCCACCTAGTGTACAAAAGTCATCATAGGGATCCTTACTCTAATTGGTCTACAGGCTTGTATCTGGTCTTCAGAGAATTATTTTTGAGTGTGTCCAGGTCAAATTTGAAGTTATAATTTGGAGTGGGAATAATACACATACTGCATTTTCTAAAGAGCATCCAACCTGAGAATCAATATAGCATTTCATTTTCATTTTAGCAGCACTGTAAATTAAAGTCCCATTTATAAGTGTTTTAATATAGCACTAAGGGACTCTTGGGCACGTTTTAGTCTTTCATTAATATATGCCTCTTGTGTGTTGCAAGATACATGTGAACTGAATAAGTCCCTTCGACCGTTCAAAGTGCTAATTAACAATCCAATAAAGCAAAGCCTAGGGTATCTTAATGGCAGCAAAATATAACTCTTTAATTTGGAAAATAAAATATTAAATTATCTCTTCCAATAGCTCTTAAGCAAATGCATAAAATAAGTACTAAGGGATTAAATGAAATCATAAAGATTCTTTAACCATATATTTACAAGCAGAATATTTCCCTGCTGCACATTTTCAGCCTTAAATACTGTCAGCTCAGATTTGCATGGGAGTGGAGAGTAAACCACAAGGATTGGCAGTGAAGCAGTCTGTAAAGTTGTACTATTAAAATACTTTTGAAAGTAAAGAGGCCACCATAGCACATCCTCTCTCATGGCCCTACTAATTTTTGAGCCACCCACTTCTCTGACAGTTTGCTAAAGGCAGAAGAGAGAGAAAAAGAGACAATGAAGGCTATGCTTTGCCATGTGTTTCAGAGAAGAGACGATTCCCCCAAATGCTAAAAAGTCCACAGTGAAACAATTCAGCAGCATGCTCTCCCTCTCTGTTCATTCCATGACCTGCCATCCAGGAGAGGAACCAGGTAGAGCCCACATTTCAACCTGGCCTGCAAGGTCCTGTACTGAGATCCCATCTCCTTTCCTTTAGCTGCCTCAGCCTGAATCAAAGTTCACACCTGTACATCTCCAGAAAAATTTTAATCTAATTGGCAGATCTTTCTTGTGCTTCTGCCCTTTTCAGGACTCAAAGTGGGCATAATGACTTATTATGCTAATAGGCTGTACAATTATTATATGGTTCTTTGAGATCATTTTTGCACATCAAAAGCTATTAATATGAGCAAGAATTATCTAAGTCCAAATAAGAAAAAGAATAATTTATCTCTTTTTTTCAATTCATCAAGTCTTTTGATGGCTCACATAACTAGTAGCTGACAGTGCATTAGCTAAATAAAATATTAGCCTTATGCAAGAGATATCGAGAAGTTCTTCCAAATCACTTGTCATGATAGGTGGTTGGTGACCTCTGGGATGAAAAATCAATGTTGTAACTGCAAAGTGTACGTTGGCAAATGGGCATGGCAATGAGACTACACGGAGAAAAGATCAGCTTGAGGACAAAATACCAATGGCATTATGATTTCATCTTGTAGAGAAAACAAGCAGGCAAACATACCATTCAGAGATTAATTGGACCTTAAAAGAGCGACTTTTTTAAATGCCAAAATCCATGGTAAGAAGTAACATATATATCACAAACCAGTACATAGATATATACATACAACCAACTATAGGTGGTTGTGTATGTAAAACCAAATGAAAAAATATTTGTTTACTGAACAATATACTCTCCTTTTTATTAATAATTAAAAAGTAAAGGTTTTAAATTGATTTCAAAACCTTCTGATGGACCACAATTCCACAATTTGAAAAGTATTCAGGTATCTCCAATTATTCAATTTAATGCCAGGATGAATCATCTAAACTAATATCTCAATACTGACAGTACTAAAAAGATGTATCAGCGATTATTCTTATAAACAAAATCTTTAAAATTAACATTTTGGTTTTAATTACAATTACTAAAATTATACAATCCATTGCTAAACACTTTGTATTTCTAAATACTTCTTACAGATCATTTTAACTATTTTTAAACCATCTGCTTTGTATGAAGGAAGCAAAAAACACTATCAGATATTTATTTCCTTTAATATTTTAACTGATTTACTCTTAGATTAATGGTTGCTGTTTAGTCGCAAAGAGTTGGACAGGACTGAGTGACTAAGCACCCACACATGGTATAATCCCTACTTTTAGAGATGTTTTTTGAGACAAAGAGGGGAACTGCACATTTAATGAACACAGCAAATATCTGCGTCATGGAAAATTATGAATGCCAAATAAAATTTGATGTAATTCAAGCTAGCAAATAATTGTAAACCTAGAAATGTGTTTAAAATGTCAGAGGGCTGAGGTTTTAAAAGAAAAACTCATGTGTTCACAATGTCAGGTGGGTAAGGTTTCAAAAGCAAAATCAAAGAAACAAACAAAACATACGTATTTCTGAGGAAGAAGAAAAAAAATTAAAACCTGGGCCTGGATGTCTTAGAGATTCACTTCTACTCAAAATCTGGTTTAGATTTAGATAAAGCCATAGAGAACTGTTTTCTTACTATTAACTGTCTTGACGTCTTTTCTTCAAGGACCAGGCTATCAAAATCTTCCCCCATTATTTCAACACAAGGAAATTCAAACATTAGAGAAAACAGTAGCAAGACTGGCATCTAAACTAAAACCTAACAAGTGGGTAGTCCCAGACTTGAATAGTAAATATAAATATCTGTATATAAGTTAATGTAGTCATAAAAGATTATTAAGGAAAAAATTAACATTATAGTTAATAGCTCCTGATATCTCAGTCCTTTTTATCTTATAAAGGTCTTACAGAAACATAGGAGGCAATAGCTTTGAAATGTATAAAGGATATATATGATGCATAAAAAATTTACAAATCAAATAAAAATATCTCTCTAGATTTACAGATCTAAATATCTGCCAGACCAAATCCTGACCACTAGAAACAAGAAATATTAGTGTACATTTTTAAATATATAGGAAAAAGAAATTTTGTAATCTACTCTTAAAATCAACCCTATCTCAAAAAATTCTCTGGCAGAATGTTTGCCATTTGCTCACTTATATTTAAATCCCTACGTGTGACACATGTGGTTTTATTTTATCTCTATTAACAAAAGAGACCAAGCATAACCTGAACTCTACATGAAAATAGCCACATGAGTGATGAGATGATAGGAAATGCAATCAAGGAAGATATTGTAAGAGGAAATTGGATTGCTGTGAGCTAATGAATAAGGCTGAAAAGGGATGACCCATAGGGGTCCTACAAATTCCTTCCTCTCAATCTCACTAGAGTATCATGGATTTGAGTGACATGTGTTTACTATTTTAAACTTCTGACCTTTTAAATTTGAGTGCTTGTTTCCTTACATGGAAAGAATACACAATGGAAAGCCAGCTAAGTAAGATACTTAAATAGTGACTTAAATGGACTAATCTCATCTCTAATAAATATTTTTTAAAAATTCAGTTTTCAATTCTTAAAAATGTTATATGTTTAGTTTTATTCAAATAATAACAAAGTGTGTATATCTGAATGATGTTTTCATAGAACCACTTTGTTTTGGTTTAGTTTTAGTGAGGGTTTTTAAACATAAGTTAATTTTTTTATCAATATAAAAACATCAGGTTGCTAGTACCATCTCTAAAGCATTCACAAATTATAAATGAAAATGTCAATTTCTTTTCATTTCAAAGACATGCTACTTCATTATATAACAAATAAAATTAGTTCAGAAAATTTTAATTGACCTTAATTACTAAGATGTTGAAGAAATAAAAACCTAGGGTTGGTACTTTCATTTTATCATTAGTAGAGAATACAAGTGTAGGACTTGTGTCCCCAATTTTCCTGTATTTCTTTCCTTTTGAACTGTTAAAAATAAATTCTAAAATATTAATAGAAGATAGTAATCTTTTGGTACCAATAGTATTCACTTTTGTATTTGACAATTAATAAAGCCCTCAATATAAATGCACTAAATTTGCTCTTAAACCCTAATCATGTTGCTGTTACTGTGCCTACACAGAACATATTATCTTCAATAAATTTATTCAACAAATACTTTTGAAGGATCTATGGTGTTCAAAACACTAGGCTAAATCCTATTTGTATATAAATTTAGTATAAATAGAATGTGCCATGATTAGGATAGAATCCATTATATGTCCAGGCCTCAATTATTATAGATTCTGCCATTAAAAGCTTTACAATGGGGTGGAGGGGAAAATATGTACATACACACAAACACACAAAATAGTCATCAAGAGGTGAATAAAACTGTAAAATTTTCAAAGGAACTCATATGTAAAGCAACATTTTAAGATATTAACTCATCACCTTTCAGTTCCTGAGAAAATGTGCTTATCGTACTCTCTTCAGATTATCCTATACTTTTAAATCAGTGCCTTTATAAAAACCCTTCTCTTGTTGTTTAGAAGAGGAAGATCTCCCCACCACAGACCTTCCTTCCCTTTTAACTCCTCACCCCATAATGTGTGCTATCCTTCTCCCGTAACGCCTAACGTAAATATTTGCAGACTCTGTAACTATGTGTCAACCAAGCTGTCAATCCAGTGACTCTCCTGGGTACTCTTTTGATGTGAACACAGCCCAGTAACAGGATCACAGTGCCGCTGAGGCACTGCATGCAGCTCAGCTGTCAGCCTGCCACCTGCTTTCCTCACGGTCACAGTTTTCCTTCTGTTCCATGCTGCTCACCTAGCGGAAAAGCACTCTGTCAACAGCAGCTGCGGACAAACCACATTCAGTTGCTGACTCTAATTTCAGGGCCAGATGCAGAACTCTTCATTTTGCCTTTCAAAGATCCTTTTTTAATGTACCAACTGAACGCTAAGCTTTTATCCCAATATCTTGGCTAAGTTTTATCTGCCTTATTTGAGGAATTCCGAAAGAATAGGAATTTATTGAAATGACTTCAGATGATTCATTTAAAGAAGAAAGATAAAAACTGTGCTTTTATTAATAAAAAGATGGATGAGAAAATGCTTTCCCAATATTAAAAAATAAATTATTCAATATCAATACAAACATCACCATTTATATAGTAATAATATTCATTTTAACAGTGTTTGACGCTATACTATGCTCAAACAAGTGCTCTCTAAATTATAGAATAAAATGAGACTACACCAGGAAGAGGAATGTAATCTAGAATTGGGGATTCTGGAAGTTAATTATAATTGTTTATCTAAGCTTAATTTTGAAGGAAAAAGATGAGCATGAGTTTTTTATTTAGACAAACATCAAAACTGTCTTTTTCAAAATGAGATAATTTATGTGAGCCTGTGCTATAAATTTTATCCTACATTAAGAAGTTATAATTATTGTTAAACAGCTTATACATTTTATATGTAAGCAAATCAGCATTTTATTTTATAGCACAGGTTAGTAAAGTAGAGCAATACTATGACACAGATGAAACTGAAGTTTATGAAGCATAGATAATAAACTAAAAGGGCAAATAAATAATTTTACAACTTGATATGCCATAGAAAAAAGTCAGCAATTAAAGTTTCACATACCTGGAAAAAGATAAAAATCAAGTCAAAAACTACAATTAAAAAAGAAAATAAAAGTAGACTAAAGAACAAAACCGAAACAAATCTATAAAATATTGAATTACAAAAGAACTAAATGATACTGTTTTAACCTATTCAAGTGATGATATATACTTCCTCTCCATCTGATACTTTATTGCAACAGAAATAGAGAAGTAATCATTTCAACCCACAAATAGAGAGATCAAGAATGCACTAACAGCAAAGACAAAATATCAACATGTTTTTGAAAGAAAGCATATGGAAAAGTGGTGTCAGGTGAAGCAGGCCTGAGTGGGAAGAGGACAGGCAAGAGCCAAGGAGGGGAGTGTGGTTGACACTCAGAATGTAGAGGGGGTGGGGGTCAGGAGGAGCCCCTCATTTACCATGTATACTCACAAGAGGTAGCAAGTCAGAAATGAAAGGAGTGAGCATTTTATTTAAAGTAACTAGGACATTCTAGAAGAACTAAGCAAATTGATATCAGTAGATGGACAATGTTGGGAAAAGCAAATGAGGAGGTTGAGAACTCCTCACTGGCATCCATCAGAAGTCTTTAATAAGCTAAGAGGTGTCTAGAACAGACACACCAGAAAATAGCAATGTAAGTATCTATTTAGTGACATGAAGATAGAACAGAAAGATCCCAGAACACAGGGCTAACTTTTGTTGCCTTTGGGATAAGGGGGAAATAATTCAGAGGAACTGTTACTTTCTGTGATAAACCCTTTGATGACATTTCACTTTTTAGTGTATAGCTTACTTGATAATAATTAAATAATAAATAAACATTATCAACTCATACATTTTCAAAATGAAATAAATTTATTTTGAAATCTCCAGGTATGTCAACAGTTCATACCTAAACCAAATTGCCAATCAATGTGTTGACTGTTATATTTTTTAAAAATAAAACAAAAATAAGTAAATATTTGGTGGCAGAACTATTGTAAAATCATTCTTACTCTAATTTAATCTAAGTAGACATTTGTAGTTCATCCATAAAGAGATAGTAGTTTTGGATCTTGCCAAATTTCTTCAGAAAACTAAGGTAATTTTTTTTTCTTCTTTCCTTACTTCCTCCTTCCCTTCCATCTTGCTTATATACATTCTGTGATTCACCTACTCTGTATTTAGTAGTCTCCTTTTATATGAGATTCTAGAACATACAGATATATAATATAAACTACTGATCCCAATTATCTCACTAGATAATGGGGAAGGTGTACCTACAAATTATTAATTTACAATAAATATGTTAAATAGTAAGATAGCTTTAGGTTCATGTACTGAAATGCCTGATGAGAAAAAGCTTAAAAACTGTCATTTAAAAGTGGCCAATTTTTCTCTGTTTGAGCAGACCCAGAAATGAAACTTCTCTAAGGAAGGACTGCTTCCATCAAAGATACACAAAAATTTTAATGAATTGGTAGTTGAGACTGTTGCTTTGCTATTTTGTGTTCTCATACTATTAAGCCAATACTCATAGAAAGCATGCATTAGTATACTAGATGGAGTGACTGATGCTGATTATCAAGAGATGACTGTGTTGTTACACAGTGGGGTCAGGGAAGACTGTAACCAGAGGTTTCACTGGGTACTTCTTATTCCTTTTGTGTTCAATGGTAATGTTTAATGAAAGACTACAGCAATACAATAAATGCAGGAGCATTGAGGATTAGACCTTCAGGAATAAAATTTGAGTCATCTAACCAGAAAAAAACTTACTCTGTGAGGTTATCTCTGAAAACAAGGAGAACATTAAATGAGTGATGAAAGAAAGATGTGATAGTTAACAAAATGACCTTGTAATCAAATGTGAAACAAGGATTGGAGCCACAAATTTGAATTATGAATATAGCTGTACACACACTATTGCATGCATGTATATGCTCAGTGGTGTCCAGCTCTTTGCGACCCCATGGGCTGTAGCCCACCAGGCTCCCCTGTCCATAGGATTTTCCAGGCAAGAATACTAGAGTGGGTTGCTATTTCTTCCTCTGTGGGATCTTTCCAACCATGGAAAGATCTTTCCAACCTTGTCTCCTGCATTGGCAGGTAGATTCTTTTTACCACTGAGCCATCAGGGACACCCATGTAGCTGAATATTTCAACCAATTATTATTTTTCCCTTTGACATTCTTCTATCCTATATTGACTTATAAATCACAGATGTAAAAAACCAAATCCAGATCTGATATACCATCTAGATCAAGGCAGTAGACTTTATAATATATGGTGACTGATGGAGCCCTGGATCCCTCCTGTTATATGAGCCAAGGGTTTAGCAATGGGTATCTAGTGGGTTTAAGCAGCTAAGCATCCAAAAGCGCACAAAGAAGTCCCACATAATAAAGAATTAGTGAGGTATATGAAGCAAAATGTCAATACTGCCATGGATGCCAAAACACCAGTACAAAGAGAGAAAAGAACTGTGGCTTGAGCTTCAGTATGAAGTCAGAACAAGAAGAAGAATTAGCAAGGAGATGGTGACAGGACAACTCGTGAGGTAGGATGAGAATTAAAGCAGGTGGTCTCTTCAAAGCCATGGAAGAAGTCGGCCAAGCAGAGGGAGGAATATGGCGTCTCAAATACTGCTCATAGACGGATTACAAAGACCCTTGAGAAACTGACTCTGAAAAGTGAAAGTGAAAGTCACTCAGGCGGGTCCAACTCTTTGCCACCCCATAGTCTACAGAGTCTATGGAATTCTCCAGGCCAGAATACTGGAGTGGGTAGCCGTTCCCTTCTCCAGGATATCTTCCCAACCCAGGGGTCGAACCCAGGTCTCCTACATTGCAGGTGGATTCTTAACCAGCTGAGCCACAAGGGAAGCCCAAGAATACTGGAGTGGGTAACCTATCCCTTCTCCAGCAGATGTTGGACTGACCCTAGGACTTAGCAAATTGGAGATCATTGGTGACAATAGAGAAAGCAATCTTGGTAGAGTGGTAGAAGGTGAAAGGTGCTTCTTAATGACTAGCAACACTATGTACATCTTCTAACCTGATTATTGTTATTCAGTAAATATAAATTTAAATTAAAAATCATACATGGCATTGTTAATCAACTACTCTCTGACGTTCTTAGCCAACTAAGCTATTACCATTATAATTATCTAAATATTTATAAATACCATATTTAATATACATGTTATATATTATTTAATAAAACAGCTTATTACCCAAATAAGCTGCTAAATGTTAAACAACTGTCTAATATTATGGAAGTAGGCTTGAATTATAACAACTACCAATCACTGTAGTGTAAAAACTCCCTTCATGGTAATTTTAAGCTAACAATGTAAACTAGATCTCAAAATCTGTGAAAATTTAACATCCAGCTCTTTCTAAGACAATATGAGCTGATTCCTGCACATTTTGTTTTGCTTCTGGTCTCAATCTGAATTCTCCTTTGTCTGCTCTCTATCAGGCCACAATCCAGTCCATGGCTCACTCCCTTGGTTCTGACCCGATAGGTAATATTCAGAGAGCTGTGACTCATCCTCTATACAATTTCTCAACAGACTTTCACTTTGTTCAACAAACATAACTTTCACATAGGATATTTTTGGTAAAATGGGGAAAACCAGAATATGAACTATATATTAGATAATATCACATAAATATTATATTTATTGTATAATATTCTGGTTATGTGTTGGGGTTTTGTTCTTATTCCTAGGTAATTCAGGTATTAAAGTCCTTAAATAATAATTATTCAGGATAAAGTATTAAAACTTAGCAACTTAACTTTCAAATGGTTCTGCAAGAAAAATTTAGAGTATGAGTACAAGTACAAATGTGTGTGCAATATGTGAGATAGGAGAACAACTAAATATTATATACAATTTATAATGTGCATATATAGTGTGTGTATATATATTTATATATATTGTACTTACAGATAGAGAGCAAATACAATGAAGCAGAATGATAGCAGTTGGTTAATCTAGACAAAGGGGATTTAATATTCACTGTAATTCTGAAATGTTTAAACACATAAGAATTACATTGTTGCTATTTAGATCAGTATATTTTTGGAGAGTAAAGAAGTAATTTTAAATGAAATAACTTTCCTTTACCCATCCATTTTCCAGTCCACAATTTGTGAAATCAGAATAAAATCGTCCACCCAAAGACACACAACTACTTACTCAGATGAAGGATATTTTTCTAATAATTACTTTGATTCCAAATTGTCTCATCTTTAAACTTAAAAAAAAAGACAATCTCAAATACAAGTATTCAATGTTATAAACAGATGAACACTGTACTTTTGCTTTTAACTATTGGGAGTGTCTATTTTATTTCCTTATTTTCAGTGTGTGCTAAGTCACTCAGTCGTGTCTGACTCTTTGCAGACACTCTTAATGGACTGCAGCCCAACAGGCTCCTCTGTCCATGGGGATTTTCCAGGCAAGAATACGGGAGTGGGTTGCCATGCCCTCCTTCCTCCAGGGGATCTTCCCTACCCAGGGATCGAACCCAGGTCTCCCATGTTGGAAGCAGATTCTTTGCCATCTGAGCCATCAGGGAAGGCCTTATTTTAACTGGTTTAAATGTAATCCCATTTTGTTTTATACAAATATTTGTTCCTCATCTCTGTTCTCAGAATTTCTATATTTCTGGTAGTTATTGCTTTAAAGTGTGTGCGTGCTCAGTCATGTTCAACTGTATGACCCTATGGATTGAAGCCTGCCAGGCTCCTCTGTCCATGGGATTCTCCAGGCAAGAATATCCAAGGGATCATCCTGACCCAAGGATTGAACTGACGTCTCCTGTGGCTCCTGCAGGGGCAGGCAGATTCTTTACCACTTAGTCACCTGGGAAGTCCATTGCTTTCAAGTACTTCCTATAAACTGCATTAATGCCACAGACTACCAGCAGGCCATCTGGAAAGAAATCATCTAAATGCCACTTTGTTAAATTCTTTATTTGGAGGATAAAACCTCCCATTGGTGAGACATTACCTTTGAGGAAAATGTTAGACGTCCAGGACTTGATTTGACTGCATTAATCACTGTAAGAAGGATTTGCCACTTACTGACTTTGGAATATAAAGAAAATTTTAACACAAATACAGATTTTTGAAGGAATAAATGTTTATATATAAATTTTCTGAGAAAAGTAAAATGAATAAACTCCCCTTACCAAGAACTAGTTGCTTTTGACAATATCTAAATATCTAGATAGATTTTTCTTAATTTCTTGTACTCAGTGGTGTCCATGGCTAACACTTTCACAAATTAGTACACAAAGTTAGCATCAATCAGTTGCTTTTGCATTACAAGAGACAGTCTGCTTGGAAAATAGAGGGGTTTTGTTCTTTCTTCACAACAGAAGTATATGACTGCCACCACTGGATGGCAACCAAAGATACAGAAACATCAGGAATGCTGGTACTTCACAACCTGAAAAGTCTCAGCATTTCAGGGGAATTTAAGAGAGTCTTACTAAAAAATGCATGTAAATGTAAAGAAAATGTATACTTATAATCTTAGGATTGTCTAATTTAAAACATATTCTTTCAACAAATCATATTTTAACACATTTTCAGGAAAAAATACTGAAGCTAGCAATGAGGATCTTATTCTTATTCATCTATACTGGCTCAGAATGTAATAAGTTTTTTAAAGTTTAGCTTCTCAGGTGTTCCTTTGATGGTACCTTCACTTACGGAAAGACAAAATGAGGAGCAGTGAAGAGTATCATTTATAGCACATTACCAAATGTAAGATTTCCAAGATAAAAATCAGAAGCAAAATTAGTTTTAACCCACAGCTCTGAAACTTAATAATTACATGAACTGGGGTGGAGTCTTACATGAAGTCTTATACAATCATATACAAAGTCTTATACAGTTTCCTCATATATAAAATGAGGAAAATACACCTATTTCATAGGGTTGGTAAAAGGGAAAAAACCGAACAACTCAGACAAAGGCCTCAATTATCATGGCTGGCATATCACAGACACAAAGCAGATGGTGGCTGTTAATTATTTGATGATATAAATGGATGTGCTTTGTTTATATTTGACTTCATTGCAAGCAAAATAATTTGCATATTACCTTTCACTTATTCTGTGTGATGTTTTCCTAAATACTTTATAAATAAAAGGTTACACCTGTGTGAAAGTGAAAGTCTCTCAGTCGTGTCCGACTCTTTGTGACCCCATGGACTATACAGTCCATGGACTTCTCCAGGCCAGAATACTGGAGTGGGTAGCTGTTTCCTTCTCCAGGGGATCTTCTCAACCCAGGGATTGAACCCAGGTCTCCCTCATTGCAGGCAGATTCTTTACCATCTGAACCACCAGGGAGAGTTTATATTAAACTATGTCAGTGCTGTATCTTTTCTATAAAATGACAACAGCACCAAACTCTCCTCAGTAGAGCACAGGAAGCATCCTAAGTCGAGCAGTGCTGTGAAAGGTTGACTCTAACTTCTTTAAATTGGAAGTCAGCACTGGACAAGCAAACCCAGCTCTTAAGTGACAATAATCAGCATCTTGTGAGAAGCATATTTTCTTAGGAGATGCCCAGTCAGCCTGAACAACAAACAAGGTCATGACAACAAATAACTACGAAAATGGACCCATCACTCTGCCTTCATTAAGCCTGTGCACAGGCATCTAAGCTTGTAGCCACAGTAAATCAACTGGAGAGACAAAAGTGAAAAAATTCTATACCCTCAAATATTAGAGAAAGTTCTCTCCCACCTAGCCTTACTTTACTTTTCTTCCTATACTTGTCACTTTCAATTTTAAAAAAGTGATTCTTGCTTTTAAAGCAGAGAGTGATAGAAAATTACAAGGGCCGGGGAGAAAGTTTTAGGAGGACTAAGAATAAGAAGGCTTGTATGTTCTTTTCATCAGGAAAAGTGGTTTGTTTATCTAACATTCATTGTAATTGTGGCATTGATCTGGAAAAAAAGTACTGTGGATTATAAACATAATAGAAGAAATGATATATAATTGAATAAGTAAACATTGTACCAGAAAAAAATGTAAAATTTGATTTGTTATTATTCAACTCCAGAGCTGAATTTTACTAGAAACACCATTCAATAGCAATTTTGACATTTTAGCAAATCTCCACAATATGCACTGGGAAACAATGATATATTATAATACAAAGTTTCAGAAAAAAGAAGCTTGAAGAAAAAGATGAAATCAATGAAATATCAAAAACTAGTAATAAAATTTATAATATAATGAAATATTCTCTGAGAAATCCTCTTGTAAAGTAGATGCTGAAGGAGAAGTAGGATATTCTTAAGACAAACAAGGGGATAAAGGACATGCCTGATGAAAGGAAGAGCTGGGAGTCATGGGGTATGAAATCAAGGGGCACACATGGGAAACTACCATTAGTTATGTGATGGCTGAGGGTGAAGCACACGTGGTGGATGAAGAAGGACAGGAAGTGAGGTTCGAGGCCCATGTAAGCAGATGCCAGATCTTTGGGGGCCTTTAATGTCAAATGTAGAAGCTTGAAGTTCATCTGGAAGGCAGTGGGGAAGCATTCAGTTCAGTTCAGTCCCTCATTCGTTTCTGACTCTTTGCGACCCCATGGACTATAGCCCACCAGGCTCCTCCACCCATTGCATTCTCTAGGCAAGAGTACTGCAGTGGGTTGTCATTTCCTTCTCCAGGGGATCTTCCCAACCCAGGGATGGAACACAGGTCTCCCACATTGAAGGCAGATGCTTTACCATCTGAGTCACCAGAGAATCAGATCACCTTAACAAAAACCAGCTTCCCGAAGTGCCAATGAGGGCGGAGCTTGGCCACACTTTCCAAGGCACCTATTGCCTTGTAGAGTCAAGCAGAGCCCCAGACCTTGCAATAATCAAATGTGTCCCTCTGCGAGATGTTAGTCTGAACAAGAAGTCACTTGACCAAAGTCTGACACTGTCTGGAAGGAAATGAGAATTTAGGAAGTGTTTTTAGGTAACTGAAGCAGAGTGGGAGTGCTGAGGAAAACAAAAGAACAAAAAGTGTAGGTCCAAGGTTTAAATAAAAGCACATAGTTTTCATGTTCCTGAGATCTATTTTTTTTAAATATAGTTTTTTGTATCAAGGTAATTTCTTATTTGTGTGTGTGCTCAGTCAGTCAATCATGTCTGACTCTTCGTGGCCCCGTGAACTATTGCCCTCCAGGCTTCCCTGCCATGAGATTGTCTAGGCAAGAATACTGGAGTAGATTGCCATTTCTGCCTCCAGGGGATCTTCCCCAATCCAGGGATCCAACCCACCTTTCCTGAGTCTCTCACACTGGCAGATGGATTCTCTACCACTAGCACCACCTGGGAAACCCCAAATTTCTTATTTAATTCAGAAGAAATACTGTATAGAGTTTGGAAATTTAAGAAATACATTAACAACTTTATGAGGCCATCTCAGAACATAATTGTTCCTACATACTTAAGTAGTTACTTAACAGAATTAAGTCTGGAATTGGCCATTGATAGTTTATAATCTTCAGGCACTACCACATAGCATGGATTCACATTTTTTTATCTGACTTCATAATAAATATATAGATCCATACTACCCATAGATGACGATGAAAGGCTTAACTATATTTTGCTTCAGATCACAACATCCCCAAAGTACAATCACATAACTGAGATCAGAAGCAGGAAACTTCTCTTTACAATGCATACCAGTTCAAGGACAAGAGAGAAATCACAACGAGTACAAGAAAAGAAACACAAGCAATGATTTGTTATAGATAACATACTCCACTTTCATTAAATGCTAATTAAGAGCAGGGAGCATACCTCTTAAATGAAAATGGCAAATAATAAAAATGTCTTAATTCAATATTATCTAGTAAAGAAGCAAAATTGGTGGAGGAGCAGGAAAAAAAAGGAAATCTAAACAAAAAAAAAGAGAAAGGATCTGATTGTTTATAGGATAATAAATTATACACAGTCCCAAGGTTAAAGGTTAGCAGGAAGAGCTTTAAAGCAATTTTATTGGGCAGTTACACATTATAATGTTCACGTAGGTGTGTGTCAGCAGGGACTAAAAGGGGGTTTGAAGGATTATGAAGAAAGATTTAATTATTTTCTGATGGTTGCATGAATGATATTTTTAGCACTGCATTGAGATTTGATCAGTGAACTAGACTTCAACACTGTCCTATTGCTCATGTGGGTCACACCACAGGCATTTGAAAATATTCACACTTTCAGTGTAGACATCTGTGCTGTTACTTGAATGAAAAAATCTACTAGCTATTCTTACATTCTTATATTAATTCAGTTGCTCAGCATTCACACATGTAATTTATTAGGAACTGCGTACTAGAGCACAACAATGGAAATAACATGAGGTCTAGCATCATTTCCAGCTTTATCCCTGCTACCTGCTGCTGATTGGATCTTGTGTTAGTGACTTAATGTCACCAATCCTTACTTTCCTCCCCTGAAAATAGATATCATAATAATACCTCCTTAATACTTAATTCTGAAGATAATACAACATACTTAGCTATGGCCTTAATAGTTATGTTTTCTACTGTTATTCAGTTCAGTCACTCAGTCGTGTCTGACTCTTTGCGATCCCATGAATCACAGTACGCCAGGCCTCCCTGACCATCACCAACTCCCGGAGTCTACCCAAACTCATGTCCATCGAGTTGGTGATGCCATCCAGCCATCTCATCCTCTGTCGTCCCTTTCTCCTCCTGCCCCCAGTCCTTCCCAGCATTAGGGTCTTTTCCAGTGAGTCGACTCTTCGCATGAGGTGGCCAAAGTATTGGAGTTTCAGCTTCAACATCAGTCCTTCCAGTGAACACCCAGGACTGATCTCCTTTAGGATGGACTGGTTGGATCTCCTTGCAGTCCAAGGGACTCTCAAGAGTCTTCTCCAATACCAAAGTTCAAAAGCATCAATTCTTCGGCGCTCAGCTTTCTTTACCGTACAACTCTCACATGCATGTGTGACTACTGGAAAAGCCATAGCCTTGACTAGATGGACTTTGTTGGCAAATTAATATCTCTGCTTTTAAACATGCTATCTAGGTTTGTCATACTGTCCATCCAAGGAGAAAGTGTCTTTTAATTTCATGGCTGCAATCACCATCTGCAGTGATTTTGTAGCCCCCCAAAATAAAGTCTGACACTGTTTCCCCTGTTCCCCAATCTGTTTCCCATGAAGTGATGTAGGCACCAAATAAATATTTGTTAAACACTGTTCAACAGTAAGAAAGCTAAAATTCTATAATAGAAAGTCTTTAGTAAAAAACTTCTCCTGACGCAGTTTACACCGTTCAAGACATCAAGGTATTTAAACTCACTGGTATGCAACTTGAAATCATCTGCTTAAGATAAACAAGAGAAAGATCCTTGACCTTCATATTCTCTCAGTAGGAACCCTTTGAACAAGGATGATTTTCTTCCGTATTCTACCACCGGTAAGTTGCTCTCCTGTTTCTTTTAAATTAAAAACTAAACAGTTTGCTTAGTTGGTGGAATCTTCATGAAGCTGAATAATTTGTCATCTGGGCTGTTACAGAACTTCTAGGGAGGAAAGCAATATATTTGCAAGTAAAATGAACAGGAAACTGCTAATTAGGCATCCCCAAACAACCATGTGTTTTCCCAGGAACGGCATTAAAATTTTTGTAAAGATAAGTAAATAATAAAAATAATAATAAAGTCTGCTAGAGAATAGTTCCCAAAAGACTCACATTAAAAAGCATGATAAATTAAGCCAATACAAGCACTAATGGATCAAACTTGTGTATGCTTCTTGAGGCTCACACTATGTTGATTTGGATCAAGTCCCAAAGAGAAGCTGACTTGCATCTTGCATGAATAAACCCCTAATTAGGTGCCCAGTCCTGAAGCTTTTCCAATTCACAAATATCTTGATCTTAAGGTCTGGACGACACACGGAACTTTTGGCCAAAGAATATTTTTAAATTGTAGAACCAGATAATATTGAAAACATCATGTTCCCAACAGAAATCTTCATCCAAAATACGTACACTAAAAGATTACATATATTCAGCTTTGTGTAGCGAAGATCATTATTTCATCTCTATCATTTTTAAAAGAAAGAATACTATCATTAATAAATGATAAATATCCTTTCCAGATTTTTTTCCTGAGGATGCTGTATTAAAAACAGTACGATTGATATTTACCCCATATTTATTTGCAGTTACTCAGCAGTCCATTATGGTCAGTATTTAGAAATCCCCAAATAGCCATTATTGTGCAAAACTCTATATATTTGAAAGATCAGTGATTTTAAATGCCTCACCTCCTGAGTACTGCTACAGATCCAAATGTGGCTTAAACAATTAATTTCCATTGGTGATACCAAATATCTAAGGAGGATATCATCAATACTTTTCTTTCAGAAGTATGCAATACTTAAAATTCTAGCTGTATAAAAACTTCAGCCTCTCGATATGCAAAATTCATTATGTAGAAGGTGCTCTGTATATCAACATGGAATTCTATCAGATACCAACTCTGCTCTAAAATCATTATCCTATCCATAAGAATTATACAATTTATACAATAAGATTTATCATATCATGACATCTAAACTTCCTTATGAGGGGAAATGGTCCCTTCCCCACTTCTTTAAAGTCTAAAGTCTTAGAAAAAAATAATTACTTAAGAGGAAAAAAAAATTGGCAATACCCTAAGGCAGTGCTTTTCATATTGATTGTGCATCAGAATCATCAGGAGGGCACAGATCCTGGGGCCCTAGCCCCACAGTTTTCAATTTAGTAGAGGTTTGGAATGGAGGCCAGAAAATTTGGGAACCATACTTTGGCAACAATGACTGTACTAAACATTTGGAAAATTTTAAAACAAATTATGTATCTCAAGGGCATAAGTTCTTTCATGTGTGTTTTAGAGAGTATTACCCTGCATTTCTCCTTAACTATGTAGCCCTACATCTTAAAGGTAAGATCTTTGTGTAATATAATTAGTATAGCTCTTAAATCAATATCTTTCTTCCTCATTAATGAGTTAGGTGTCACAAAGGAAAAAAAAAAAAACAAGCTTTCTTCTTGACTAATAAATCAGATGAAATTTAAAGTACATATGCTTTAAGTGAAAAGTGGAGTGTTTAGATGAAAATAAAGGCAAACCAATACATAAACTTCAAAAAAACAAAAGCAAATGTATAACCAACTATGAATTGGACAATAGCATTCCTAAATGTGTAATTTAAATATAATGAAACTTAGATAACTAATTTATGATTATACTAGTATCTGGAATTTTTTATTGAATCACTCACATGCTCTCCGTACATGAATTTCCAAAATAATTATGACATACCTGTCTTGCATTTTATTTCAAATGTAAGAAATTATCTATTGATAAGTTTATTTGCTCTGATATGGAACAACAAGACCGGTAGTAAAATAATCAAACAGGCAAGGAACACCTTCACTACCAATGACCAAGTTCTCTCCGTATCCTAGGCCACCCTACTTAGTACACTCGGGTCACTGTAACAGAAACACAACAAACTGGTGTCTTACACCAACCAACCCTTATTTCTCACAGCTCTGGAGGCTGGGAAGTCCAAGATCAAGGTGCAATAGAATTAGTGTCTACAGAGGGCCTGACTCCTGGTTTAGAGATGGCTGTCTTTTCACTGGGTCCTCACATGGGGGAAGTGGCGAGGGAGCTCTGTGGAGTCTCTTTGGTTGTTGTTTTGTTGCTAAGTTGTGTCTGACTCTTTGTGACCCCATGGACTGCAGCACACCAGGCTCCTCTGTCCTACACTATCTCCTGGAGGTTG
This sequence comes from Antilocapra americana, assembly GCA_007570785.1. Classification (NCBI taxonomy): domain Eukaryota; kingdom Metazoa; phylum Chordata; class Mammalia; order Artiodactyla; family Antilocapridae; genus Antilocapra; species Antilocapra americana. The sequence continues at coordinate 3,365,639 of ML663566.1, forward strand.
CTCAAACTCATGTCCATTGAGTTGGTGATGTCATCCAACCATTTCATCCTCTGCTGTCCCGTTTCTCCTTTCGCCTTCAGTCTTTCCCAGGATCAGGGTCTTTTTCAATGGCTTTTCCCATATAGTGGCCAAAGTATTGGAGCTTCAGCTTCAGCATCAGTCAGTGAATATCCACGATTGATTTTCTTTAGGATTGACTGGTTTGATCTCCTTGTAGTCCAAGGGACTCTCAAGAGTCTTCTCCAACACCACAGTTCAAAAGCATCAATTCTTCAGCACTCAGCCTTCTTTATGGTTCAACTCACATCTGTACATGACTATTGGAGCTTCTCTTACAACAGTACTAATCCCATTAAAGCTCCACCTCATGACCTAATCAACTTCCAAAGGCCCCACCTCCTCATACCATCACATCAGAGGTTAAGTCCCAACATACAAATTTGGGGGAAACACAAACCTTCAGTCTATACCACATCTCCTCATCCAGGGTGTCAGACATGAGAACCAGGTCAGTTTTGGGTTCTACTCAGTTGGGAGAGCAATGTTCAGGGTGTTCTAATCAGTTCCCTACCACTCTATGATCTCCAAAACACTGTCTACTTGACATGCAGTGCAGCAATTACCATTTTCTGTCTTATGAAGTTCCTATCTCAAATATTTCTAAATCTAACACTGAAAAACTAAAGAGAACCAAATGCTTCCCTGTGGCAATGCAGGAGACCTGGGTTCAAATCCTGAGTCAGGAAGATCTCCTAGAAAAGGGGATGGCAACCCACTCCAGCATTCTTGCATAGGAAATCCCATGGACAGAGGAACCTGGCAAGCTACAGTCCATGCGATCGCAGAGTCAGACACTACTGAGCCACTAACACTTTCACTTTCACTGTATAGCACAAGGAGCTCAGCTCAGTGCTCTGCGGTGACCTATAAGGATGAGATGGGAGGAGAGAAGGAGGTCCAAGAAGGAAGAGATGTATGTATACATATAGCTGATCCTCCAGCTTCAATAGTGAAGCTCCAATACTTTGGCCACCTGATGCGAAGATTGACTCATTAGAAAAGATCCTGATGCTGGGAAAGATTTAAGGCAGGAGGAGAAGGGGACAACAGAGGATGAGACAGTTGGATGGCATCACTGACTCGAAGGACATGAGTTTGAGCAAGCTCCCGGAGTTGGACAGGGAACTTTCCAATAGACAGGGAAGCCTAGCATGCCGCAGTCCATTGGGCTGCAAAGAGTCCATTGGACACGAATGAGCGACTGAGCAACAGCAAATAGCTGATTCACTCTGTGGCAGAAATGACCACAACATTGTAAAGCAACCATACCCTACTTTAAAAAAAAAGGAAACTTTCATTTGCTCTTATTTTATTTGACACCTCACTTGTATTTTATTTAAAATGCATGGGTTTTCCAATATAGAATGTTCCTGAGCAAGGTAACAATTATATTTCAGAAAAATATATAATTTTCCTTCAATATTTGTACAAATAAATGTATTTTTTGGGGAAAGGGACTGAAAGCACATGGTAATTTATAAAAGCACACAGAATGACAAGCAATCGTTTTTTCTTCCTGTGCATATCCTCCAGTTCTCTCCTGCAGCTATGTCCACATCACTACATATACAACTATGACTTTCTTTTTAAAAATCAAAACTATACTCTATTTTTTAACATACCATTACCGTTCATTAGGAGAGGAGTGTGATCAGTCATGTCTGACTATTTGTGACCCCATGGACACAGCCTACCAGGCTCCTCTGTCCATGGGATTCTCCAGGTAAGAATACTGGAGTGGATTGTCATTTCTTTCTCTGAGGGATCTTCCTGACCCAGTGATCAAACCTGTATCTCCAGCATCTCCTACATTGCCAGTGGATATTTCCCTATTAATGGACATTTTGGTTATCCCTACTTTATGCAGCCATAAACTATACATGATGCAAGCTCTTGTTTATGTATTTGGTATGTCTGAGGATGAATTCTTATATGTGAAACAGCTGCTCCATAGGGCATATACATTTGAAATATTGATACATGCTGTCCGATTATATCTAAAGATGTAGAAGACATAGAAATAATTCTTCTTCTATTGAGGTATTTAAATACCTTTTCTCCACACTGATAAGTGAAAAAACCTTTTGTTTTTTAATTTAATTTGCACTTATTTGTGTTGGAAAGTCTTTAACTTGCATAATTGAGATTACTTTTGCACATGTTTAAAATCTTCGGATAAGCTTCTCTGAACTGCTTATTGATGTGCTTTTCTATTATATGTTTAATGTTTTTATAATTCATATGAAGAAGAATTATATTAGAGGGGAAAAGTCCCTCTGTGATATAGGTTGTACACATTTTCTCCTCATTGTAGTAACATACTTGTAGTTTCCTTATGGTATGCACTGCTCCGCAAGAAGACAAATCTCTCAGATAACACAAATCTGACATATTTTCATTCACTGTGAATAATAATGTTTTATTCTTTAGAGCTGCATGTTCAATCTCTTTCTCTTTTTTCATTTTATCTCTCTTATACTGCACACACATCATCCAGTATGGAATGGTAAGTTTCTCTTTTCTTCCTCTTCAACTTTAAATTCAATATTACTCTCCATGAAGCATCCAGGTTATATCAGTCCTGGCTTGGTGCCTTCAGTGACTTCTTAAGGTACCTAGAATAAAGTCCAAACTTCTTCCATGGCCCGTGAACTCTGACACTTCCCCATCTACAGTCTCATTCCAGAGAATCCTCACACATCACTCACCTCACTCTGCTCCATCCATGATGATTTCCCTCAGACACATGAAGCATCATGGCCTTTCTCCTTGGAAAAATCAGATCTTCCCACATTTGCAGATTAAATGTGCCTTCTTCAGAGAAATAGTCCCTGAAGACTTAACCTAAAACCCACCAACTCTAGAACTTCAGCTCCAGAAGAGCACCAACTTGCCATCTCAGTCATCACCTAGAACACTACTTACAATGCTTAATTTTATGCATCAGTGTGACTAGGCTTTGATATCAAATACCAATGCCAAAGACATTTTTAGATGTTGCTGTGAAGGTGTTTTCTATATGTGATTAACACTTTTAGATTTTGAGTAAAGCAGATGATCTGCATGATGTGGGTGGGCCTCATCCAATCAGTTGAAAGTCATAAGAGAAAAGACAGAGGTTCCCGGAAAAGGAAAATATTCTACCTCCAGGCTGCCTCAGATTCAAGACTGTAACACTGACTTTCAACAGAATTTGTACCCTGCCTAGAGATCTAAACAGATCTCAGATTTACCAGCCCCCGACAATCCTGTGAGCCAATTCCTTAAAAATCTCTTTCTGAATATAGATGATAGATGACGATAGCAAGATAGATCCTATTGATACCACGGGTTCTGCTCCTCTGGATAACCCTAACACAACTAATACAGTACTACATATTTATCACATAGAAAGCCCCTCACTGCAGGTATCATGTTTATACCAACACTTAACTTCTGAAGAAAAAAGTGTGGCACTTTTAGAAACAAGACTTCAAATCAGACAGCAAAGACTCAATTCCACACCAACAGTACATTTTTTTAATACTTTGTAATACTGTTTATATTTACTCCACACTCACTAAAAGACATGCATTTTGTTTGATAAAAATAATTTAAATATATTATTCTAAAATGCTGTTGATTTATTGATTCAATATACCTAAAATGCCTAGATTCTGTTTAGAATAATCTACAAAGGGACCAATATTTCATTCATGTTTACAACTGCCATTTCATATTTAATTTATATAAAATTATATGAAAAGTTTTATATCTCATACCATATATTAATGACTTGCATCTGTGCATGCATCATGCTAAGCTGCTTCAGTCGTGTCTGACCATTTGCTGTGCTGTGGACTGTAGCCCACCAGGCTTCTCTGTCCATGGAACTCTCCAGGCAAAAATACTGGAGTGGGTTGCCATTCCCTCCTCCAGGGGATTTCCCTGACCTAGGGATGGAAAGCAGGCAGATTCTTTACTGTCCGAGCCACCAGGGAAGCCCCGTATTAATGCCTAACTGGTTAACAGAGTCTTCTCTTTATTAAGAGGAGGTCTTTCTTGCTGTCAGAACTGCATAGAATGGGGCAAAGAAATGAGCAGCTTTGTACCAATTTAGATACAATTTGGTTGATGCTGATAGAAGGAACTCAAAAATTAATGGCATTTCTTAAACTGAAAATATTGCTTTTTTATAATATAGAAATGTTATGAAAAATTTAAGCACTAAGTGTCTAGAGAGCAAAATTTTCTTATTTGCTTTTCCCTTTCCCTAACCATTGTCCAGAGGCTTTTACTGTTCAGATGAACTGACTTTTAGGCAACTTCCCAAATTTAAGACTCAATTCTTTTATGATTCTAAAATGTTTGAGTTTCTTATTCAATAGCCCAAAGATTTATAACTTGAATTCTTTGTGGTTCCATTACATATAAAACTGATTAAAAATAGAGCTTCGTAAGTGGATTATACAAAAAAATACTCAAAAAAAATAATCTGCATTCATTTATCTCCCAAAAGGGGAAAAATTAAAATACTATTACCTCATTTTAGTTATGAGTAAATGAAATCTTCAGAACAATGAAACACATAATTATATTAATCATGTAAGTCAAAACATAAAGGTCAGTAATTAAATGTTACATTAACATGCAAGTAATTTCAAATCAAATTGTGGAAATGCATTTCAACAATATCTAGTAAAATTTACTCATTTGTTTTGAGGAATGTATCAGAAAATAAGGATCTTGATGGTTAGGCAAGAGAATATCCTGATAACTGATGGGTTATTTTCATAAAATAAATGAGACTACACTGAACTCTATTTGAAGAAGAAAGTATTATAAGGAAGTGACTGTTCTCTTTCATCTCTTCTTGCATTTTTTCTAAAATATAATAAATCATTCACCGATTAATTTGCATCCTATGATATGGAAAGAACTAGACTAAGAAAAAATATGTTCCATCTTTATAGATAATCCAACTTACAGCTATTTTACTAAAAAGAGAATCGTTTTCATTTCTACGTTCAATATGAAAATGAAGGATAAGTAAGAAACTGCTCAGGGTAGTGTAAGTAATGTAAGAATAGGCTTCGTAGAGCCCTTGAAGACTGTTGCTGTTTGCAATAACACAATCTGTAGTCACAAGTCTATGGAACTGTGATGAAATCTGTACCCCTAAAGAGATAACAACTTCTGTGCCAAACAGATGGGAAAAGGTCCTTTAGCTTTCCACGTCAGTGAACTTTTATCTTGTTCTCTTATTCTTTTTTTCACCTTCCTCTCACATAATCTCTGATGGAAGCAGGTAACATGTTAAAAATAGCTTCCTCATACCATGTCAATCTGGTGAGAAACTGAGTAGTTAGACACACAGTGATGACTGATGTTCAAGCTCATTTTGTTTTAGTGATTCTGTTTACAACATGTATTTCCTTTGGGGATTCAATGGATGAAGAGAAATGACTTTAAGTGTAGCAGCCTTAAAATTGTCATTTCACCAAAACAATCTGTTGTATGATGTACTTACATTTAGCATGGCTTCAGACATTTATTTCCAGCCAACCGGTAGTTCATTATGATCAACTTTAAGACAGTGATTGACTATCCCCAAACTGCTGCTTCAGAGTAAAATATTTTTCTTTTATCTTTGCAATGCTTTTATTTTGTATCTTAACTTTTAGTTCTCCCTTGAGAAAACTGATATATGACATGGGTACAAGACAGATCACAATTCTCCAAAACTGGTGTATTGAAACTGCCTATTATGATATATCTTCTCTACTTCTATCCTCAATGAAATAATCCTTTAAACTATTAATAAGGTATACCTTCTACTTCCAAGCCAAAATCCCTAATATTAACTTTACTGACCCATAAACTAACCTTCTTTATTTTCCTTTGTCTCTAATGTCTCTGTTTTCCAAATGAAAGTCTTCTGATCCACCATAGAAAACATTCAATGAAGAGAGAAGATCAGTGTAAAAGTGTTTCATCCCTACCGAAGTAAAGGAATATAAACTGCTCAAAAGAAGATTGAGTAGTTTTTTAATGTTTACTATGTGATAGCTAGTATTCTAAATTGTTGTTATGGATAACATTTAATTTTCAAATATGAGATGTGTACTATTTTCAGCCACATTTTAAAGACAGAAAACTGATGCAATTAGAAGTTAGTAAATGAGCCTGAATTCACAGAGCTGTAGTGGCTAATCTTTACTGAGAACTGTAGCCTAGCTCTTCAGCCTACATTCCTAACCTCTGAGCTTTTACTGCTTTTCTGAATGAATGGCTACACTATAATGGACATGGGAAAGGTTAATACACAAGTAGTCAGGACACACCTGTGAAGGTTAAATGCAAGTGTTAAGAAGGAGAAGAGATACTCTGAAAGTTTACATGCAAATGTAAATAATGTAGTTTAAGAGGCCACCAAACTAGGAGCATTTCACTCAAAAAGGCATTGCTCCCATTCTTTGTCTTGCTTCTAAGTCAGCTGATTAAAACTTCCATCCAGTCTTAGAAACCCTCTAACCATTCACACTTGGAATCTTTGGATCAGTGCTGTTTTCCTTTATGTCATAATCTAAATGAGAGGGCTCATGTCTGCCTTGTCTATTCATTCTATCTCCATCATCTAGAACAGCATATGTGACAGAATAGACTTAACAACATAATTTTTATTATGCCTTATTATATTTTTTATTTACTGTGTGTGTGTTTTCAGTCGTGTCCGACTCTTTGTGGCCTCATGGATTATAGCCTCCCAGGCTCCTCTGCCCATGGAATTTTCCAGGCAAGAATTCTAGAGTAGGGTGCCATTTCCTACTCCAGGGGATCTTCTAGAACCAGGGGTTGAACTGCATCCCTTGAGTTTCCTGCATTGGCAGGCAGATTCTTTACCACTAGAGTCACCTGGGAAGCCCAGTTTTGTTTATTATGTTTTACTATAAAATTTTCAAACACACACAAACAAGGAACACCCTGTAGCCATAATACACCTTCCATGACTATCTACGCACATATACAGTATATACATATATGTGTACTTAGTTGCTCAGTCGTTTCCAACTCTTTGCAACCCTGTAGACTGTATCCCCCCCGTCTCCTCTGCTATGGGAATTCTCCAGGCAAGAATGCTGGAATGGGTTGCCATGCCCTTCTCCAGGGGATTTTGCCAACCCAGGAATCAGAGCCAGGTCTCCCACATTACAGGAAGATTCTTTACTGTCTAAAGCACCAGAGAAACCCATATATAGATATACATTTCATATTTAGTGTGACCATCTTCCCATGATTCAAGGATTGATTTTAAAGCAAATTTCAGACATCATCTCATCTCATTCATAAATATTTCAGAGATTGTTTCAAATGAATGAATCAAGACCCATATCACATATTACCTCTTTTATTAAATATTGTTCAAATCCTCTCAACCAAATGAGATTTCTCCTTATTTGAAAGTCTGTTGGATTATTTTGTGTCTCATTTATTTCAAAGTATCAGTCTTGCTGTGTTCATACTGGGAACATGTTCTCTGCTTGTGTTTGGAACTGAAGTCCCTGACATGGGGACAAAGTCTTACTTACCTTTGTATCCCATTCAAAGTCACCTGCAGTATTGAAAATGGAATCTAGTTTCCTGTCTTCTACCCCTCAGTTCCAAATACATGCAAAAGGATGTCAAAACAGCATTCTTTCTGTTTCCATTTCAGCTGAGAATAAGACAATTGACGGCATTCCAAACTGAAGTGCTAGGCATAAAATACAAATGGCTGAAAACTGGTTTTCAGTCTTTCACCCTGATGTCCACCTTAATTGTATTAAAGAACTGAGGTTGAAGAGGCAAAAGGAGAGACATTTTTGAAGAAACTTCTTAGACTGCTGTGTCATCCCCATATTCATTCATGCTAAGTGAGAGAGGCCGAGGGAGCCTTGTAAGATTGAAGGATTAAAAGGACTAGTAGTTGACCCATGCCTAAGAAAATGGAAGCTGGCCCATGTTTGTAGTAGAAGCTATCTACCTAATAGGAGAGTAAAGAGAAGCAACTCCACTGAACACAGGGTGGACTTCCACCAAAAGCAGGAGACAGAAGCACAAAATTTCTATGGCCTTCAGTGGACCATGAGGGAGGAAAGAACCCCCAGGAGACCTCAGTAGAAAGAAGCCAGAATTGACCATCAGATGGAGAAGACCAGGGGAAGGCCTTGTCCTGAACACACAGAAGCCCTAGAACATCAGTGTTAATACCTGCCAAGCTAGGAATCATTAAGGATAGAGGCAAAATAATCAGCCAAAATAATATTCCTTGCTCTTACCCCGTCTCTCTCACTGCTTGCACAGTGTCCCTCCAGTTCCAAGCTGGGGAGTTATGAACGTGAGCTGGAGGATAAGGAGAAGTCACAGTGGGCATGTGGACCTGGAGTGGCTCAAGACTGAAGCAGTCCCTCAGAGAATAGGGAGAGATGGCCGCTTTAAGTGAAGCTGATGATCAAGTCGACTTAGAACCTTCTTTTGTTGAATTTAGACTTTCTATGGGCTAAACTTAGCAACTGCTTATGGAACTAATGACAATCAAAAATCTTTCAGGCACTAGTGACCAAAAAGATTCTGAGAATTGGCTGTGATTTCCTTCTAGTGACAGGGAAAAGCAGGCTTCAGAGAGGACTTAGTGGAAGTTCCTGTTTTCATCTTTGTGTCCCAGCTCCCTAAATGTAATGATTGTGTACTTCATAGGGACAACTGATTATTAAGTCAATAAGCCAGTGAAGAAAGATCCAAAAGAAATTTCTCGGTTTGAAAAATGAGGCACCATTCAGAGAACGGCATTGAAACATGTAAATTATCATATGTGAAATCAATCGCCAGCCCAGGTTTGATGCTTGATACAGGGTGCTCAGGGCTGGTGTACCAGGATGATCCAGAGAGATGGAATCAGGAGGGAGATGGGAGGGGGATTCTGGAAGGGGAACACATGTATACCCACGGCGGATTCATGTCAATGTTTGGCAAAACCAACACGACAATGTAAAGAAAATAAATAAATAAAAAAATTAATTAAAAAAAAAAAAAGAAAAATGAGACACCATTCAATTATTGCCAACTTAATGGAGCATTTCTTAGAAAACACCAAAATGTGTATATTTACTTGAGAAGAATGGGTATTTCCCTAGGCTTTAACACTAGGTTGAAATGTCAGAATTTGGAGCAAAGTTGACAAAATAAGCATCCTCTTAATACCTTTTCCTATCTTATTTTCTATACAACAAAACTGTGTAATAACTATTTCAGGCACTACCATTTAAATAAAAATCATTTGCCAAGCAAGTGTACTGTAGTAAGACATAAGAAGATTGTACACAGTCGAGAACTCTGCACATTTTATGCTCATTTAGAATCTAAAACACAGTCTAATCTAGACTGTGTATTCTACAATGAAAGCAGACTAAGGAGACACAGGCCTGATCTACGGGTTAGGAAGATCCCCTGGAGAAGGAAATGGCAACCCACTTCAATATTACTGCCTGGGAAATTCCATGGACAGAGGAGCCTGGTGGGCTACAGTCCATGGGATTGCAAAGAACATGCATGCATGCAGGTATGCACTCTATAATATACCTAAAACCACACTTTCTATTCCTGCCACAAAAGAGCAAAATGTTTCAGTTCTTCCTATACTGAAGAAAGCAGATTCAGAATTTTGACCCTGGACACACCTTGACACTTTCATCCACCACTAACTCAGGTGCCTCATCTGTGATAAAGACAATCATGGCAAATAAGTCCCTGAGACAGGAGCTTTCCTGAATTCTTTAGACTGTGGTTTCATTAACATGTCTATGGAAGTGCACAGAATGACACAGGCATGATACTAAAGTTAGAAAAACAATCAGTATTCAGAGTCAGCCATAGGTAGGAAATTTTATGATTCATTTCCTTTCTTCTATTTTTCAGACACTCAATTTCATTTCGGAACCATGTATAACTCACCCAAATGTTATCACCAAGCCACACCCCCAAATCACCAAATCTCTTATTTCTCATATTAAAACATTTATAAAAGTTTTTTCCTCAGAGTTCTGTTAGCTTTAAAACTTATTGATATGTTCAATGATACCAGTCTTAGCCTCTCAGATAATACAGAAGCTATGTTATAAACTAAATTTCAGTAGATAAGAGGATATATGACTTCTAAATGCAAAAAAGTATTAAAGGAATAATGGTGAATTTAGAGGCTACAATAAAACACAAATGAGGGGGTTCACTTCACTAGGACTCAAAAAAAGTGGGAAATTGTTTGGAATTAGCAGATGCAAACTATTATATATAGACTGGATAAACAACAAGGTCCTACCATATAGCAGAAGGAAATATAATGGTCTGCGATTAAACTATAATGTAAAAGAAAATGAAAAGAATATATATATAAGTAAACTACTTCACTGTATAGCAGAAATTAACACAACATTGCAAATCAACTATACTTGAATAATTTTTTTAAGTGAGAGTTTGACAAAACTATATATAGAGTTGTATGGAGAAAATGATTTAATTAAAAATTATTTCATATTAATGGAATAGTGGAACTATCAAGGTTCATGGCAGATTGTTATGATGGAGTAGGAGTGGGGACGCCTCATAATCACTCATTTTAAGTGACCTCCAATTCCAAACCAAGTAAGATAAGCCAAAGGTATGATAACAATAATGATTATTACAAAGATATGCTTCAATATTATCAACCTGATTGAATAGGTAGAAATTGCAAGGGGTAAAAAATAGAAAACAGACTGGTGTTAAGTCATAAAGAACATACTGCCTTTGCATAAGCAACACAGGAAAAACAGCCAGCTGTTACATTAGTACAATCCTGAGACCTGAGTGGGTTTCAAATGTAGTCTGTGACATTTGGAAACTAATCTGAGTGTTTTATAAAAAAGAACATATAATTGAATGTAGGAAAGTCAGGAAGAAAAAGAAAATTTGAAGATGAAGTAGTTTTCCAGATAAATAATGGGTAAAAAGAGGGGAAAAGTGAGGTTAAAAAAAGTTATGGCCAGGAAAATTGTCATTGGATGGAAAGAAAACTGGTAATAGATAAGTATAAAATCTCAGATTTTTTAAGGTTTTATATTCTTTCCTGATTTTTAATTCAATGATAATATGTTGACATGGGGCACCTCATCATAAGAGTTCAAAAAGAAAGCACTGTTAAGAAAGTAACATTACAGAACATTAACTACATAAAGATGAAGTAGAAATCATGTGGATTATTTATTTTAATAGAATACTTAACAGCCATTGGCTAGTTTAAGAGTTGCTGCAAAAGTCATAAATTCCTGGAGATTGAAGGAGAGTTACTGGATTATCTATTAGTCAAAAAGGAAAAAGAAACCCTGGAAATAAAGCAGCTGTCATCTGAACTTCAGTACTCAGAAAGATAAGTGCAAGCCTTCATTTGCAATCACAGGGAATTCAGCACAGAGTAGGCACTGGCATGTCTTTCAACATTTTTGTTTCATGATGAAGAGATGGGAGGCAAGAGATAGAGACTATGTGGATTTTAGTGATACATTTTCATCGTTAATCAGGAATTGCTTCATCTGTGGACCTTGGTGTCTTGATAATGCATATGGTATGCATGCACTCTTCAAAATTATTTGAACTAAAAGAGATTGTTTCATAAATTAATATGCGACAGTTATTTGACATATTTCATCTTCAACCACAAAGGAATTCCATCTCTTTTGATGAGCAAAAAAGTGATTTGACCCAGTTTATAGGTCTGTCATAATATTGAAACAAGCTGTATGGTTCTGCTATTCTTTAAGGCAGGATGTCTATGCACATAAATAATGTTATCAATCATCTCCTTAAAAATGCCTCCAGGAGAAGAGATCTTGCCAAAATAATCACTTCAATCCTGTAATGAATGATAGGCTCAATCTTAGCCACAAATTTATCCTATTGATGTGTTTGGCATAATTTCTCTAGATTGAATCTGAGAGTATTACAACCCAGCATATAAAAGCAAAATAAAAATCCCTACTATCTCCAAATGCAGTATGTGCTGTGTGCTCAGTCATGTCCTACTCTTTGTGATCCCACGGACTGTAGCCCACCAGGCTCCCCTGTCCATGGAATTCTCCAGGCAAGAATACTGGAGTGGGTTGTCATTTCCTTCTCCACCAAATATGGTATACATTCACTTAATATTCATTTCTTCAATATTTGATGGCATTATTTATCTCAATCAACTTTGGATCTCTAAAATGGATATTCTATTTGGGGATCTTAGTGTTTTCACACCATACTTTGTTTTTCTCAAGGAAAAAGCAGCTAATAGTTCAGGATTGTAAAATTCATCAGAACTTAACTTTACATTGAAGCCATTTTAGATAAATTCAGTGGTTCAGCATTAAAAAATATCCATTAATTTTTTGAAACATCTATATCATAAAATTACTGTAAAATCAAAATTGGTTAGAAACAAAATATAAAAATCATGCTTTTACTTCAAAAAAGAACTATAAAAGGAAGAAAATAATAATGGCCCATAATTTTAACATCATTGTAACATGTTTTCACTAAATATCAATAAATAAATATAATGCAAATAAAAAATAAAGCATCCTCAGTACTTTAAGTATATTAGCAGTTTTCATTTAACTGTCCAGAAATATTCTATGTGGAACCAATATTAATATTTCTATTTATTCAAATCTGCTGGTAAAATACTTAATATCAAACTTTTAACTATTTTTATTTAATAGTTATTTGAACTTATCCTGCTTTAGTAGATATATGAATCATTTTTGGCCACAACATAATATTCAATGGTTAATATACTATGTTAACCAGATATAATGGATATTTATATTTTAGCATAGTCTTTGCATTGAAAAAAAGTCCTGATCTAAATTTATATCAAAAACTAGCAGAGCCATGAATGAAATTACAGTTTAGGGTACACATAAGCGTTTTCTCAAGATTGAGCAGAAAAGAGACACCACAAAATCAGCTTACTCTAAAGCATTAGCAAGAAAATCTGGGGGAGAATTCAATGAGATAATTCTTACGAAACCTTAGTTGAGTGCTAGAAAACAGTCAGGCTTGAAAAATGTTCATTTGGGAAGTAGCCTAGAGAGGTGGTAGGGAGCTAATATGTGAGGCTCATCGGCTGGCCTGGTGAGACAATGAGTAGATTGGTGACCCAGGAGATAGGGACTAAAGAGGAAAAGCATCCTGAGGGAAGGGAAAATGTCAGCTAAGGCGATTAGGTAGAAGGACTATATGAGGAAAAACTAAGTGAAATGAAAGGTGATCACAGGAGAGTGGAGTCACATAGGGCTCTTGGAAGCAACTGACAAACAGGAGGCTGGGTGGTATGGAAAAGGGAGACAGGAGCTGGAAGCAACTAAGAATAATGAAAACTGCTCACTTTCTTTACCAGAAATGTGGATGCTTCCCATGGAGAGTTCTTACTAAGATAAGCTTTATTCATAAACCATGAATGAGGTCTTAAAATATATATCACGTAGAAAAAATATGTTTTTTAATTAATTAATATTTTTATTGAAGGATAATTGCTTTAGGGAATTTTGTTGTTTTCTGTCAAACCTCAACGTGAATCAGTCATAGGTATACATACATCCCCTCCCTCCTGAATCCCCTCCCATCTCCCTCTCCATCCCACCACTCTAGGTTGACACAGAGCCCCAGTTTGAATTTCCTGAGCCATACAGCAAATTCCCATTGGCCATCCATTTTACACATGGTAATCTAAGCTTCCATACATCTCACCCTATCCTTCTCTTTCCCCATGTCCACAAGTCTATTCTCCCTGTCTGTTTCTCCACTGCTACCCTGTAAGTAAATTTTTCAGTACCATTTTTCTAGATTCTCTATATATGAGTTAGAATATAATATTTATCTTTCTCTTTCTGACTTACTTCACTCTGTATTATAGATTCTAGATTCATCCACCTCATTAGTACTGACTCAAAGGCATTCCTTTCTTATGGCTGAGTAATATTTCATTGTGTATATGTACCACCACTTCTTTATCTATTCATTTGTTAATGGACATTTAGGCTTCTTCTATGTTCTAGCTATTGTAAACAGTGCTGCAAAGAACAATGGGATAATGTGTCTTTTTCAATTTTGGTTTCCTCAGGGTATACGCCTAGGAGTGGGATTGCTGGGTTATATGGTGGTTTTATTCCTAGTTCTTTAAAGAATCTCCATACCATCTTCCATAGTGGCTGAATCAATTTACATTCCCACCAACAGTTCAAGAGTGCTCCCTTTTCTCCATACCCTCTTCAGCATTTACTGTTTGTAGACTTTTTGATGATGGCCATCCTCACCAGTGTGAGGTGATATCTCATTGTCCGACTCTTTGCAACCCCATGAACTGCAGCATGCCAGGCCTCCCTGAGCATCACCAACTCCTGAGTTTACCCAAACCCATGTCCATTGAGTCAGTGATGCCATCCAACCATCTCCTCCTGTCATCCCCTTCTCCTCCCACCCTCAATCTTTCCCAGCATCAGGGTCTTTTCAATATTGGAGTACTGGAGTTTCAGCTTCAACATCAGTCTTTCCAATGAACACCCAGAACTGATCTCCTTTAGGATGGACTGGTTGGATTTCCAACAGTATTCCCTATATACAGCTCCCTGACCAAACAGTAGAGAGGAATGGGACAAATTGAAACTAAAACCCTTGCAGCTCTAGAATCAAATGTATAATATAATGTAATGTTATATGGTAAATATATGCATATTCTTAACTAAATTAATTCATTCATTAATCACCATGAAATTCTCATTAGCTCTTGTAGAAAAATTGTTAATACACAAAAATGTTCTATTCTGGTTTGAACAATGGGAAAAGAGAAAGTGTAAGTCAAAGTAGAATTTAATTACTAGATCTAAGTGGCAAAAATCTTATTAACATGAATACTGCAAGAACTCAAAATACTATGCATGCTATAACTACTCTCAGTAAAGGCAAGAAAGATATATTTAAGAATATATTTCAACATCCAAGGAGCATAATGAAAAAAGAGCACTAGCCATGTCAGATGAATACTTTATTTAAATTTAATTATAGTTCCTGCCTTCAATAATTATTTTCTGTGAAATCAAAGATTTCTTATGAGATATTTGAATATAAACTATAACTAATCACTTACTATACCAGGAATGTAACCTTTAACTATAATGAATATGATCACCCAGAAATAAACAGTTTTTATTACATGAATTTATACTAACATTAATTACAGTATATGTTTATCATAGTAAATTGAATTTGCTAAATGACATTTTAAATGAACTCATCACTTTTGTGGTAACTAGACTATCTATCCTTATATGGAATAGGCGTGTTTATAAATCAGAAAATATAACACCCTATCTTTTGGCAGATTTGTCAATATAAAACACACTAAAACATTCAAATCTGAATACAGCACAGGCCTACATTCTATGATAAATCGCTAGCACTGGAACGACTTCACTTTCACTTTTCACTTTCATGCATTGGAGAAGGAAATGGCAACCCACTCCAGTGTTCTTGCCTGGAAAATCCCAGGGACGGGGGAGCCTGGTGGGCTGCAGTCTATGGAGTGGTACAGAGTCGGACATGACTGAAGCGACTTAGCAGCAGCACTGGAAAATCAACTAATTTCCAGCCAATTACTATGATTTTAGAGAGAAAATAGGACTTTCTCAAGCTCAAGAAGTTACTTGAGGCCATGACCAGTTATAGGAAGTGAAGGAAAATAAACTCAAAGAAATTCTAGACAGTGAGAAAAAAAAAGGTAAAAGAAATTCACTCCTGAGCTTGAGAACAATTGACAGAATATAAATAAACAATGCCTCCAACAGACATTCATAAAAGTACCAGCTCGCTCTCTCTCTCTCTCTCTCTCTCTCTCTCTCCCCGCCCACCCCGCTTTCTCATGCACACTCAAAGAGACAACTGTAGGAAGGACATGTGAACACTGTGCTGTGTGCTAAGCTGCTTCAGCCACGTCCGACTCCTTGCAGCTCCATGGACTGTAGCCCACCAGGCTCCTCTGTCCATGGGGATTCTCCAGGCAAGAATACTGGAGTGGGTTGCCATGCCCTTCTCCAGGGAATCTTTCTGACCCAGGGATCAAAGCCCTCATCTGTTATGTGTACTGCATTGGCAGACACGTTCTTTACCAACTGTGAGTCCCATATTGACACTGTGGTGACATATATCCAGATATCAACGAATCTTTGCCCAGGTATTCACATTTCACTAAATGTCCGCACTTTCTAAATAGTCATAAAGTTAAAGTTAAAAAAAAAAAGATATTTGAGAAACAAGACAGATTGGCTAGACGTTAAATAATACTTAGTAGAAAAAGTGAGATTGTTCAGTAAGCCATAGATAGATACCAAAGACAAGAGACCTTTCAGAACACTACACAATGCTATCACATTTCTAAAATGTCTCAAGAATCAAATTTCTCTTGGACAAACAAAAGAGAAGGAATTAATGTATCCTCTGACCTGTGGGGCCAAGTTAAAACTGAAGTAACACATTCAAGAACAGGGGTAAAAAAAAAAAACCAAGATGAAAGTGGCTGCTAGGTTTTCACAGATCATTACACATAAAATACCTTTTTACTATGTCTTCTCCATTCCAGCATGGTAGTCCATCAGCAGCCTCTAATTCATTAGCACAAAGCTGATCAGCCAGGCCCCCATAGAATGTTCTGTACAGTCGAAGACTGTTGATAAATTCTCTGAATGGAAAAAAAAAACAGTTAAACTCCAAAGTTCATAATAAATGCTAATATAAATGGCATAATGTTATGCATAATGTTTAGAAGGCAGCTCTTATAATTCTCTACTTATTTTCATATATTTAATACTTCTCTAACAATAGAGACAAAAAGTACATTTTTTAAAAAATGTATTCAAATTTATTCTCTTAAATAAAAGTTTTCACTGGGTATGAACTTCATTTAAGTATAGGTCCAAGAAATTGTGAACAGTACATACACACACACACATATCACTTTATTTAGCTTCCCTAAAAGCGCTCACTAGCTACTGGTATTTAAACCAGTAGTTACCAGTAGTTAGTGATACTAACTACTTTCTTTTCCATATAGAAATGTCAGAGGCTTACAACAAGCTGACTGACTGTTTACTGATTAAAAGTTTAGTAGGCTTGGGTGATGCTCCCATCTGGGCCTTCTCTTTGGTTTCTAAGAACATAAAGTTATACATCTTTACTAAATATGAGAGAACTCAGGTATGTGACACACCTCAGCAGCATGAAAATAAAAGTGATTGGAGTGAGTAATGTATGATACATTTGCTAAGTTATTTTCCCCTCTCATACTGCTTCCCTTTCCAGTATAAATTGCAGAAAGAAGAAATTCAAAAAATGGCAGTTTTTCAATTTAGAAATCCAAGACTTTGGAGTTTTAAAGCCAAGGCTTTGAGGTCTCAAAGCCTTGAGTTCTAGCATTTCAAAAGACCAAGTCTTAAAGACTTTAGTTTCATACTTTGTCACATACATAACTGTTCTGGGGGGAAAAAAGAAAACTCACTAGTCTGATCCAGATGAAATGTCCCCTGGACCAAAAGGCAGGGACAGGAGATGGAAATGTTGGAAGGACAGTAAACTTTAGATCATTCTACAATCTCAACCTCTGTTGTTCCCTTCTCCTCTAAGAAGATTTCTAGTCTTCTTAGAAATCTCTAGGAAGAGTGGTTAAAATACAGCAATTATGAAACTGCATTCCCCATTGATACTTTTGAAAGAATTTATTTGAAAATGAAATTAAACAGCAGGGGTGGTTATAAATAATAGCTAGACTAATAAAATTTTTAAAAATTAAATCTAACTTTGAAAGCACTAAGCCTCAACAGTTTCAACTTGTAATTTTCTCTCTCACAGGTATTTGAAGAGCCAATGATATAAAGCTGCTGGAGTTGTAAAATACAACCACTACTGGAAGGATAAATACAACTTTCAAATATGTAAGATTTGCAATCATAGAGAAAATCAGATATTCCCATGGCAAGTGTCTGGTGAGTATTTAATCAAACTTTTAAGACCCTAATTAAATTCCTGGGTAGAGAAGATCCGCAGTGATTCTGGAGCCCAAGAAAATAAAGTCTGTCACTATTTCCATTGTTTCCCCATCTATTTGCCATGAAGTGATGGGACCAGATGCCATGATCTTTGTTTTTTGAATGTTGAGCTTTAAACCAGCTTTTTCACTCTCCTCTTTCACTTTTATCAAGATGCTGTTTAGTTCCTCTTCACTTTCTGCCTACCCACTCCAGTATTCTTGGGCTTCCCTTGTGGCTCAGCTGGTAAGGAATCTACTTGTAATGCAGGAGACCTGGATTCAATCCCAGTTGGGAAGATCCCCTGGAGAAGAGAAAGGCTACCCTCTCCAGTATTCTGGCCTGGATAATTACATGGACTGTATAATCGTGGGGTCACAAAGAGTAGGATACGACTGAGTGACTTTCACTTTCACTTTTCCTTAGCAAAGCTTGACAAGTAATAACAAAACAGTTACAGGAAGCACAAATCTCTAACTCATGCTTAGTCAAATAAAAAAAAAAAAAGATGCTCTATCTTCTCACTAACACAGTTAAATGCTTATCTATATTTATTGATTTCCTCTACTAGAAAATAAGCCTCTCGTTGATGGCTATGTTCCACTAACTATAATGCATGAACAAACATCAATTCTCATGCTGCAGCTACTAAAACATAATTGATGAAATTGACTGGTTCTTTCTTAGAGAGTGGGGTTTAATGAATGAGAAGATGCGTGACTCCATTCCTGATTTCTATCCAACATAAACGATCACCTGTTTGGAATCGAAGAATCCTCTGGAAACGAAGAGGCCTGACACAAATGGCTGCAGATGTTGTTGCTGTTCAGTCGCTCAGGCGTGTCTCTTTGTGGCCCCATGGACTCTGGCACGCCAGGCTTCCTGGTCCTCCATTATCTCCCGGAGTTTGCTCAAACTCATGTCCATTGAATCAGTGATGCCATCCTACAATCTCAACCTCTGTTGTTCCCTTCTCCTCTTGTCCTCAATCTTTCCCAGTATCAGGGTCTTTTCCCATGAGTTGGTAGATGTGGAGACTTCCAAATTGATCATGAATAGATATTTCTTATGGCCCCTAAAACTCCAACTTCAATCTTGGTAAATGGTGTCCTTCTTTCATTTCTTCTTTCACACCCAATATATCATAATAGGGAAACTTTACATCTCTATTTTCCAGCCTCCTTTCCAATGCTTCTGCCATTGTCTTAGCTTAAGTCTTATTCACTGGAATCACTGCACCTGGAGGACATACCTCCCATTTGTTCCTTAACAATCACTTCCCATCCTCCATGAGTCATCTATAGAAATTCAAATCTGGTAGCCCACAGACTATGTCATTCATTTGCATAAAGTCATCTATGC
Organism: Antilocapra americana; assembly: GCA_007570785.1. Lineage (NCBI taxonomy): Eukaryota > Metazoa > Chordata > Mammalia > Artiodactyla > Antilocapridae > Antilocapra > Antilocapra americana. The sequence goes on from ML663566.1 coordinate 3,385,168, forward strand.
CTCTCTATTCTCTACAGCATGAAATCTAGTCTTCTTAGAAAGGTATATAAGACACTCTCTCAATTTCAGCAACCCAATCCACACTTCAGGGTTCCACAAAAGTGAGATGCTTGTTATTCTCCAAACATACCTTTATGCCCTTGCCCTTATTCTCTCTGAAAGGATCATCTCTTAGAAGACTTCCAGTCATTCCATAAACCATCAACTAACAACTATTTGTCACAAAATACTATAAACACTATGGCATACCAAGCTCTGTGTTGGTGCCAGGGATTCACAGCTAAACAAAATAGTTCTGCCTTCTAAGAATGTATATCCTGATAAAAATCCACAATAATGATACAGTGTTAGTAAATAGTGTCATATTTGAAGACAGAGAAGGAATCAGGAAATACTAAGACAACATTTCCATGTTCATGCAAAAAAAGAAGAAGAATCAACAAAAATCAGGATAAGCAAGGGTAAAAACGAAAGAGAATGCTGTGCGTTCAGAAAGTCATATGCAGGTAGTTAGCTAGTGAGGAGTGTGTTCATGAGAATTGTAATTAAAGGGAGAAGTAAGCAAGATTATAATTAGCCATCTTGATCATCATAAGATGTTTCAGTTTTATTAATAAGGCAGTGAGAGCCATTAAAAGTTTCCCAGCCAACAAGTAAGGTCATCATCATTATTTCAGTAATGTAGAAACAGAAATGCAGTGAGGTCACTTAGGGGTCTTTGTTGTTCAGTTGCTAAGTCATGTCTGACTATTTGAGAATTCATGCACTACAGCATGCCAGGCTCTTCTATCCTCTGCTATCTCTGGGAGTTTGACAAATTCATGTCCATTGAGCTGGTGATGTTATCTATCCATAGCATCCTCTACCACCCCCTTCTCCTTTTGCCTTCAATCTTTCCCAGCATCAGGGTCTATAACCAAGGGGACTATAAACAAGTTGAAAGGGGGAAGTATGAGGATAGCAAAAAAAAAAAAAAAAAAACACTTGACAGTCAACATCAGAAAAACATTAGGAACCTAGAATTCACAGGGAAAGTAAAGACGTTAAGGTAACTTCTGTCTTCCATCAGGTGACTAATGAAAACTGTATTGTTTATTGAGGTAAGAAGTAAAGGAAAGGTGTGGAGGGATAAATTGGGAGATTTGGACTGACATATACACACTACTATAAATAAAATAGATAATAAGATCCTACTACATAGCACAGGGAACTCTACTTAATATCTGTAATGGCCTATATGGGAAAAAAATCTAAAGAGTGGATTCATGTATATGTTTAACTGATTCACTTCACTGTACAACAGAAACTAATACAACATCGTAAATCAACTATACTCCAATAAAAATTAAATTTAAAAAAGAAATAAAGTAAAGGAAACATCACCTTCTCAGTGTCCCCCACTGTATTAATGGTTGCCCTTATTTTGCTCAAGATTTTCATCTTTCCATGGCATATATTACTTTCTATTTGAGCATGTAGTGTACTTATTTACAATGTTTTATCATTTCTTATATGTCTTCCACACTCCAATAAAAAATTGAAGTAGGTAGGGATTGTTGGTTTGCTTTGTTCACAAATGTAGCACTGGTGAATGATATAGGCATCCAATATATAGTTACCAAATTAATAAATGAGTGAAAACTAATTAATAATTCATTCCATTCTTGACATGTTCAGTGCAAAATTTTTTTAAACCTCCAGAAAAAGAAATCAAGTAGAACCCTACTTTTCAAACTTAACATTTATAGTATCATCTGGGAATCTGGCCAAAATGTAGATTTGGATTCAACAGTTTGGGAGGGGGCAAGTTCCAAGATTCTACATTTCAAAAAGGCATTGGATGATGCCCATCTTACAAGAACCATGAATACCATGGAAGTTTGCTGTCAGATGTGTGGACCAAAATCAGTGGACTGGACGTGTGACGCAAGATTCACCATCTACAGAAGTGGTAACTGAAGTCATGAACATGAATATCTCTCAGGAAAATAACAGAGTCAGAAAAAGCTACAGGAACTCAAAAGAAGGAACAAAAGGAAAAAAACTTTAATGTTAAGAAAGCTAAAGAATGAGAAAAGTTTAACTTAGAGAGATTCTCTTCAGTATAAAATGACATTATGAAAAATAGCTTAAAATATTAAAAACATCTTCTGTATGTGGTGACCATAACTGTTTTAGACTGAATTGTGTCCAACCCCAGATTTCATATGTTGAAGCCCTAAACCCCAGTATGACTGTATATGGAGATAGGGCATTTAAAGCAGTAATTACACTTAAATAAGATACTATGGGTGGGTCTTAAGCCCCTGACCAGTGTTCTAATGAGAAAGAGACACTACAGGTGCATTAATTCAGAGGAAAGGCCACGGAGGGCACAGCAAGAAAGTGGCAACTGCAAACCGAGGAGAGAAGGCTCAGAAGAAACCAAACCTGCCAACACCTTGATCTTGGACTTCTAGCCTCCAGACCTGTCAGAAAATCCATTTCTTTTAATCCAGCCAGCCTGTGTTGTTTTGTTATAGTTGTCTTAACAAACTAACAGAATAATTAAAGCATTTGATAAAGAACAATAGACTTCAGATTTGCTGTATGATGAACATGAAAAAAAAAAAAAAACATGAGAAACTGGAATTAGAGAGTCTCAAAAAAGGAAAATAGATTTTTCTTTGGATTCATGCTTATTTGAATATGAAAGTGATTTTAGTATATTTGTGTATGAAAAGGGAAGAAGATAAAGTTATATGGTCATTCACTTGTTCCAGTTCTCTACCTTCTGGGCACAAAGGTCCTCTGAGGGTAGCTTTGGCTATCTGACTTCTAGACATATACACAGAAGTGGTGTTTGTTCCCTCCAGGCTTAAGCTTTGTGGACCAATGTGGCTTTGCCAGCTTCTGTTTCCCTTTTCCCCCTGATGACAGGCAATGCTTCAGATAGCAGCTGCTCTGTCACTCTAAGACCTAAAGGCAGGGCACCACTCTTAGGCAGTGCTCCTGCTGATCTGAAATGGGCATATATGCATGTATGTGTGTGTGCTCAGTTGCGTCTGACTCTTTGAGATCCTATGGACTATAGCCCATTAGGCTCCTCTATCTGTGGAATTCTCCAGGTAAGATTACTGGAGTATGTTTCTACTTCTTCCTCCAGGGGATCTGACCCAGGGATCTAACCCATGTCTTCTGTATCTTCACCATCAGGGGAAACCCAAAGGTTGGGAACACAAACAATTTTTTGGTTCTAAACCCAATGATGGGTGTCTCCCAAGAACGGTCTTCCCTCCTATTTTATTCTCCCAAACATCTACCCATCCTGCAGGATCCAGCTAATCCTCACATCCTTTCTAAATCCTGACCTGACCAGACTGTGAAGCTTTACTGGTCTAGTGTGTTTCTCATGCCACACTTTACATCTGTTCTATAGCCCTGGTTATCTGGTATTATAATACCTCTGTCTGCCTGTCTGCCTCTCTGATTAGAGGGTGTGTTCTCTAAAGACAAGAGCCATGTCTGCTTTATATCCCAAGCATTTAGACTACAGTTTGGTACCGCACAGACACCCAACAAATTCTTGTTAAATTGGCCCCAGTTGCACCGTGAGATTTTAACAACTTCCAGAATTAGAAGTTTCCACACTAAATACATTTTTTTAAATGATAATGATAAGGCTTCCCTGGTGGCTCAGTGGTAAAGAATCTGCCTGCCAATGCAGGAGATATGGGTTCCCTGGTCTGGGAAGATCCCACATACTGTGGAACACCACAACTACTGAGCCTTGCTCTGAAGCTAGCGAGCTGCAAGTACTGAGCCCTCAAGCTGTGACTACTAAAGCCCTCTCACCCTGAGCCCATGCTCAGCAACAAGAGATGCCACTGCAGTGAGAACCCTGAGCACTGCAACTAGAGAGTAGCCCCTGCTCGCCCAACTTGAGAAAAGCCCAGGCAACAACAAAGACCCAGCATAGTCAAATAAGCAAACACATTTTTTTAAATGATAATGATAATTTTAAGTCCTTGGAGAGCATGGCTGACTTGGGAAATTTTAAATTAGGAGATCTGTTCCAAGATTGTGGAGAAAGATCAGAAGGACCTTTCTGGTGTGTTGTATTAGAAATTGGAAGAAATCCAGAGGGCAGGGCTACAGACTGTCCCAGATTCTTCCAAATAGGTTCAAGATAGAGTTTCCCTCTACATGCTGTTGTGTTAATCACTCAGCCATGTCAGACTCTTTGGGACCCCATGAACTGTAGCCCACCAGGCCCCTCTGTCCATGGGATTTCTCAGGCAAGAATACTGGAGTGGGTTGCCGTTCCCTTCGGCAGGGCTCCCTCTATATACACACACACATATATATGTGATGCCAAGATTATAGGGATATATTAATATTTAATCACACTGCTGTTTAAGATACCCATCATAATTAATACATTATAGATATGCTATATTATAAAGACAAGTGTTAGAAAAAGACTTAAGAGACCATTTGAGCCAGTAGTGTTCTGCCCTAAGTGCACTTTATCATCATCAAGGAAGCACAAACTGTACACCTCAATTTCTCCCTCAGACATTCAGATTTTATGTTTGGGATAGGACCCTGGCATCTGGGTTTTCCTAAAACCTTTCTACAGGAACCTAATGTGCAGTCTCTTACTTTATAAGTAAGGAAATTGAAAACCAAGGAAGGGAAAGGACTTGTGAAAAGTGAGGAAATTAGTTATTTGTTAAGTTAGCTATTTAGTCAGGCATTTAGTCATCACTGACCTCAAGATTATCTTCATTAGTTAATTAATAAAAATGCCATCATTTTGTAATGTAGGGCAGATATGGGATGTTTGACAAGTCAAAGTTGAATGACTTTTTGTATAGAAGAATATTTCTGTTTTTAAAATTTTACAGAAACCATGATGCTTTTTACAGAACACAGGTTAGTTGTAGACTGGTAGACTAGAAAACAGATACGTCACTTCTTCCTGCCAAAATCTGAATTTAGAAAGCAACATGTTTACATGGGATTTATCTGTATCGCTTTACGAGTTTGAAACATCTAGTAGGGAGTGGAGTAAATCCTGATCACTAGCTAATGAACAGCTTTGCACACTGTGCTAGCACAGGAAAGAGGGGAAAAGCTGGCGCACAACTGTTCCTTCATAGCTTCCAGCCTTGTTTGCCCTGAGCTGACTGGAGGCAAGAGAGGAACATGGGACAGAATAGTTAGCACTTCCTTGCTTTCCATGCCCTGGAGGCCAGCAGTGCCAGAAAGGTCTCCTGATCCATCACATGGGGAAAAAAATACGAAAGGAAATGCAATTCACCCTGAAGTTGCCATGTCTAGTTTGGTTGATACAGGAATGTCCAGATACTACTCTAAAACAAAGTGACACTTCCGACTGTCTTTACCATCATCATTCAACTTTAATGATTTTTGAGCCACAAGGGAAGCCCAAGAATACTGGAGTGGGTAGCTTTTCCCTTCTCCAGAGGATCTTCCCAACCCAGGAATCAAACGGGGGTCTCTTGCATTGCAGGTGGATTCTTTACCAACGGAGCATCAGGGAAGCCCTTAATGACAAAAGTAATGTATCTTTTGGTGAGAGGCAAAATAATTAAAAGGCACATGAAGAATAAATTCATAGCTGTCCCTCTGCAGTATTTCCATCATGCCTCCTGAAGTAAGTAATATCAACAGCCCAGGGTGCTTTCTTCAGCTTCCTCTATGTACACCTTGCTGCTGCTGCTAAGTCGCTTCAGTCATGTCCGACTCTGTGTGACCCCATAGATGGCAACCCACCAGGCTCTCCCGTCCCATCAGGCTCCCCCATCCCTGGGATTCTCCAGGCAAGAACACTGGAGTGGGTTGCCATTTCCTTCTCCAATATGTAAACCCTAACACATAACAAAAAACAGACATATCAAGATAGAGATGGTTTAGTTTTATAAAACTAGGACCAAGCTATACACATAAATGCAACTGACTTTTCTTGCTTGAGAATATTTCATGAACTCTTTTCAGCTTAATAAATCTAGATCTTACTTATTTTTATACAGCTATATACTATTCCAAACTCTGGATACAACAATGCTGGTATAATTTATCAAAATATCCCACTAAGCCAACTTTTACTTCTTAATTTATAAGACTAACACGTTCCTCATATGTAGTATTTGAAGAGTGATAACCACGCGTTTCAAACTTTGCTGATATTTCAGGGAGCTGTTTTCACTTAAGCATATGGCTCCAATCTACATTTGATTTTGCATTTTGTTTCATGAGACATTGCTGGAAACAGAGCTATGTTCAAAAGGCATACCTCTAATCTTAGGTCTTCATTTAGTGGGCATTTGTTTCCACTTTAAAACATTTATCGACTGTCACATAGAGTACTTCCTCACCCTTTTCCCCTTGAACACAATATAAAAGAGACTATTTCTTATTTTGAGAAAAGCTAATTATCTGAAAAAGTGTTGGAGAAGAATCTGATTTTTGAGTGGAACTTTTGTCTGTGGAATGTTTCAGAACACACGTTTCTGTAGTTAATGACAAATATCGATTTTTTTAGCCCTCACATCAGTCCACACATTAATACAGAACCCAAATTAAAAGCAGTACTTCTCACGCTGTTTGAAAATATCTGTAGAACAAAGGTCAAATGTGCAGTTTGCTAGTTAATGGCCTGAGGCAGAGTTAAGGTTAATGTGGCACTAATGAACAGTCTCAAACCTCTGGACGGGTCTGACCACAGTTGTCAAACAGGAGATATTTAAAGTGTCAGTCTCCTGCTCTGCAGAGGAAATACATAATCACGTTTCTAGATAAGAGCTATTTTCTCTAGCAATTCTGTATTTCATCATTTGACTTAATTCTCAACAAAGTCATTCTATTTGACAAAATATTTGCATAGATCTTGAGAAAAAATTTCTAAAGATTTCCTTAGATTTCTGTTCTATGGCAATAAGAGTTATCATTGTAAAGACTTGAAAATAATTAAATACATGCAGGAAGACTGGCTACAGTAGACTGAAGTCAAATTTGCTGGCCCCTTTTTACACAGGCTTCATGATGCTGGGAGAGATATGGGGAGAGGGTGAATGTAGCACAAAGAAACAAAGCAATAAATGGCACCAGCACATTTTATCACAAATGGAAATGTTTCAAGCACATTGCATTCATATTTGATTTAAAAATAAAATACTGTCTTTTCTAAAATAGTAACTCATAGAGTCTGCTCTCTGAACCACACCTGAACCCGCTGCTCACGACGGAAGCTGAGACCTCAGAACTGGCACCATTCTCCAAGAGGAGAGTCTCTTCTTCTGACTAAAATGATTCCAGGTTTCTCCCTCCTGATAGGAAATCTTCTTGTTCACGAGACGGGATTTCCCTACCTTCTCAACAGGGCTGAAGGGATTGCACTGTAGGTAGGCTGGGGGGTACGAGAGAAAATGATGGGAAGAGCACACGACACGCCGCCATCCTCCCATCTTCTCCGCAGAGGATTCTTTTCAGATAAGTGCTGCGTGTTTAAGGCTCCCTGGTGGTGGTTTTATACCAGCCCTGAGCTGGGCAATGATAGGCATCTATACAATTGATATGGACATGTCTATTCTCATTTTTCAATATTCCTCAAATCCAACGTGTTACCATTTAATGTCCCAGTAAAAAGCATCCTTTCTGAAGGCATTCTCCTCTGAAAAAAGTGATTTAAACCTGATGTCAAAACTAGGTTTGCAAAACAAGCTCTCATCTCTTTTTCCCATGTCATAAAAATGCACCTCAAAAAGCACTGACTCTGTTATCCATTAAAAAAGAACTTTAAACAAAGTCCTTAACTCACTTGTAAAAATAAACACAGGGCCAAACATCCAATATTTAAACAAATTGGATAATATTAAACTGAGCATCTGTCCCAAAGGAGATATAATATAATTTCTCCTATCTCATAACCTTATGTTCATTTTAATAAAACAATGCAGTCACTTACTCACTCGACTAGTTGAAAGATGCATGCTATTAATTTTACAACAGAAAAAAAAAAGTCTAGGACCTGACTGAGTCAAGACCAATGAGAAGGTTTAGCCAAACAGAATATTTACAAATCTAATGACTCTAATATAGGTCATTTATACGCAGAAACATTATAAACGTATTTTGAGATTCAGGATTTTATGTCAAATCTTAAATCTTACTTTCTTTTCCAGTAAGATGTTTCCTGTGCTTGCCAACATTTTAACAATAAACTCCATAACTTAGGGGCCAAAAACAAAAAAAACATTCTGGACAATATTTTCCTCTCTCAGCATCAGAACATTAATGAACGACTTTCACTTTAATAGTCTGCCAATAATTGGGCTTCTTCCTATTTCCTTTTTTATTTAATGACTTAAATCAGATATTCCTATTCAACATGCAACTGGTTACCTCCATCCACAAGTTTGTCTAACTGATAGTCAATATACGCCTTGTACAAATTATTCTCACTTGCGTTTTTACTTACAGTACAGCTCTCAGTGCAAATATTTGTGGTTCCTGGATTCTGATATAAAGATGGGCTTTAAGATCAGGAAATCTATAGCTAACAAGGCTAAAATAAAATAAATTATTTTAGTCTTCAATTTTATTCCTACTATTCTAATAACTCTCATTTTGGAAAAAATTAATTTTGAATATCACATGTAACCCAGATATTATTCTATTTCCAACTTCTGAAAGGTGGCACAGAATACTGAATAATGTATAATCACATTTACCCAATTATGACATTTAAAATACTGTGCATATGATCAGAATATGCAAAGTAATACATCCCTCCATTTTGATTACTCATATATATCTTTGTTAACATTTAGCTTACATTGAAAAGTGTAGGCAAAACAAATACAATAAAATATTATAAATCCTCTGCATTCACTCAATTTGCAGGACGCCAAAGTTGCAGTGTTTCATGTCTAACAAGATTCTTACTGAAGGACAGTCAAACCTTTTACAGCCAAAAGGGTGTCTTAAACTGTTAATCTTCAAAAGTCATCAACCAGAATAAATCATATTATTTGGAAGAATATTTGATCTCCAAGTCTGTAAGTCTATGAGTATAGGCTTAAACAGAAAGAATCATCCCAGAATTACCTTCAAGCTTTCATCAGTTGCACCTTTAAACAAAATATTTCACATATGATTCTGGAGACCATAGTGTTTCTGGAAACGGTTGAGATAAATGTGTATCTTGGAGTGAAGATGAAAAAAATTGAGAAAAAAGCAAAGCTTCTATTAAATGATATAAATCACTCTAGAAATATGCTTCTTCTATTTTGAGTGCTATTACATAAAAATTGGTAGCTTTTTAAATTCTATTCAACATGCAACTGGATAAAAATAAGAATACCTCTTGGGTCTACCTACTCCCCATTTTCCTGCTTATCTGTATGCATGATTTGAACACTTCAAATGCTGATGATAGATTTAAACTGATAAAATATTGTTTGCAATGTAAAACTAAGAGAAAGAAAGAGCTCAGTACTCCTGCTGCAGATGGAGCACTCAAAAGACTTCTAAGAACAACTAATTTTGCTACTTTAGTAAAAGAAAAAAGCCTCACATTATACTGATGTATGTCCCATAGATTCTGCTAAAAATTTTGAAATATCTTTTATGCACTCCTAGAAAAACCATCAATTTCAATATGACATAAATTTAAATCCTCCTCACCTCTTAAAAAATCTGAGTAAAAAAATGGGAGCTGAATTAGGGGTTCTTTTTAACTCCAGATGTTCACAGACTTTCCAAAGGAAAATGGATAAAATATTCACCTTTTGTAAAAAGGAAGGAAGTTGCTTTCAGGTATATTAGATATGGAAAATTTCATTGACAATTTGTTTTGCTTGGTGGGGGAATAATTTGAGCCACATAAATGAGATAATCCTATAGTACCGAAAAGCTTCTAAGCTCATCTGGCAGGGCTGTTATTTGCTGGGAAATAGAAGGTTTTTGGAGAACCAGTTAGAAAAGTGTCCAACTTAAAGGTCATTTTTCCTGTAGCTGAGAAATATATTTTATTTTTATTTTTATTTTTTGTAGTGAGAAACTTGGGGAGATTTATTTCTACTCACATTAACTTAGATTTGACAGTCTCAGTATTACAGACGTCACAGATTAACTTGAGGCCTAAAGCATTATGGACTATGGATGTAAATAACTTGAAGAATTTAGAATAAATTTCATGTTCCCTGATATAATCCTATCCCTGCCTAAGCAAGCAAGCTGTGAGAGTTCTAACTGTAGACACTGATAACCACATAAGTTTGCTTCCTATAATTTTCAATAATTGTCACCATCAAAACAAAAAGTGATCAGTATCCATTGGACACCAAACCTCTAAGACCATCACAATTTCAATTTCTAGTTTATAGCAAGCATTTGGAGCCATTTCTCCTTTCAGCACAAATACTGTTGATAGTTATATAGCCTATAGTTTGGATATAGTTTCAGATATTTCATGAAATGGTCATTAATTTATCCATGTAGAGCAAACCCAGTCTGAAGTTGTTATTTTTAATACTCAGCTTAAGTGGAGCAATTTGCTTTTCAGTGCAGCAAAATTTTACATGCATTTGTTTATGAACTTTCTTGTTCTGAGAGATTTTATCAGGTTCTCAGTGGGGTATATGACCCACAAAAGGTTAAGCACCACTAGCCTAAACTTTTGCCACATGTTTGCTCTGCCTTCTGGCATTCCTTCTTCCTGTGTGCCTGGGTTTTGACCCCAGGGGTCCTGCTCTCCATTACTCACACAGGGCTTGATGCTGGCCTGCTTTGTGCTCCTATTTTTTTAGCCCTGCTCTGGCCTGGCCTCTTAACCCTCATCCAAAGGCACGCCTTGACCTGCCCTGCTCTGGGGGTCCTCACTGCCACTACTCACTAAGCGCTGTTTTAAATTAAACAGCAATGTTCTCATAGAAGGGAACATGACCTTCATTTTAGTAAATTAAACTCACAGGTAATAAATATCCATGGCACCTCAAAGAAGCACTAACTTCCTTTTAGGAAATAGATTGGAAATTGTTTTCTCCAGTCCTACAAATGCTAATAATGTTTTTGCTCAAAGAGCTGACTTTTTCCTGAACTGTGGATACTTTCATCTGCTGATTATGTGTATATACAATTCATTAAGCTGAGTGTGTCAATAATGACTTACTCATATAAACGAATACATGTATCCAAATACACATCAAGAATTTTAAAAATTAATTGTGCTTTCACTAATAAAGTATTTGGCAATGTAGCTATGAATTAATGTATTTTAAGCTAACTGATCCTATTTAATAAAGCTAACTGAGCCTTCTGAGCTGTCTTGGCAATCATACTAAATATTATATTGAGTGTTCTTCATTCAGTATATGTTTAAAATTTTTCCTATTATAATTTACTTATTTTTAACCATATCACTGTGTTCTTTTGAGATGTACAGGGATAAATTAATTTGCTTTCATAGACAGACCCATTCTGAATAAGAATGATGCCCTGACTCATTCCTCTCCTTAAACTATGCAATTTCTAATGTCCTTTCTACTTCTCATCCTCAACAAATAAAATTCTCTAATGTTCCAAGTGGTAAAATCCTCACTCAAATCAAGATTTAATAATCACATTAAGAATAGAACTTCCTGTTGATACAATATTTCAATTCAGTTCTGAAGAGAAAAGAGAAACAAAAACTCATAAAACAATTTAAATTATATTTTGTTTCCAACATTAAAAATCCAGGGTATCTAAAATTTCTCCTTTCCCCACCTTTAGATCAAAATCACCTATGACATTACGAATATTTTACATTTACCAAGACCTAACACAGTCTCTATTATCCCTGATACACACTTATGCATGCAGCCCATCCCCTTAATTGGCATATTCTTAAATGAGAAGCTTGGCTAATTGGAATGCTTGCTGTAGAACAGATGGGGCACTGGTGTTGAGACTCTGCCTTAATTTACTGTCCTGGGGTTTTCCTAATTACCCACTTAATTGGCACAGCCACACTGCTTTGAAATAATAATGTACAGCTAATTATCACCGATTTAAGCTTGCTAATAGCTTATTCTTACCAGCTAACTTCAAGAAATCAAGCAGAGAGCAGGAACTGCCATAGCAAAAGCACTCTGCCTGGGCTGGTTTAGATAGTTATATATGAGTTTGATATTCTTTACAGCTGTGTTGACTTGGTTTCTGCCCAAGGGAAGCTAAATAGTGATGCTTTGCTAGATGTTTAAAGGAGTAGTAGCTTTTCCTTACCTTTGTCAACTTTCAGAGACCTCCAGAACTTGTATATATCAATCATTCCAAGTCTCCAATTAGCTCATTACTTGCACACTACATACACAGGAAAAACTGCGTAGCCTAAATGAGTATTGGGTTGGCCAAAAAGTTCATTCAGGTTTGGAAACACCCAAATGAATTTTTGACCTACAAAATACATCTCCAAAACATAATAAAAAAATATAATAATGATAAACTATAGTTCAGCTCCTCTTTTTCCAGACTCCATCAACAAGCTTAGCGCAACCCTTAGCTCTAGAGACAAACTTTAATAAGTAAATTTCCTTCTTCAAATGCTACAAACAACAAGAAGGCAGTGCTTTTAACAGATAGGTTTTGTAAGAATTCAGAGGAAGAAGAGGAAGGAAAAAAAAAACAAAACAAAGAAAGAAGTTAGGAACTTAGGAATATAGAGGGAAATATCAATATTTAGGATAGGTGATGATACTTCTGCCTTTGTTGTTGTTGTTCACTTAGTAAGTCATATCCAACTAGTTGTGATCCCATGGACTACAGCACTCCAAGCTTCCTGGTACTTCACTATTTCCCTTTATTTGCTCAAACTCATGTCCATTGAGTCAGTGATACCATCCAATCATTTTATTCTCTGTTGTCCTCTTCTCTTCCTGCCTTCAACCATTCCCAGCGTCAGGGTCTTTTCAAATGAGTCACTTCTTCCCATCAGGTGGCCAAAGTATTGGAGCTTCAGCTTCAGCGTCAGTCCTTTCAATGAACACTCAGGATTGATTTCCTTTAGGACGGACTGGTTTCATCTCATTGCTGTCCAAGGGACTCTTAAGAGTCTTCAACAACACAGTTTGAGAGCATCAATTCTTTGGTGCTCAACCTTCTTTGTGGTCCAACTCTTACACCTGTAGATGACTACCGGAAAAGCCATAGCTTTGACTATATGGACCTTTGTCAGCAAACCGATGTCTCTGTTTTTGAATATGCTGTCTACTTTTTCTCCTGAAGAGCAAATGCCTTTTAAGTTTGTGACTGTAGTCACTGTCCACAGTGATTTTGGAGCCCAAGAAAATAAAGTCTGTCACTTCTGCCTTAGTTCACCCTTCTTCTGCATTTCAGCCATTCTGCCATGGTAGAAAATGAAGAGACACTAAAGAGTCTCTTGATGAAGGCGAAAGAAGAGAATGAAAAATCTGGCTTAGAATTCAACATTCAAAAAATGAAAATCATGGCATCTGGTTTCATCACTTCATGGCAAAAAGATAGGGAAAATGGAAACAGTGACAGACTTTATTTTCTTGGGCTCTGAGATCACTTCAGATGTTAACTGCAGCCACAAAATTAAAAGAGGCTTGCTCCTTGGAAGAAAACCTATGACCAACCTAGACAGCATTTTCAAAACCAGAGACATCACTTTGCCGACAAAGGTCCACATAGTCAAAGATACAGTTTTTAGAGTAGTCATGTATGGATATGAGAGTTGGACTACAGAGAATTCTGAGTGCCAAAGAATTGATGCTTTTGAACTGTGGTGTTGGAGAAGACTCTTGAGAGCCCCTTGGAATGCAAGGAGATCCAACCAGTCAATCCTAAAGGAAATCAACTCTGAATATTCATTGGAAGGACTGATGGCCAAGCTGAAGCTACAATACTTTGGCCACCTGATGATAAGAGCTGACTCATTGAAAAAGACCCTGATGCTGGGAAAGATTGAAGGCAGGAGGAGAAGAGAACAACATGGGATGAGATAGTTGGATGACATCACAGACTCAATGGACATGAGTTTGAGCAAACTCTGGGAAATAACGAAGAACAGAGAAACCTGATGTGCTGCAGTCTATGGAGTCACAAAGAGTTAGACACAGATGAGCGAATGAGCAACAACATTCCGCTTTTTTTTTAGGAACTTTTTCAGATCTCCTAGAGGCAGCATCTGAGACAGGGATGTGGATGCAGAAGATTTACTGACAGGCTGCTCCTAAGAGAGAGGCAAAAGCAGTTAAGCCATGATGTCGGTTCAGCTTCAGCCAGATCCCACAAGGAGAGCTGCAGCATGATTTCACCACATATTTGTTCCCACCACCTTGAGCAAAGGCAAGCCTTGTATCCCCCTGCATAGGTTAGTCATTGCCTGCAAGCTGTCACCAAGGGGGTGAGGTAGGTGGGAGTTAACCTCCCTCATCTAGGTGGGTGAGGTGGTATGACAGACACTCTTCAGGGTGATCCTCAGTAATTTTTCTTTCCTGTCTCTGTGTAGTCCCCTCCCATACTGATACAACTGACCTGGAGAACCTTTAGAATATTGCAACAGTGACCATGTGGGACTTGAAGGCCAGATCATAAAAGACTCGGCAGCTTCGGCCTTACTTTCTCTTAGATTGCTTGCACTGAGGGAAATCAGCCCCAACATGGTGAGAAAAATGAAGCAGCTCTGTGCAGAAGTCATTGTGACAAAAAACCAAGTCCTGGGGCTTCCCTGGTGACTCAGTGGTAAAGAATGTGCCTGCAAATGCAGATGACATGGGTTTGATCCTTGATCCAGGATGATTCCATATGCTGCGAAACAACTAAGTCCATGTAGCACCACCATTGAGCCTGTGGCTCTAGATCCTGTGCTCCTCAACAAGAGTGGTCACTGCATGAGAAGCCCTGTGCCACCAGAGAGTAGGCTCCCCATAGCTGGAGAGAAGCCTGTTCAGCAATGAAGACAGCACAGCCTAAAATAAATAAATACATTGGAAAAAAGTGAAGCCTCCCGCCAACAGCTATGTGAGTGAGCTCTCTTGGGAGACAATCGCTCCAGTCCCACTTAAGCCTTCAGACTGACTGCAGCCCCAGCTGACTTCTTGACAGCAATCTCCAGGGACCCTGAGCCAAAACCCCAGTTAAGCAGCTCCCAAACTGTTGACCCACAGGAAGTTACGTAATAAATGCTTATGTTGCTTTTTTAAGTTTGGAATGATTTGTTAGGTAGCAATACATAACCAATACAGAAGGCTCCTATGTGTTGAGGGCAATGCCCCAGATAATAAGGCAGCTGTGCCTTATCAGAAGCCAGGACACAGTGGTGAGGAAGCAGGGAAAATGACCAGGGAAAGGGACGCAAGCAGGGCATCAGCAACATTCACGGCCTTAGTTACCTTTCACATTAGATTTTTCTATCAAACCCTTCAAGCTACTTAATGGAGTACCATGTCATAAATGTAATAATGGCTTGGACATTTACAGTTTTAAAAATGTAGCTGGCAACAACGTGAAGTTCTATACCTAATGAAAATATTCTTGAAAAATGAAGGTAGGTTCAAACAACAGCTGAGAGAATTCATCACTAGTAATAAGCAATGAGAGATGAGTACTCAGGCTAAAGCAAAATAATTCTGGATGAACCCATGGAACTAAAAAATAAATAAATAAAAGCACCAGAAAGAATATGTAAGTAAGTACAGGTAAATATTGACTACTTAGGGCTTCCCTGGTAGCTCAGAGGGTAAAGAATCTGCCTGTAATGCAGGAGACCCCAGTTCCATTCCTAGGTTGGGAAGATCCCCTGGAGAAGAGATAGGCCACCCACTCCAGTAGTCTTGGGCTTCCCTGGTGGCTCAGACGGTAAAGAATCCGCCTGCATTGTGGGAGATCTGGGTTCCATTCGTGGGATGGGAAGATACCCTGAAGAAGGGAACAGCTATCCACTCCAGTATTCTGGCCTGGAGAATCCCCATGGACAGTCAGTGGGCCACAGTCCATGTGCTCACAAAGAGTCAGACATGACTGAGTAACTAAGCACAGCACAGCATTGACTACTCAAAGACAAAATAACAAAAGGTCTTAGTGGTTGTTAAAATGTTAGAAGAAGTAAGATTTGTTGACAAAAATAGCACAAATCCTAATAAGAGTGTTAGTCGCTCAGTCATACCTGACTCTTTGAGACCCCATTGACTGCAGCCCACCAGGCTCCTCTGTCCATGAGATTTTCCAGGAAAGGATACTGGAGTGGGTTGCCATTTCCCTCTCCAGGGGATCTTCCCAACCCAGGGATCGAACCCGGGTCTCCTGCACTGCAGGCAGATTCTTTACCAACTGAGCTACAAGGGAAGCCACAGTAAGAAAGTAATAGAGAGAAACTGCTTTGAGGTGCTTATACTGTTCAACGAAGTGGTCAAACTTTTCATTTAAAGTGGATGGTAAAAATTAAAAGTGCATACTATGATCTCTATGACAATCATTAAAAGAAGAATAAAGAAACAACACAAATCTAAAAAGCTCTGAAGACAAAAAATAATACCAGCTAAACTCAAAAGAAAACAAGAGAAACCAGATGAAGACAAAAAATACCACCTAAACTCAAAAGAAAACAAGAGAAACCAACACAATATTGTAAAGCAATTATCCTCCAATTAAAAATAAATGAATTTTTAAAGAGAGAAAATAACCAAGACAAGAAGGTACTTGTTTAAAAAAAAAACAAAGGAGGACAGAAAGAAAGAATAAAAAAAAACATAGTATAAAGGGAAAATAGATAAAAAGATGGTAGCCTTAAACCCAACTATTAATTCAGTATATTACATGTCACTGTAAAACGCTATAGAACCAACCTAATATTGAGTCATTTATGTCAAGGACAAAACAGAGATGGTCAATGTAGATGTATAAAGGAAACTTAACCTAATCTTACAGGAATCGACAGCTTTTTTTCATAAACTGGCAGAGGACACCAACCAATCCCCCAAACACCAAGTCTTTTCATGCCATCTCTGAACTTCCTGCTCCCCTAATTCAGTTACCCTAATCCAAATAAGAAAGAAGACCAGTAGGCAACCAATTAGCTGAAAAAACAAATAATCTCCATATTTATCCATAAAATCCTCTGCTGCTGCTGCTAAGTCGCTTCAGTTGTGTCCAATTCTGTGCGACCCCATAGACGGCAGCCCACCAGGCTCCGCCGGCCCTGGAATCCTCCAGGCAAGAACACTGGAGTGGGTTGCCATTTCCTTCTCCAATGCACGAAAGTGAAAGGTGAAGTCACTCAGTCGTGTCTGACTGTTAGTGACCCCATGGACTGCAGCCCACCAGGCTCCTCCGTCCATGGGATTTTCCAGGCAAGAGTACTGGAGTGGGGTGCCATTGCCTTCTCCATAAAATCTAGTCTGTTAGCAACTCAGAACTCACTGCTCCCATAGCCTTGAGTTTCCAGTATTGCAGGATGCAATTCTTATAATAAACTCATCTTTCTGCCTTTTTTTCTTAATTCAGCACAGAGTTTGGTTTTTGACACCATGGAGTAAATGTGCTAAGTCACTTCAGTCACGGCCAATTCTGTGCAACCCCATGGACTGCAGCCCACCAGGCTCCTCTGTCCGCGGGTTTCTCCAGACAACAACGCTGCAGTGGTTACCATGCCCTTCTCCAGGGGATCTTCCCCACTCAATCACTCATGGGTGATTGAACCCATGTCTCCTACTTCTCCTGCACTGGCAGTCGGGTTCCTTACAGCTAGCACTGCCAAGGGCACGAGGGCCAATCTGCAAACCTGAGGCCTGATGGCAGCCTGTCACCTGGGGACAGAGGATGCTGAGAACTTGCCTGTAGGAGGCTGGGGAGCCATTGGGTCAAGATCTCACAGGGCCTGTCAAGCCTTGGCCAAAACATCCCACTTAGAAAACAAAAACTTAATCATTGTTTAGTAAATACTGTTGGCTACCTCATCTCAAAGAGATCAAATTAGTTATGTCAAAAATGGTTATATAAATATAACCTCAAAAGAATTGTTTGAATAACGGAAAATACATAAATTAAACTTACTCTGACTCAAAGACCTCAAAATATACATGTTTTAAGTCATGTGTCATAAATCTACCATAATTTTAAACAACAGAATTTTTTTCCAAGATAGGCCAATAAAGAAACTAAATCTAAATTATGACAATGTAATTTTAAAAGACTATGACTTATTTAGGGCTTCTCTTATGGCTCAGCAGTTAAGAATACGCCTGCAGTGCAGGAGCCGAAGGAAACACGGCTTCAATCCTTGGGTTGGGAAGATCCCTTGGAGGAGGGCATGCCAGCTGCTCCAGTGTTCTTGCCTGCAGATTTCCAAGGACAGAGGAGCCTGGTGGGCCACAGTCCATGGGGTCACAAGGAATCAGAGACTGAAGTGACTTAGCAGCAACAGCAGGATGACTTCTTTATACATAAAAACAGTTTTAAACTTTTAGTAAATAAAATAGTGTTTATTTTCATTTACATGATAGGACAGTGTCAAAGACATTGCTGCATTTTACAAACTATATCAGATATAAGCAAGTTCCCCAGGGATACCTTCTAAGAAGGCAGACTCTAGTGTGTATGAGTTTCACCAGGTACAACAAGCCTCTTGCCCGAATGGCTGTACCAGGGCACCATGCGATGATCCAGAGACAACCCAGTCCCACGAACAGACTAACCATTAGAAAAGGAGTGAAGAAAAGTAGCCATATACAGCATTATAAAAACATCTTCCACTGAATCAATCTTTGTATTCAATATAACATTCACAAAACTCAAGATTAGAAAATATATTTGAAAAAATAAATTCCACAAACATCTAAGAAAATTTTGTAACAGAGTAAATAAGAGAGCTCACAAGATTAACAAAATCTTTAAGAGCAAAAGAAAAAATAGAAAATAAAAACAGGAAACAGCAATTTCATAGACAGCTTAAAACAAGTCATTGTATCTATCTTTGGGAACTTTGAATGAGTATGAATCTTTTTTAAAAATTAGCGAGAAAAGGAAAATGATAGGATATTTTAGAGCATCCCTTGAAATCTGCCTCAGAATTGAAAACTTAAGTTGGAACTTTATATCATATATGGCATATATAAAGATGCAGTCTCTGCATATATTAATGTGAGAAACAAAATTATAGTGCTCGTATGAAAAACAGAATATATATTTTTCAACTGATGCAGGAAAGACATTTTTAAAGAAGGAAACATATTTTATAAACTTAAGAATTTTTAACAAAGATCACCTTAGACTAAATTATCCATAAACTCATTTTTTTACATTTAACTGAAATATCATCTTAGATAGAACATGTTTTCACAATTTAAAACTAATAAGCAATATACAGAACATAAAAAGACTGTCTTTTCACCTTGCTTATAGTTTCCTTTGTTGTGCAAAAGCTTTTAATTTTAATTAGGTCCCATTTGTTTATTCGTGTTTTTATTTCCAATATTCTGGGAGGTGGGTCATGGAGTATCCCGCTTTGGATTATAGCAGAGAGTGTTTTGCCTATGTTATCCTCTAGGAGTTTTATATATATGGAATTTAGAAAGACAGTAATGAGAACCCAACATGGGAGACAACAAAAGGAACGCAGATGTATAGAATAGACTTGTGGACTTTGTGGATGAGGGTAAGGGTGGGATGATATGGGAGAAGGGCATTGAAGCATGTTAATTGTCATGTGTCTAATCAATCGCCAGCCCAGGATTGAAGCTCGGGACTGGTGCAGCGAGATTTCCCGGGGGGGAGGGAAGAGGGAGGGGGGACCCGGAGGGGAAGCATATGTAAACCCATGGTGATATCATGACAATGTATGGCAAAAACAATAAAAAAAAAAAAAAGAAACTCCTACAAATGGATAAATTTTCGAAGGAATCTTGTAGGAAACTGAACAAACAGGAAAAATGGAAATTAAGAGAAGACAGAAAAACAGAATTGTAGCAAATGATTAAAATTTTAAAACTATATTAGTTTGTATTAGTTAACTTATATAATTAAACTTTATTTGTTAACATATGAGCAATAAGAAACTAGCTCACCCATGAAATAAGAGTGGGATGTGAATCAACAAATAAAGACAGTACAATAAAAAAAAAATCCTTGGAAATTAAAGATTAAAAAATGTCACTTTATTTAACATAAACAATGGCCATCCTAACCCTCATCTCAGCCTCCACATACCTTCACTATGGTAATAGTAAGGCTGGGTTCTCCTGAGAAGATCCCTGCACAAGTCCAGCCTTTAAATAGCATAAATCTTCCTCCATGTGTTCCCTTAAGGGACCTGTGGCCTTTTTGCTTCCCAGGAAAACATACCAGCTCTCAGTTAACTATAATCCTAAAGACCCAGAATGCCATTCTACTCTCTCCATCTAACTGGGGCTTACAGAGGTCAAAGCGAAGTCACTCAGTCGAGTCCAACTCTTTGCGACCCCGTGGACTGTAGCCTACCAGGCTCCCCCATCCATGGGATTCTCCAGGAGAGAATACTGGGGTGAGTTGCCATTTCCTTCTCCAGGGGATCTTCCCGAACCAGGGATCAAACCTGGGTCTCCCACATTACAGGCAGATGCTTTAACCTCTGAGCCACCAGGGAAGACACTACAGAGATCAAAGAGAGTTTAAATTTTAGGCTCACATTGGGCCAAGTGAGTCCACAGAAGTTTGTCTATTTTGCACTTCAGAATATGTTTTTGGAAGACACACAGTCCCCATACTGGTTCCTCAACTCATGGAGCAAGGGCCAAACTGAAGTCCCTAAAACTACCTCTTGTACAGAAATAGTAAAACAAAGGACTATCATATCTGTACTGGTTCTGATACCAATTCCAGTAGAGAATTGGTATAAGAGAGGATACCAATTGGCAGAGAGGAAGTGGGGGACTCCAAACCAGCAAAAGTGATTTTTCCACAGCATCAGGGTGTCTGAATATACACCTCAATTCTGACACTATATTCTCGGAGATGGCATCAGATTCCACAAGCCGATAGTTCAGTCCTCCAAGACGGTGCCCCGACCATCACACACACATACACACACACTTCAGATGGCAGTCTCAAGTCCAGGTTATCACCTGTACTGCTGACCAACTGGCTATAAATCACATGTTCCATAACCTCCTCCCCTCTTGGATTTGATTAATTTTCTAGAGCAGCTCACAGAACTCCAAGAAATGTTTTACTTACTAGGTCAACAGTTTATTATAAAAGGATATGGCTCCGGAACAGCCAGATGGAAGAGCCACACAGCGCAAGGTACTGGAGGATGAAGCATACAGCTTCTTTTCACTCTCTCCTGGCAGGCCACTCACCCAGCAGTTTCAAGTGTTCACCAGCCAGGATGCTCTCCAAAGCACCTTCTTCGGGGTTTTATGGAGGCTTCGTTACACAGCTGTGATTGATTAACTCATTGGACACTGGCAATTGAGTCAGCCACGAGACCCCTTTTCCCTCACCAGAGGTTGGAAAGTGAGACTAAAAGTTTAAACCTTTAGCACTTTCCCTGCTGATCCAGTGGCTAAGATTCTGTACATCCAGTGCAGAGGGTGTGGGTTCTATCCCTGGTCAGGGACTAAAATCCCACATGCCACTCAGCCTAAAAATAAAAAAGAGATTTGTGAATATTGAAGAATCCTTGCATCCCTGGGATAAAGCCTACTTGATCATGATGTATGATCTTTTTAATGTGTTGTTGAATTCTATTTGCTAGAATTTTGTTAAGGATTTTTGCATCTAAGTTCATCAGTGATATTGGCCTGTAGTTTTCTTTTTTTGTGGCATCTTTGTCAGGTTTTGGAATTAGGGTGATGGTGGCCTCGTAGAATGAGTTTGGAAGTTTACCTTCCTCTGCAATTTTCTGGAAGAGTTTGAGTAGAATAGGTGTTAGCTCTTCTCTAAATTTTTGGTAGAATTCAGCTGTGAAGCCATCTGGTCCTGGGCTTTTGTTTTTTGGAAGATTTCTGATTACGGTTTCAATTTCCGTGCTTGTGATGGGTCTATTAATATTATCTATCTCTTCCTGGTTTAGTCTTGGAAAGTTGTACTTTTCCAGGAATTTGTCCATTTCATCCAGGTTGTCCAGTTTATTTGCATATAGCTGCTGATAATAGTCTCTTATGATCCTTTGTATTTCTGTGTTTTCTGTTGTGATCTCTCCGTTTTCACTTCTGATTCTGTTGATTTGGTTCTTCTCCCTTTGTTTCTTGATGAGTCTGGCTAATGGTTTGTCAATTTTATTTATTTTCTCAAAGAACCAGCTTTTGGCTTTGTTAATTTTTCCTATGGTCTCTTTTGTTTCATTTGCATTTATTTCTGCCCTGATCTTTAAGATTTCTTTCCTTCTACTAGACCTGGGCTTCTGCATCTCTTCCATTTCTAGTTGCTTTAGGTGTAAAGTAAGGTTATTTATTTGACTTTTTTCTTGTTTCCTGAGGTTAGCTTGTATTGCTATGAACTTTCCCCTTAGCACTGCTTTTACTGTGTCCCATAGGTTTTGGGCTGTTGTGTTTTCATTTTCATTCATTTCTATGCATAACTTAATTTCATTTTTGATTTCTTCTGTGATTTGTTGGTTATTCAGCAGTGTGTTGTTGAGCCTCCATATGCTGGAAGTTTTGAATGGTTTTCTCCTGTAATTGATATCTAATCTCACTGCATTGTGGTCAGAAAAGATGCTTCTAATGAAGGCTTTAATTTAACAAGTGAAATGATGATGGGCACAGTATAGAAATGTGAATTACAGAAGCAAGCCACTAAATTAATGCTTATAATTTTTAGTCAACAGACAGCAATTTTCAGCATTCAAGATAAAAAGTATTGACATTATTTTCTTTTAACAGATACCTAACATTCAGTAATCACATCACTTATATGAACACTCTTTGTCTTGCAGTCTGTCCAATATAGTAGTCATTAGTTACATGTAAAACTTTAAAATTAATTGAAATTATAACACTAAAAATTCAATCCTCAGTCACACTAGCCACATTTAATATTTTCTGTGTGTATGTGTGGTAAGATCACTTACCTACTATGAGATCTACCCTCTTTATAAATTCTGAAGCATAGAACTCAATATTGTTCACCACAAGGAGGGGGAGATAAGGGGTTACTTATTCAATGGGCATAGTTTCAATTAAGCAAGATGATTAAGTGTTACAGATTGCTGTACAACACTGTACACTGGCCACATTTGAAGTGTACCATAATCACATGTGTGTAAGGCAGGCCATAGTGCATTATAAAAAAATATCCCTCATCTTAGGTATTTTGGTCTTCTGAGTTGAACCTATCTTCCCAGTTAACAGAATAGGAAGAAGCATTGAATTTTAAAGGCAATTAATGTTGACCTTTTGTTTCTTAATTAGTGTATTTAGTTCTACTTAATTGAAAACATTCTATTCTGTTGTAAAATTAATGGCTTACTTTATTTTTCTTTCTGGTTGTAAAACAAATGTCTTACTTTCTTCTGTTGGCAAGTGTCTCTTCACCGTTTCTTATAGAGATCTTCATTCCATGCTTCTGTTTGCTTCCATCAAAAGAACAACGGGGGCTTTGTGTGGGTGTTCTGACTGGACGGCCACAAACCTTATTTACCTTTTAAATAAAAAATATTAAAGACAGTTAGAAACCACACTCCAGTCTTTCTGAGAATGTAATGTTTGCTAGATTTTAAAGCAATGACATGTTCTTACTTACACAACAGTATTAACCTTTAAGAGTTACAAAGTTTGCTAATTTTTAAAGTAGAGGGAATAAAATTATCTATATAAAATGGCAATCATAATAAATTAATTCTATACACATTTATACAGTTTGCATGTATGCAAATACAGAATACATGAATAAAAATATATATGTAAAATCAGAGAACTGCATTAATAAACTAGCCTGCTTGTATAAATAAAATTATTTAACCAAAGTAGATTATTATTTATGGTTTATATTCATATCAATGACTAATCACATACCTGTACTAAGTTTCTTAATAAAGTAATTCATTATTGAACATGTAGTCCAGATCTGCGTGAGTTCTAAGGGTAGTTTTCTTCTTAAAATCTTTCTTAGAAAAGACAATAAATATGCTTATATGAGATTTCATTTTGTAATAGTTGTATATCTTCTTTCTCATTCTAGTTTGAATTCAAGGGAGTTATTCAAGGTTTCTTTTAAAAAATTATTTATAGAACTGAAAATTTTATTTTTAATATTACTTATCTAATAAAGATCTTCATATAACTTATGAAATTATCACTGAAAATTAAGTAATTAATTGGACACATTATCATGTAAGGCATCAAATAAAGATTCACAAGATACCGTATATATTCAAAAAGGCACAGTAGTCTAATTAAAAATACATAAAGGCATTGCATCTGAATCAAGAGACTTTGGTTCTTGTCCTAATATTTCCTTCTTAATTGCTGAGAGCTTGATAACAGTGACAAACCTTTATAGAACTTGATTCTCTTATAAGTAATATGAAGAACTTAGAATAAATTATTGTAAAGTTCTGATATAGTGTAAATTTAAAAAAAAATTTCCATTAATGAGCATTAAAGCAGTTATGTATCACCTCATTTATTTAAACCATAATTATTTTCAATATGTGCAAACATGTATTAGATGTTATAGGAGATAAAAGATTAGAAATTGAAATTTTCCTAAAAGAGCTGACGATTTATAAGGAAAGAAAAAAATCTCCCATACATCAAAATGTACATGTACTTTAGAATAAGTCCTTGCCTTACCAGGCTCCAGCCCACCCTGCCAATGCAAAAACTTCAGAAAACACTGAAAAAAAGCCCTTGCCCATGACTGTTTGGGCTCCAATACTCCTGCCAAAGCCACTGGGAACACATGGTCAGCACAGGGACACTCCCAGACAAGAGCTGACATTCAAGAGCAGGAGAGGCAATTATTTCACCTGAATTACAGACACAAACAAAACACGCCAAACAAAATGAGAAGACAGAGAAATATGTTCCAAATGAAAGCACAAGGTAAAACCCCAGAACAGCTACAAAAAAAACCCGCTCATAAAAAGGAGACGAGTAATTTACTTAATAGAATGTTTGAAGTAACATTCCCAAAAAAAGCTCACCAAACTCAGGAGAGGGCTAGAGGAACACAGTGAGAATTTCAACAAAGAAATTGAAAATGTAAAACAAATATTATATGCAATATACATAAATATATGTACCTATACACTCACCTAGAGCCAGACATCCTGGAAAATGAAGTCAAATGGGCCTTAGAAAGCATCACTACAAACAAAGCTAGTGGAGGGGATGGAATTCCAGTTGAGCTATTTCAAATCCTAAAAGATGATGCTGTGAACGTGCTGCACTCAATATGCCAGCAAATTTGGAAAACTCAGCAGTGGCCACAGGACTGGAAAAGGTCAGTTTACATTCCTATCCCAAAGAAAGGCAATGCCAAAGAATGCTCAAACTACTGCACAATTGCACTCATCTCACATGCTAGTAAAGTAATACTCAAAATTCTCCAAGCCAGGCTTCAGCAATACATGAACCATGAACTTCCAGATGTTCAAGCTGGTTTTAGAGAAGACAGAGGAACCAGAGATCAAATTGCCAACATCCAACGGATTATTGAAAAAGCAAGAGAGTTCCAGAAAAACATCTAATTCTGCTTTATTGACTATGCCAAGCCTTTGACTGTGTGGATCACAATAAACTGTGGAAAATTCTGAAAGAGATGGGAATACCTGACCA
Source organism: Antilocapra americana (assembly GCA_007570785.1). Classification (NCBI taxonomy): domain Eukaryota; kingdom Metazoa; phylum Chordata; class Mammalia; order Artiodactyla; family Antilocapridae; genus Antilocapra; species Antilocapra americana. The sequence goes on from ML663566.1 coordinate 3,410,937, forward strand.
TCAGACCTGTCTCTTGAGAAACCTGTATGCAGGTCAGGAAGCAACAGTTAGGACTGGACGTGGAACAACAGACTGGTTTCAAATAGGAAAAGGAGTACATCAAGGTTGTATATTGTCACCCTGCTTATTTAACTTGCATGCAGAGTATATCATGAGAAACACTGGGCTGGAAGAAGCACAAGCTGGAATCAAGATTGCGAGCAGAAATATCAGTAACCTCAGATATGTAGATGACACCACCCTTATGGCAGAAAGTGAAGAGGAACTAAAGAGCAACTTGCTGAAAGTGAAAGAGGAGAGTGAAAAAGTTGGCTTAAGGCTCAACATTAAGAAAACTAACATCATGACATCTGGTCCCAACACTTCATGGGAAATAGATGGGAAAACAGTGGAAAAGTGTCAGACTTTATTTTTGGGGGCTCCAAAATCACTGCAGATGGTGATTGCAGCCATGAAATCAAAAGACACCTACTCCTTGGAAGGAAAGTTATGGCCAACCTGGATAGCATATTAAAAAGCAGAGACATTAATTTGCCAACAAACATCCTTCTAGTCAAGGCTATGATTTTTCCAGTAGTCATGTATGGATGTGAGAGTTGGACAGTGAAAAAAGCTGAGCGCTGAAGAATTGATGCTTTTGAACTATGGTGTTAGAGAAGACTCTTGAGAGTCCCTTGAACTGCAAGGAGATCCAACAGGTCCATTCTGAAGGAGATCAGTCCTGGGTGTTCATTGGAAGGACTGATGCTGAAGCTGAAACTCCAATATTTTAGCCACTTCATGTGAAACTTTGACTCATTGGAAAAGACCCTGATGCTGGGAAGGATTGGGAGCAGGAGGAGGAGGGGACGACAGAGGATGAGATGGCTGGATGGCATCACCAACTTGATGGACATGGGTTTGGGTGGACTCCGGGAGTTGGTGATGGACAGGGAGGCCTGGCGTGCTGTGGTTCATAGGGTCGCAAAGAGTCAGACACTACTAAGCGACTGAACTGAACTGAACTGAAGCTGCTATATAGCACAGGGATCTCAGCTAAGTGCTATGTGGTCACCTAGAGGGGTAGGATGTGGCGGCGGGGAGGGAGACCCAAGAGGAAGGGGATATATGCATACAAATAATGATTTACTTCATTGTACAGCAGAAACTAACAAAACATTGTAAAGCAACTATATCCCAATGGAAGAAATAAGTTTTATTTTGAAAAAATTCAACAGGACTTCACAAATTACTGAAAGCGAGAAGTTAAGGATGTGTAAGATCAAGGTACTAAAAAGCTCAATGTGAATCTTCCATCACTGAAGCTGAAAAACAGTGATAGTGGAGTGCAAATATATTAACAAGGTGCTAAAATATTCATTTCAAAGGCAGAAAGTATCTTCACTGTCAACAACTCCTAGTAACAAGAACCAAGGGAAGACGGTATAAGCTGATGGTGGAAATCTCAAGAGTAACATCATTTGGTGGCACTACAGAGATTTTGACATAAAAGAGTAAAAGGGAAACAGATTACAATCATGATCCCATATGATAAGCCATAGAGCTCTAGACAAGTTATGAAACTTCTACAAATAAGTTTTTTTTTTCATTCGTGAAACTTAAGAAAATTAAACCACTTTGCAGTTATCAGTTAAGGAAAATCTTATCTTGCCCTGTCCCTTTCACATTGGACCTAAGGCCATAACTGCTATTGAACATATTTCCTAGAAAGGTAGACAGAGACATGAAACTATCAGCCTCAGAAGATTTTTATTCCCATTACCATCTTTGCAATTTTTTACAAGTATAAAAGAAAATATAAAAGTCATAAACCTGTAAGACAGTTTTACTTGCATCGGAAGTCTTCCCCAATGGCTCAGCAGGTAAAGAATCTGCCTGCAGTGCAAAGACACAAGAGACATGGGTTCAATCCCTGGGTTGGGAAGATCCCCTAGAGAAGGAAATGGGCAACCCACTCCAGTGTTCTTGCTTGGAAAATCCCATGAACAGAGGAGCCCCGTGGCTACAGTCCATGGGGGTTGCAAAGAGTTGGATACGACTGAGCAACTAACACACTTCAAAGACACAAGCGTATAAAGCAGATTCCAATGCATATAAATAAATTTCAGAGCCCTTATATGTGTTGACTTGCTATCAGGGAGCTCCACTCCACACTTTACTGAAAGGTAATGGAAAACCATCTGTTCCTATCACACTAGCCTGTCACCATAGCTCCCCTGAGTAAGCCGACTGGGATAGACCATTTTAATACTAGCACCTTCTTGCTTTTGAAAAAAAATTGCTCACACTTACTTTGACAATTTTTCAACTTTGACTTATACTGCAATTTCCTCATTTTCCCCACTGGTCTCTACTGTTCTCCTCTGCAATCAGTCTGAACTGTCTTGGAAAAAAAATGTTTTTGCCCCTCATACTCCTACTTTGAGTTTCATCTCTGGTTTCCCACAGATTTTCAAATTCCCATCTCACCTTGAAATGATTTTTTCGTTGCTTCTAGCCCATATCACTTCTCCCATTTGCTTCAATAACTCCTTGTCAGTTAGCTGACTTCCTCCATTCTCACTGTAATCATGGCATTACATACCAAAGTGTAAAATTCTCTTTACAGCCTCCCTTTGTTCACTCTTATTCAAATCATCAAAGCTTTTAACTAATAAACTCAAAAAGCTTTGTAAGAAACAAATTGTTCATTTTCATTTGACTTCCATCAGCAGAGCCTCCATTCATTCTGCAATGATCTTTAAAAATGTTTTTTTAATAATAAAATTAAAAAGCAAAAATGTTTAGCATATTTTAAAGTGAAAAGCAATGAACATTGAGATACTTTGAGTATTTATTAAGCAATCTGTTTCAGAGGGTGATGCAAAGGTGGATTCTACATCACTGAGTAGCCAAATCTGTTTCAGAGGGTGATGCAAAGGTGGAATCTACATCACTGAGTAGCCAACAGGTAACCAAATATTTTTCTTCAGGCCACATCTAGGATGGTTGATGTTAAATGAGAACTGACTAAAAGAAATTACATAATGTGTAAATCTGCAAGCATGCTTGAAAACAACAATAATAATAATAGATAAAAATGAGAAACAGGGTGGATTTGGGTCAAATGTATTATGCTCCATTAAATTAAAAGCTACTTTTAAACTATTTGAAGGAAACGTACTATTGGCAATTTTTTCCAGTTTTAACAATAAATGTGAGTTTATTAATTTTTCCTTGCCTAGTTCCCTGATTTTCGGAAATAGTTTGCCAATGTAGTAGCTGGTGTTAAGGGTAAAATCTGCTACCACAAATCAGGATGAAGCTAACTTTTCAAGACAGGAATGAAATCCATGATTTTTGCTTGATTCCAATGAGGAAAAACTGAGAAAATATTTTTTTCCATATCATAAGGAGTTGAGAGGGGGACTTAATGCAAAGTTCATGAAGTTTGGATTTCATTTTGCTGACTATCACAATGAATTCACAATTAGCAAGCAAAGGGACACCATTATCAGAGCCTCATCTAAGAAAGATTTGGCAGACAAGAAGACCTTTCCCATAGGTAAGGCAAGAAAATATTAGAATCAACTTACTAGGAGCCCATGAAATCTGAGAAGAGGAGAAAGGGAAGACTCTTTTTTGAAAGAATGAATGGGATTTGGCTACTGGTTGATTCACTATAAGAGATTTTTTAAAAGAAGGAGAAATAAAGCTATTAGCCGCTTTGAATCTAGCAACAAGGGTGAATGAAGATCCAATAACCAATATGTGGAAACTAGATGGCAGAATAAGTTAATTGTTCCTTAGAGCAGAAAGTGAATTCTAATTTAGAACTTTGATTTGGGATAATTCTAAAAGGTGGTTCTAAAAAGTATACTAGAGATAAAGAGAAAGTTAATGATTAGAATTTCCTGCATAGAGCCAATAAAGCCATGAAAATGGACAAAATTATAAAATGTATATAGAATAGTAAAATGGTCAGAAAGAAAATCTTTCAAAGGCAGGAGAAAAAGAACTCAGATAATAGCTACCTGCCAATCTCCGACAAAAAAGAGAAGAGCAAGAACAGGAACTGGAAAGAAAGAAGAGGCGAAGGAAGGGTTAAAGGTGGGGGATAAGGAAGGAAGGGGGTGAAAGGAGAGAGCAAGGAAGGAAGAGCAGGAGGGAGGGAGGAACTGAGGGGCAAGGACTTTAGACTAGTAGAGCTGGGAAGCCCATAGAAGGTGTCTAATAAACCAGCTGATGAGAAAACTGAAGCTCAAAGCAGGACAATAACATGCTGAGACTGAATCTAGTTAATGGAAGAGTGTTGATTACAGAACCAATGGCCTCTTCTTTATCATTGGCGGGCTTACTATTTATCTTTATACCTATTGTGCAGGAGTCACATTATGTAAAATCTAGTTCTTAACCATCCTACAGAAGTAAAATAATTTGGTTTGAAAATAATCTAGATATACGAATAGATAAAAGGATCCATTTTTCCTATGTATGTGGAAGTGGGTAAGAAGAAATATAAAGGTACTTCCCTTTAAGATTCCTAGGAATGAATAGAGGTGGGGAAAAGGAAGAACTACAAGTATATTAGACAACTTGATTTCTCACCCAGGTTTAGGAGTAAAACCAGAATAACTGATATACGAAAAGAAGTCTTCCCATGATACACAACCCCTAAATTCCAATTTTATGAGACAGTAATGTAACATTTTCCTCTCTTCCACAGAAGTCCAGATAATGACGTAAAAAGAATAGTCAGTAACTTCCTGATCTACAAACTATCACAATACAATAATCTGGTCTGATCAAATACCTGGTCAACAGCTAGAAAAGCAGATTTCCTTATAACTGCCACATTTAACATATAGTATATGTTCTCGGATTTATGAGTCATGAGTCCTCAATATTTTCTTAAAAAATTACATTTGTTTGCAATATAAAAATGCTTTGTTGTTGATATTGATCTGTAGTTTCCCCTGAAACCCATGTTTCACATTCTAATTCACATTTATTTCTAAAACTACATATGAAAGTATTTCAGTAAATACCTGTAAATTTTGGTATTGTAAATACTTTTTGTAAGTTACCATTTAATGTCACCTTCTTGAGTGCTTTTCACCTGGGAGGCAATTGACAAACACTGGTGTTAATCATGGATGATCTTATAACTTCATGTTGAATGCTGCCTGTGATGGTTAATTTTATGTGTCAACATTGTTTCTGGCTATGACCCTGAAGGTATTTACAGATCAGATCAGCATTTAAATCAGTGGACTCAGTAAGGTAGATTGCATTCCCTTAACAAGGAGAGGCATCATCCAAACCCTAAGGGTATGAATAGAAAAGGAAGAAGGAACTCTCCCTCCCCCAGCACACCCCAGCCTCACTGCTTGAACAGGGACAAGTGATCTCATCTCTTCCTGCTCTCAGACTGTGATTCACACTGGGTTCCCCTCGTTCTCAGGCCTTTGGACTCAGACTGAATTATACCACAAGCATTTTGAGTCTCCAGCTGGCAGAGAGTAAACTGTGGAACTTCTCAACTTCCGTAAACATGGGAACCAACCAGTCCTCAAATTAAATACCATCCTAGTATATTCATCTTATATATAAATTCTGTTTCTCTGGAGAACCCTGACTAATACAATGACAAACTCATTAAATAACATATCTTTTCATGATTTTATTAACTGCTGTTAACATCATAAATATTTTATTGCAGTTTAATTCTGCTTTGATACATGTAGTTCAGTTCAGTTCAGTTCAGTTGCTCAGTTATATCTGACTCTTTGCGACCCCATGGACTACAGCACGCCAGGCCTCCCTGTCCATCACCAATTCCTGGAGTTAACTCAAGATTCATGTCCATTGAGTCGGTGATGTCATCCAACCATCTCATCCTCTGTCAGTCCCTTCTCCTCCTGCCCAGCATCAGGATTGACTAGAGTGAACAACGACATTCTAGGAATCAGTGAACTAAGATAAACTGGAATGGGTGAATTTAACTCAGATGACCATTATATCTACCACTGTGGGCAGGAATCCCTTAGAAGAAATGAAGTAGCAATCATAGTTAACAAAACAGTCTGAAATGCAGTATTTGGATGCAACCTCAAAAATGACACAAAATGATCTCTGTTCATTTCCAAGGCAAACCACTCAATATCACGGTAATTCAAGTCTATGCCCTGACCAGTAAGGCCAAAGAAGCTGAAATTAAATAGTTCTATGAAGACCTACAGACCTTCTAGAACTAACGCCCAAAAAAGATGTCCTTTTCATTAGCAGACTGGAATGCAAAAGTAGGAAGTTAAGAAACACCTGGAGTAACAGGCAAATTTGGCCTTGGAGTACAAAATGAAGCAGGGCAAAGGCTAATAGAGTTCTGCCAAGAGAATGCACTGGTAATAGCAAACACCCTCTCCCAACAACACAAGAGAAGACTCTACACATGGATATCACCAGATAGTCGACATCGAAATCAGATGGATTATATTCTTTGCAGCCAAAGATGGAGAAACTCTATACAGTCAGCAATAACAAGACTGGGAGCTGACTGTGGCTCAGATCATGAACTCTTTATTGCAAAATTCAGACTTAAATTGAAGAAAGTGGAGAAAACCACTAGACCATTCAGGTATGACCTAAAATCAAATCCTTTATGACTATACAGTGGAAGTGACAAATAGATTTAAAGGACTAGATTTGATAGACAGAATGCCTGATGAACTATGGATGGAGGTTCATGACATTGTACAGGAGACAGGAATCAAGACCATCTCCAAGAAAAAGAAATGCAAAAAAGCAAAATGGCTGTCTGAGGAGGCCTTACAAATAGCCGTGAAAAGAAGAGAAGCAAAGAACAAAGGAGAAAAAGGAAAGATATACCCATTTGAATGCAGAGTTCCAAAGAATAGCAAGGAGAGAGAAGAAAATCTTCCTCAGTGATCAATGCAAAGAAATAGAGGAAAATAGAATGGGAAAGATTAGAGATCTCTTCAAGAAAATTAGAGATACCAAGGGCACATTTCATGCAAAGATGGGCTCGGTAAAGGACCGAAAAGGTAGGGACCTGACAGAAGTAGATATTAAGAAGATGTGGCAAGAATACACAGAAGAATTGTACAAAAAGATCTTCATGACCCAGATAATCACTATGGTATGATCACTCACCTAGAGCCAGGATCCTGGAATGTGAAGTCAAGTGGGCCTTAGGAAGCAAGGCTACCAACAAAGCTAGTGGAGGTAATGGAATTCCAGTTGACCTATTTCAAATCCTAAAAGATGAAGCTGTGAACATGCTGCACTCAATATGCCAGCAAATTTGGAAAACTCAGCAGTGGCCACAGGACTGGAAAAGGTCAGTTTTCATTCCAATCCAAAAGAAAGGCAATGCCAAAGAATGCTCAAACTACTGCACAATTGCACTCATCTCACATGCTAGTAAAGTGATGCTCAGAATTCTCCAAGCCAGGCTTCAGCAATATGTGAACCATTAACTTCTAGATGTTCAAACTGGTTTTAGAGAAGGCAGAGGAACCAGAGATCAAATTGCCAACGTCAAATGGATCATCGAAAAAGCAAGAGAGTTCCAGAAAAAAATCTATTTCTTCTTTATTGACTTGAATCACAATAAATTGTGGAAAATTCTGAAAGAGATGGGAATACCTGACCACCTGACCTGCCTCATGAGAAACCCGTATGCAGGTCAGGAAGCAACAGTTAGGACTGGACATGGAACAACAGACTGGTTCCAAATAGGAAAAGGAGTACGTCAAGGCTGAATATTGTCACCCTGCTTATTTAACTTATATGCACAGTACATCATGAGAAACGCTGGGCTGGAGGAAACACAAGCTGGAATCAAGATGGCCAAGGAAATATCAATAACCTCAGATATGCAGATGACACTACCCTTATGGCAGAAAGTGAAGAAAAACTAAAGAGCAACTTTATGAAAGTGAAAGAGGAGAGTGGAAAAAGTTGGCTTAAAGCTCAGCATTCAGAAAACTATGATCATGGCATCTAGTCCCATCACTTCCTGGCAGATAGATGGAGACACAGTGGAAACAGTACCTGACTTTATTTTTTGGGGCTCCATAATCACTGCAGATGGTGATTGCAGCCATGAAATTAAAATACACTTACTCCTTGGAAGGAAAGTTATGACCAACCTAGAGAGCATATTAAAAAGCAGAGACATTACTTTGTAAACAAATGTCCATCTATTCAAGGCTATGGTTTTTCCAGTGGTCATATATGGATATGAGAGTTGGATGGTGACGAAAGCTGAGCACCGAAGAACTGATGATTTTGAACTGTGGTGTTGGAGAAGACTCTTGAGAGCCCCTTGGACTTCAAGGAGTTCCAGCCAGTCCATCCTAAAGGAGATCGGTCCTGGGTATTCTTTGGAAGGACTGATGTTGAAGCTGAAACTCCAATACTTTGGCCACCTCATGCGAAGAGCTGACTCATTTGAAAAGTCCCTGATGCTGGGAATGGTTGAGGGCAGGAGGAGAAGGGGACGACAGAGGATGGGACGGCTGGATAGCATCACCAACTTGATGGCCATGGGTTTGGGTGGACTCCGGGAGTTGGTGATGGACAAGGAGGGCTGGCATGCTGCAGTTCATGGGGCCGCAAAGAGTTGGACACGACTGAGAGACTGAACTGAACCGAGAGGTTAAAACATAATACATATTAGATGCTCAGTCATGTCTGACTTATTGTGACCTCATAGACTGTAGCCTTCCAGGTCCTCTGTCTATGGAGTTCTCCATGCAGGAATACTGGAGAGGATAGCCATTCCCTTCTACAAGGAATCTTCCCAACCCAGAGATCGAACCCAGATCTCATACATTGCAAGCAGATCCTTCATCAACTGAGCTACCAGGGAAGTCTAAAATATAATAAGAATGCCTGTTTTATTTTTCTTAAATTTTCAAATATATTGATTTTCTTCCTACTTGATTGTATTTTGCCTGAAGAGGTATATACATCTCCTCATCTTATAGATACATATCATAGTATTCCCATACATCACAATATATTTATGAATCCAACCTTTAGATCAGATAGTTCTATCCAAAACATGATTCTGTTATATTTTTCAAAATAATGCAATACATACTTAAATGAAAGTATAAACTTATGCTGGAATTAACAAATCTTTAAAGAACATTAAACAATATTAATAATATAGTCAGGAGTAAATTTCAGAGTTCAACCTGAGTTATAAAACACATTGTACTTTCCTTATAATTTCCATTTGTTAGCTGCATATTTTCCCAGCCAAAGTTACATTTGGTGAAATAAAAACTAACTTCATGATGATTATAGTTACTGCATGGTGATAGCATATTATTATGAGATCTTTTGATAAATTTGTATTAATGGAAATTAAAAAACACACTATTATGGACCATCACACCTTAAAACTATGGAAACAACATCACCTGAATAATATATATTTTACTTAGAAGTTCAAGGTACAAGTAATTTCAGAAGCCAGCTATGGAAAAGATAAAAGTTATAACTATAATATCACTTTTAAGATACCAATATATTCTAGTATTGCAACAAGGAATATTTATAGCAAGTTATAAATTATCAAGGCTCTACAAAGAACTGTCCTTAAATATGTTATCCATAAGATTTCTACATTTGTACAAGGTGCCCAGTTCCCAGGAAAAGGCAAATAAAATATTAAAGTTGAAGACAAGTGAAATACCTACAGTCTCCACTTTGCGAAGACTAAAGATATGTTTCCTCTATAGCTAGCACAGAGAAAACAAGGCCTTTTTAAAGTATTTACTTGGAGTCACAGAAAGTCTGGTTTGGGTGGTTGCATGCTCTGTGTCTTTTTTAATTTTCCAGAAGTTGCTTCTCCATATGGATTTTTGTAGCTATTATCATAAAGTTGCCACCCAAACTCCTTTTATATTTAAAATTAAAAGGGAAGAAGAAGGAAGAGGAGAGAGAGGAGGAAAAGGAGGCTGGGGAGAAGCAGAACATTTCTTCACTTGGTCCATTGTGAGAAGCTATATTCTGGACTATTACTTTAGTATATCTACAAATCAAACCACCAGAGGGAGCTTCTGTATTTCAATCCGATTCATAATCATTAATTAAACGTGTAGGGATCCATTTAAAATCAGTTAGCTCAGTATTCACAGAGAAAATCCAAACTGTAGACCAAAGTGACAAATACTTAAATATATGAAATCTTCATAAAAACCCAGTCTTTTATGGAAAATTACTGATACTGCAGTATTGATGTGATCAAATAAGAAAAGGAAAACCAACTCAGAATTATGGATTACTGCCGGGAGCCGTCAGGATGCCCCCTCACTCTGATGACAAGGTCACGAGACTGAGAAGGAAACTGCAAAGCAGATTTTCCTTCGGGGCATCCCAAGGCAAGGCCCCTCCTGGTATTTTTCTTGGGAAGTTCTGTTTATGCTCTGAACACTAGCTCATCTTAGTAGGTCAGTCCCAGTTAGAAAAAATTCATCCTGATATAATTCCCTCAGACCTTATTTCCCTCAGAGGATCCGGGAAGGCAGATTCCCTTTCCCAAGGACTAAGGAGGAATAAGGAACATTTAAATAGATTACTATACCTCCTACTAGTTACTGGGGAGTTTACCAAGAGTTCTCTGGGGGTCATGGCAAAGCCACCACCAGAAGGGCTCGTACTTGGGTCACCTTTCCACATCCCACTCCCCCAACCACTCCACGGAGGAGGCTCCCTTCCTTGAAGAAACCAGGCTGGAATGGGACTTAGGAATGCTCATAACTGTGGCCAGCATAGTTGGAGACACTGATTGCTTTAGGGTAGTGTAGACATAGGAATTCATTTTAGTAGTTGTAAGGTCAATAGGGTTTCATTGTTAAAGCAGTGCTGCTAAACTGTCTCTTTGTCCTCTTTTCTCTTTCCTTGTAAGAACCAAAATAGGTTAATAAAATAAAACAGCTTCAAGCTTAAGCCCCTCTCTCTCTAGCTTCTACATAGTTGCACCTAATAAAAGAAATGTAACCTTTATATTTAGATTGATGTACTTATCCGAAGTATGCTGGAGACATTCAAATGGTAAACATACTATTGTTAAGTCTAATTATACAGAAATCCGACCTTTTGCAAGGAAAATGAGCTTAATGATAAAGTTGTTGATGGTAGGCAGAAAACAAAAGATTGCATAGAATAATTGTGATGTTATGGGGATGTTTTTTGGCTATAAAACTGTAAACTAACAAAAATAAAGTGAGAGACTTCTCCATCACCCCACAAAACTAACAGCAATAAAGAGAGACTGCTCCATCACCACACACCGACTCAGCTCAGTTCTTCTGCCGACGCCACTCATCCCTCAAGACCCCGGGACCCGCTGGGGCTGGACCCCGGCAGATTACTTTCTCGTAACTGAGCTGTCTTGCAGTCAGGAAGAGGAAGATACTGAAAATTGGCCAAGACAGTCAATTATTTCCCCTCTTTCTCTTTCCTTCCCTCCTTCACTTCCTCCGCACCTCTGTCCTTTCTTCCTTCCTTCCATTTACAAGGACTCATTAGTTTAGAAAGTTCCCAGAACTGAAAGTCATATATGTGTATTTTAGTCCATGTGTAGCTACAGATTGCAATGACAATTTAAAAACTGAGCACCTATTATCTGTAGGGCATTATTCTAAGAGCTGGGAATAAAGTGATTAACTTTCTCCCAAGATACTTACATTTTAGCAGGGGAAACTGAAAATAAATCATTACTTGATTACTTTTATGTATTGATATGCTACTCAGATAAAAATGGTTATTTGACAGAGCTGGGAAGGAATGAAGATGGACAGGTGGTTAAAAAGACTTCTATAAAAAGTAGTTCTGAATGAAGGAAAGAGGCAGTCGTGGAAAGATGACAGGGAAGAGCTTCACATCCAGAGAGCACAGTAATTAAAATAGCCCCTGGGAAGAGAAGAAAAGGAGGCTGCTGCAGGTGAAAATACTGTATAGTATAGTAGTGAATAATGAAGTGGAAGAGAGCAGAGGCCAGCTGGCCAGATGATAAGATTTCAGATATACTCTGCCAAACGGTGAGTTTGTGTTGTAAGTGGGTGTTGAAGTCAATGGAGAGTTTAATGATAACACAGTCTGTCTCATGTTTTAAAAAAAAAAATCATGCTGGTTGTTAGCCAGAGAGAAGTCTGAGCAAGATGTAAAAAAAGTGATAGACAAGATGGAAGGAGTGAATCCAGTTCACTGGATTTCACAAGGGTTTTTCTTTTTTTTTACAAGGTTTCCGGTGTGGTTCAGGGAGAAGATGTTGCTGACTTTTCTCAGGATGGTCTATGAGGACTGAGATCTAGCTGAAAGATGTATATATTTTGATGGTAGAGAAAGCAGGACTTGAGGATAGATTAAACATGACCAATGAAGAACAGCGGATTCGAGAATGACTCCGGGTACTTTTGGCTAGAGCAGCTGGCCAAACAGAGGCAGAGAAGAATGGATTCGGGAAGAAAAAGAAAAGATTCTTCTGGACATGTTTGGCTTTTTGTGACTGTTATTCATGCAAGAGGAGCTACCCAACAAGCTATTAGTTATATGAGTTGAAAAATCAAAGGTGAAGTCAGGCAAGATGTATAAACGTGGTTGTCAACAGCATGTACTTGGGTTGACGACAGATGGAGGAAAGAGCTGAAGACTGATCCCAAGGGCACAGCAACATTTGGAGGTGGAGACAAAGAGAAGTTGGAAGAGATTCAGTTTTCACACAAGTTGGAGGATTCCCAGGAGGGTGAGCTATCTCAAAATATAAATGAATTTTTTTAAAGAAGAATTGATCAGATATGTTCAAAGTGATTGACAGTCCTATCTAATGAAGATGGAAAGTAACCACTGGATCTTATGAGAAAAAGACCATTAGTGACTGTGAATACAGTTTCTGTGGACAACTGTGGCAGAAAGCATAATGATCAACTAGAGAATAGCACATAGACAAAATATAAGAAAGCAGAGACTGTGAAAATACATGAATCTCCCATGAAGTTTTGTAGCAAAGGTGAGTAGGATTCATTGATCTAGAGAAAGCATGGATTCAAGTAAGTTTTTTGTTTTGTTTTGTTTCAAGACAGTAGCTACCACAATATGATTGCATGTTTAGTGGTAGAGACCTTGTTTCAGATAATTTGATCCCAAATAATTCTATTTCAAAACAAGTGAGTTACTTTTCAAAGTGTATGAGTGTCAGGGGAACATGTAGCTTAAACAAATAATCTGAATTTGGAATGCCTTTACTTCTGCAAACATCCATAGCTGCTTAGAATCATGTTCACATGCTTTGGAGGTGTTAGATCATAGAATGTAGATTGGGTAAGAAGAGAAATAAGGGAGAAATGGGAGAGGAGAGAAATTGAATATTTCTGTAAGACAAAATAATATTTGGATTAGAAATACAAGAGTAAGTAAACTTCAATGGTAGGAAATGATGACTATAATGTGAGAATTGCTGATTTCAGAGATAATAGGTTTGGGAAGGCAGGGGTGATTAGGGGCAGGGTCAGATTACAAGATATGCAGGTTGGAATAATGATTTTAGATAATCAAGTCTTGAATTTCTGATGGTCACTGATGTGACTGGGGAAGAGAGGCATAATGTATTTGATCCTGAGCCAGAGCCCCATATTGAATGATCTGGGAGTGGTAAGAGGATTAGGACAGGTGGGAGCATCTGAGAATGCTGAACATATCACAGATGAAGGCCATCAGGATGCTGATATAACAGAATGCCAATTGCAGGTCTTAGGAAAAAATGTACAATCTGACTTTAAACAAATAACTTACAAGCTCTGTTCATCCTCTGACACCAGAAAAATAGACATCCTCAAATCACAGTGCAGCTATGGTGATATTGTAAAAATCTCTAAATGCAGAGATTTCTATCTCTTTTAATTGTATGGAGGAAGTTTGTATTGATAAGGGCAATAAAAACTAGAGCTAGAATGTATCTTGCTAATTTCTCTAAGGAGTTTATAATTTAATTAGAGAGGTAGGGTTTCCAATGCTGAAACAGCTTGATAAATATATGAAGCTAACTTCAATACAATATAAACAATGCTTCAATAGAATATAAACTATGTGCCAAAAGAATGTTATAAGCAATAATTCACATGGGAGCCCAAGAAAACTCACTAAGAGCCAGAGGTATCAGGAAAGGTTTTAAACAAACTTTGAATTTGTAGGGAAGAAAGAGAGAGAATTCCACTCTGAGGCTGAGAGGATGGAAATGGGAAAAAGTTCTCAACAGTGGGTAACTATGTTATACTAAACAAAGATTGATTCAATTATGTTTTCCAATATGATCTCTTGAGAAAAAAGTGTAGTTTTTCCTTCTGTGATCACTGAGTTTTGTGACATTTAAAACTCTTTTGTGCGATTTAGCTGAATATTCTATAAATTGCCAGGCTCTGCCACAGAAAGAAGAGGGCCAGCCAGCCAGTACTATCTCACTATTGAGGTGGTGAGAAGCCACAAAAGAGGAAAGAGAAGCAATTCAAAATCAAGTTTAATAGGAGATTCCTTTGTTTGCTGGGTCAATCTATTGTACTTTATATTTGCTGGAATGTTTTGATTTTGCTTATGGGTGCATACGTATATGTGTATATTCAGTCACATTTTTTATTGTGGTTAGAAACCTCTGCCTCTATGTGTGACTTTTGCAGTTCTGTGGAGTTTTCCTCTTTTTTTCTCTTTTCTTCCTTCCTTTTTCTCTTTTATATAATTTTAATTTTTAAAACCTATTATATTTGTTCTACGTTTATTCCTTTGTTTGCCTTTCCTACTCTTCTTTTCCCTTTGCAGTTAATCTTTAATGCACATAAATCTTCTGCATATACCTCTGTTTAACTTTGATATCTATTCTTTCTTTTTTCTTTCTCACCTTTCCTCTAAACATATTTATTAGACTTGTTTTCATTGCTTTATTCCCCACTTGGCACCTTCCTTTACTTTTGTTTTCCAGTTTGTACTTTAGCTAGTTTTGTTCTGGTAAAATATAATTTTTTATTTCCTTTGTTTACTGGGTCAATCTACTATACTTTATTTTAGCTGGACTCTTTTGACTTTGCTTATGGGTGTGTGTGTGTGTGTGTGTGTGTGTGTGTGTGTATTCTATTATTTTAATTGCCTGATTTTGTAACTTCCATTTATCTGGGCTTCATCTTTGGTTTCTCATTTTTGGGCATTTGTTTTAAACTCACTTAATGCCATAACAAACCACTAGTGGAATCTTCATTCCTGACCAGAGATCAAGCCCTGAGCCTTTGGAATGGGAGCACTGACTCCAAGACCCTAGACTACCAGAGAACTAACCCTAGGGAGTATCAGATAGTGAGAACTCACACAAAGGAAACCACTTCAATACAAGACCCAGCATCACCCAATCATCAGTAGTACTCTGTGCAGGATGCCTCATCTAAACAACAAACAAAACAAAAATACAAACCCAAACATCAGTAGACAGGGTTACTGTCTCACTCAGCCTTGCCCATCAGAGGAAAAACAAACAAACAAGCAAAAAAACTCAGCACAAATCTCACCCTATAGGAAGCTTACACAAACCACTGGACAAACCTTAGGAGAGTAATAACCAAAAGGAAGAAAGAACTCAACCTTGAAGCCTGGGAAAAGGAGACCTCAAACACAATAAGTTTAAAAAAAAAATAATGAAAAAGCAGAGAAATACTACACAAATGAAGGAACAAATTAGAAACACAGAAGTCCAAATAAATGAAGAGGAAATAGGCAAATTCCCTGAAAAAGAATTCAGAATAATGACAGTAGAGATGATCAAAAACCTTGAAAATAAAATGGAGAAAATGCAAGAATCAGTTAACAAATACCTAGAAGAATTAAAGAATAAACATACAGAGACAACACATTTACTGAAATTAAAAATACTCTGAAAGGAGTCAATAGCAGAATATCTGAAGCAGAAGAATGGGTCAGTGAGCTGGAAGATAAAAAGGTGGAAATAACTTCTAAAGAGCAGAATAAAGTAAAAAGAATGAAAGAACTGAGGATAGCCTCAGAGGCCTCTAGGAGAGTATCAAATGCACCAACATTCAAATTATAGGGGTATCAGAAGAAGAGAAAAAGAAAGGGTATGAGAAAATTTTTTAAGAGATTATAGTTGAAAATTTAGTCAATCAAGTCCAAGAGGCACAGAGTCCCATACAGGATACACCCAAGGAGAACACATATTAATCAAACTAACAAAGACTAAACAAAAAGAAAGAATATTAAAAGCAGCAAGGGAGAAGCAACAAGTAATATACAAGGGAAATCCCATATGTTTAACAGCTGATCTTTCAGCAGAAACTTTGCAGGCCACAAGGGAATTGCAGGAGATATATATATATAAAGTAATGAAATATATAAAGAATATATATGAAGAAATATATATATATAAATAATACATATTTATATATAAATATAATATATATAATACATATTTATATATAAATATATAATATATATAATATAAAGAAATATATATATATAAAGTAATGAAAGGGAAAAAATCTACAACCCGCATTACTGTACCCAGCAAGGATCTCATTCAAAATTGATGGAGAAAAAGAAAGCTTTTCAGACAAGCAGAAGTTAAGAGAATTCAGAACCACCAAACCAGCTTTACAACAAATGTTAAAGGGACTTATATAGTCAAGAAATAAAAGAGAAGGTAAAAGATCTACAAAATCAACCCCAAACAATTAAGAAAAGGCCAAAAGAAACATTATATATATATATATATACGATCTCAGAAGAAGATACATATATATATATATTACTTTAAATGTAAATGAATTAAATGCTCCAACCAAAAGACACAGACTGGCTGAATGGATACAAAAACAAGACCCATATATATGCTGTCTGCAAGAAACCCACTTCAGACCTAAAGACACATACAGATGGAAAGTGAGAGGATAGAAAACTATATTCCATGCAAATGGGAAGTAAAAGAAAGCTGGAGTAACAATCCTCATATCAGACAAAACAGACCTTAAAATAAAGATTACAAGAGATAAAGAAGGACACTACATAATGATCAAGGGATCAGTCCAAGAGGAAGACATAACAACTGTAAATATCTATGCACCAAACATAGAAGCACCTCAATACATAAGAGAAACACTAACAGACATAAAAGGAGAAATTGACAGTAACACAATAATAGTAAGAAACTTTAACACTAATGGACAGATCATCAGAACAGAAAACTAATAAGGAAACACAAGTCTTAAATGATATATTAGATGAGATGGATCTCATCAATACCTTCAGGACATTCCATCCAAATGCAAAAGAATACATCTTCTTCTCAAGTGCACATGGAACATTCTCCAGTATAGATCACATCTTGGGTCACAAATCAAACCTCAGTAAATTTAAGAAAGTTGAAATTATATCAAGTGTCTACTCTAATCACAATGCTATGAGACTAGATATCATTTACAAGAAAAAATCTGTAACAAACACAGACACATGGAGATTAAACAATACATTTCTAAATAACCAACAGGTTACTGAATAAATCAAATGGGAAATCAAAAAATTTCTAGAAGCAAATGACAATGAAAACATGACAACTCAAAACCTACGGGATGCAGCAAAAGCATTTCTGAGAGAAGTTTATAGCAATACAATCCTACCTCAAGAAACAAGGAAAACATAGAATAGATGACCTAACTTTACACCTAAAACAACTGGAAAAAGAAGGACAAAAATATCCAAAATTAGTGGAAGGAAAGAAATCATAAAGATTAGAGCAAAAATAAATGAAAAAGAAATAAAAGAAACAATGGTAAAGATTAATAAAACTAAAAGCTGGTTCTTTGAGAAGATAAACAAAATTGACAAACCTTTGGGCAGACTCATCAAGAAAAAAAAAAGGAAGAATCAAAACAACAAAATTAGAAATGAAAAAGGAGAGGTTACAACAGACAGAAATACAGAGGATTATATGCAGAAATACAAAGGATTATAAGAGACTATTATGAAGTATATGACAATAAAATGGATAACCTGGAAGACACAGTCAGATTCTTAGCAAAGTTCAATCTTTCAAGACTGAACCAGGAAGAAATAGAAATTAGGAACAACCTAGTTACAATCACTGAAATTGAAGCTGTGATCAAAAATCTCCCAAAAAACAAAAGCCCAGGACCAGATGGCTTCGCAGGAGAATTCTATCAAACATTTAGAGAAGAGCTAATGCCTATTCTTCTAAAATTCTTTCCAAAAATTACAGAAGAAGGAAACTTCAAACTCATTCTAAAGGCCACCATCACCCTGATACCAAAACCAGACAAAGCAACATAAAAGAAGAAAAATACAAGCCAATATCACTGATGAACATAGATGCAAAAATCCTCAACAAAATTTTAGCAAACAGAACTCAGCAACACATCAAAAAGCTCATACACCATGATGAAGTTGGGTTTATTCCAGGGATGCAAGGATTCTTCAATATATGTAAATCAATCAATGTGATATACCATATTAACAAACTGAAGGATACAAACCATATGATCATCTCAATAGATGCAGAAAAAGCCTTTGACAAAATTCAGTACCCATTTATGATTAAACTTCTTCAAAAAATGGGCATAGAAGGAACCTATCTCAACATAGTAAAGGCCATATTTGATAAGCCTACAGCAAACATTATTCTCAATGGTAAAAAACTGAAAGCATTCCCCTAAGATCAGGAACAAGACAAGGGTATCTACTTTCATCACTATTATTCAACATAGTTCTGGAAGTCCTAGCTACAGCAATCAGAGAAGAAAAAGAAATAAAAGGAATCCAGATAGGAAAAGAAGAAGTAAAGCTCTTACTGTTTACAGATGACATGATACTGTACATAGAAAATCCTAAAGATAAAATCAGAAAATTACTAAGGCTAAGCAGTGAATTTAGCAAAGTTGCAGGATACAAAATCAATATACAGAAATCACTTGCATTTCTGTATACTCACAACAAAAAATCAGAAAGAGAAATTAAGGAATCAATCCCATTCACCATTGCAACAAAAATAATTAAATATCTAGGAATAAACTTACCTAAAGAGACAAAAGAATGGTACACAGAAAGTTATATGTCACTAATGAAAGAAATCAAAGATGACATAAAGGAAGAGATATTCCATGTTCCTGGGTAGGAAGAATCAGTATTGTGAAAATGACTATACCAAAGAATGCAATCTACAGATTCAGTGAGAACCCTATCAAATTACCAATGACATTTTTCACAGAACTAGAACAAAAAACTTCACAATTCATATGGAAACACAAAAGACCCTGAATAGCCAAAGCAGTTTTGAGAAAGAAGAATGAAGCTGGAGGAATCGGCCTTTCTGACTTCAGATTATATTTACTGCAAAGCTACAGTCATCAAGACAGTATGGTACTAGCACAAAAACAGAAACATAGACCAATGGAACAAGATAGAAAGGCCAGAAAGAAACCTACAGCCCTATCAGTTCAGTTCAGTTCAGTTCAGTCACTCAGTCACGTCTGACTCTCCGCGACTCCATAGACTACAGCACGCCAGGCTTCCCTATCCATCACCAACTCCCGGAGGCTACTCAAACCTGTGTCCATTCCATTGGTGACACCATCCAATCATCTTATTCTCTGTTGTCCCCTTCTTCTCCCTCTTTCAATCTTTCCCAGGGCCTTTTCCAATGAGTTGGTTCTTCACATCAAGTGGCCAAAGTATTGAAGTTTTAGCTTCAGCATCAGTCCTTCCAATGAATATTCAGGACTGATTTCCTCTAGGATTGACTGGTTGGATCTCGTTGCAATCCAAGGTACTCTCAAGAGTCTTCCTTTATGTTTGACAAAGGAGGCAAGACTATACAGTGGAGCAAAGACAGTCTCTTCAATAAATGGTGCTGGGAAAACTTGACAGCTACATGTAAAAGAATGAAATTAGAACACTTCCTAGCAACATACACAAAGATAAACTCAAAATAGTTTAAAGACCTAAATGTAAGACCAGAAACTATAAAACTCTTAGAGGAAAACAGAGGAAGAACACTTGATGACATAAATCAAAGTAAGATCCTCTATGACCCACCTCCTAGAGTAATGGAAATAAAAACAAAAGTAAAGTAGTGGGACCTGATTAAACTTAAAAGCTTTTGCTCAGCAAAGAAAACTATAAGCAAGGTGAAAAGACAACCTTCAGAATGGGAAAGAATAATAGCAAATGAAACAACTGACAAAGGATTAATTTCCAAAATATACAAGCAGCTCATACAACTCAATACCAGAAAAACAAATAAGCCAATCAACAACTGGGAAAAAGGCCTAAACAGACATTTCTCCAAAGACATACAGATGAGTAATAAGCACATGAAAAGATGCTCAACACCGCTCATTATTAGAGAAATGGAAATCAAAACTATAATGAGATATCACCTCACACTGGTTAGAATGGCCATCATCAAAAAGTCTACACACAATAAATGCTGGAGAGGGTGAGGAAAAAAGGGAACACTCTTGGACTGTTGGTGGGAATGTAAATTGATACAGCCACTATGGAAGACGGTATGGAGATTCCTTTAAAAACTAGGAATAAAACCACCATATAACCCAGCAATCCTACTCCTAGACATATACCCTGAGGAAATCAAAACTGAAAAAGACACATGTATCCCACTGCTCTTTGCAGCACTATTTTCAATAGCTAGAACATGGAAGCAGCCTAGATGTCCATCGATAAATGAATGGATAAAGAAGTGGTGGTACATATACACAATGGAATATTACTCAGCCATAAAAAAGAATGCCTTTGAGTCAGTTCTAATGAGGTGGATGAACTTAGAACCTATCATACAGAGTGAAATAGTCAGAAAGAGAAAGATAAATATCATATTCTAACACATATATAATCTAGAAAAAATGGTACTGAAAAATTTACTTACAGGGCAGCAGTGGAGAAAAAGACATGGAAAATATACTTGTAGACATAGGGAGAGGATAGGATAGGGTGAGACGTATGGAAAGAGTAACATTGAAACTTCCATTGCCATATGTAAAATATACAGCCAACAGGAATTTTCTGTATGGCTAAGACACTCAAACAGGGGCTCTGAATCAACCTGGATGGGTGGGATGGGGAGGGAGATGAGAGAGGGGTTCAAAAGGGAGGGGATATATATATACCTATGGCTGATTCAAGTTGAAGTTTGAGAGAAAACAACAAAATTATGTAAAGCAATTATCCTTCAATTAAAAAACAAAAAAAGAAAGAAGATATTGTAAGACTAATAATTAACATCCCTAGATGTTGTTGTCCAGTCACTAAGTTGTGTCTGACTCTTTGTGACCCCATGCACTGAAGCACGCCAGGCTTCCCTGTCCTTCACTATCTCCTGGAGTTTGCTCAAATTCATGTCCATTGAGTCGGTGATGCTATCTAACCATCTCATCCTCTATCCTTAGAGAAAGAAATCAAAATTCAAACATTTCATTTAACAAAAGAGAAAGAATCCTACATTGTGGAAATAAATATTTTTAAATGCAATAATTAAACAATAAAAAAGAGATATGTCAATAAGACCATATTTTCCCCACTTTTTCCAGCCTGAAGATGTTTGAAGTGATGCTTCAGAAATGGAATCAGCTAGAGGTTTAAAATGTTCACAGGCTATTTCTTCTACTTTCACTGAGTCTTTTGCATTTTCACTTCTCCCCTGCACAGGAAATTCTATCCCCCTAGAATGGGCTTCCACTGTCTCTTCTTTGGATATATGCAAGAGCTTCCTTGCTAACTTTCCCTCCAAATCTCCCAGCCCTCATCCTTCTCCCCAGGCTCCTAGATTCATCTTCCTAAAGCACAGTTTTGACCATATTGCTTCTCTGATCCAAAGTCTTTGAAGTTTCCTCTCATTTCCTAATGAGCACAAACTAAAGCATTTCATGTGAGTTTACAACAGAATCTCAACATTTCCCAGAACTCTGCTTTAAACACTGTACACTTTAGCTAAACTGTACTACTCATAGTTTCTAAAGTTACCATGTACCTTTCAGCCTTTGAACTTTTCTTTTTGTTTAAATGTTACCATCTTTTAAGATTCAGTTAAACTATCACCTGTGAAATTAAGTCACTCTTGAGCTCTCAACTTGAGGTTGTGGGTCTTGCAAGCATTTGGTTTGTACATCTCAATAGGACCTTGTTGGGAGGAGCACAGAGAAATATTTCACTCAGTTGTTTTCTGTTGTTTCTTATTGCTATCAGTACCTATTTCCAGCTCCTAAAACAAAGCTAACATATTTATGCAGATGAATTAGCAGTTTCTTCTCAACTATCTTATTTATTGGGAATAGTTAGAAATAATAATTCTGGAGACAATTTAAATATCCTCTTTTATAAAGTTCTCAAAGTATAGCATTGTCTTCCTGTTTACCACACTAAACAATTACAGTATTTTTTACCTTTCTTATTTTTCATAGATACTGACTACCTATAACACTCCATGTAACATTCAGATTTCAGAAAATTGTTAGAAAGTACTTGGAAGAAACATTGCTGGCTGGAAAAATAATTGTGATATGTTTAATAGACAAATGCATATTAATTAGAAGAAGACAAATAACGCAATGAAAAAAAGCAAATGGACAAAAGATATGAATACCTAATTAACAGGAAAAAGGCAAATAGCAAAAATCATATGAAAGCTGATAAACTTAGCATTTCAGTTTAGTTCAGTTTAGTCGCTCAGTCATGTCTGACTCTTTGCAACCTTAGCACTTATCTATGAAATTAAAAATATTATTTTCATCCAGCCAAATATAAGACATTTTAAAGATGGGCAATATCAACTGCTGGCCAAAGAATTAGGAAGATGATCTCTTACCTTGTTAGAGTCCCTCTTGTTCGGAGGGATCTGGCTGTTTTTATTAAGTTTTCTAATCTATACTCTCTCGAAGCCAGCAATTCTACTTAACTATATCTCACCTAAAGAAACAATGACACTTAGGACCAAAGAAGAATGCACAAACATGCTTAATAAAGCATTTATTTTTAATGATGAAAATTAGAAATTAATGTACAGGATTCTGTCACACATGCTGACTACATTATCATAGTATAATGTAGAATACTATGTAATGGTAAAAGTAAAATATCAGAACATACTATGGACTCAAACATATAAGTTTAAAAAAAATTGAAAAAATGATAAGTAAAATAGGATACAATTTGATGGTATTCAAATTAAAATATCATATATTTCTGTGCTATATTCATTTATATGTATGTATATAAATGAGTGTTAAAGGTCTGAATGGCTACCTAACCAGCTTCCCTTCCAGAGAAGGAAAAGCAAATCGGCTGAGACCTAACTGTCTACAGCATTCTCCTCAACTTTACAAACATATACAAGCAGATATTCTAGTCTTCTTTGAGCTGATTTTACTGAATTAAATTTATATTGTATACATCTCTGCAAAGCTCTTTATTTTTGGCCATGCCACCTGCGGGATATTAGTTCCCCAACCAGGGATTGAACCCATGCCCTCTGCAGTGGAAGTGGATTCTTAATGACTGGATTGCCAGGGAATTCCCTGCAAAGCTTTTATTGCAACTGAAACGTTACTTATTTCATGAACTTTCCAGAAGTCACTAGTTAATATACAAATGCCAGTTTTATGCTTTCTAATTTATGCATAGTACACAGAGATACACACACATACATATGTCATAAATAAGGAAGTAGCATAATGTTGGGTTCTATTTTTTAATGTCACAGATTTTTCTTATTAATTTGCTGGCTTCTCCAACTCCCACTCCTTTATTATGGCCACTCACATATTTTCCTTCCCAGATGATCAAGTGCAGCAAACCATTATTCATTGTTTCCTATTGTTCTCAATATTCTCATGTCCATGTACATTGCTCATAAACACACTCACACATAAATACAAATACATACATGTTTATAAACATAGTCTATGCACATAGACTATCTAATCAAATGCCTATAAGAATAGGATACCATGTGTTTCTATCATTTCTCTTTCTCAGCCTTATAATATCATATAAAAAATCCATTCACATCTATTGATACAGCTTAAAAATTCATTATCTATGATGCTTACATAATCCTCCTTAGTGTGGCTATATCCTAATTTATTCCACAGTCTTCAAATGAAGGATATTTGTGTGGTTGTGGTTAGAAGTCACTGAAAACATACACAACTATGTCTCTGAATACTCTTAGTACCTTTATTTAAATACAATAGTGTCTCTGGAAATTGAACATCTATTAAAAAAAAAAAATCTCCAGGGTAACCAAGGACAGATGGGAGCCACCTGCGAGAGAATAGGATCGAGAGATGTTTGGGAGTCAGACACACAGCATTTTCATGGTTGTATTGAAAAGATGTATCAAGTCTGCCACAGAAGAGCTTTAAATCTGGAAAAAAAAATAAGCTATGGGTGAGTTTTCCAAATGTTATGCCTATCCCCTATTGATGAGGTAGGTAGTGGGGGCATAGAGAAACTGGATAAGACTAAGGGATCATTTCATGCAGAGATAGGCACAATATATCTCTGTGCCTATGGGATGGAGAAATGGTATGGACCTAACAGAAGCAGAAGATATTAAGAAGAGCTGGCAAGAATACATAGAACAACTATACAAACAAGATCTTAATGATCCAGATAACTACAATGGTGTGATCATCCACCTAGGGCCAGAAATCCCGGAGTGTGAAGTCAAATGAGCCTTAGGAAGCATCACTACAAACAAAGCTAGTGGAGGTGATGGAATTCCAGATGAGCTATTTCAAGTCTTAAATGGTGATGCTGTGAAAGTGCTGCTCTCAATATGCCAGCGAATTTGGAAAACTCAGCAGTGGCCATAAGACTGGAAAAGGTCAATTTTTCATTCTAATTCCAAAAAAGAACAATGCTAGTGAAAGTGAAATTCGCTCAGTTGTGTCTATGGAATACTCTAGGCCAGAATACTGGAGTGGGTAGCTGTTCCCTTTTCCAGGGGATCTTCCCAGCCCAGAATCCAACTGGGGTCTCCTGCATTGCAGGCAGATTCTCTACCAACTGAACTATCAGGGAAGACATTTGGAGATAAAGAATGTGGTTTTTCTGCAGCCTGACCATCCACAGATAAGCCTTAGAACAGAGGGATGTCAGCTGTTTCCTAATGCGTTTTATCCAGGACAAGTTACCACATTTAGAGACAAAAGACACTCCTGCCTTGAGAAACGAATATTAAGATTAGTGAAAAAAAATCATATTACAAGATGGGTAAATAGAAATAAAAATGAAACAGGTGCATTCATTTTAACCTATAAGCAAGAGGGATTTTTAAAATAAAACAAAATTAAACAAATAAAATAAAATTAATTTTATGTTTATGAAGAATTTTAAATAAGTAAGAGAGCTTGACACGTGATGATTCTTAGGTTTCTAGGTGGATACACGGAGGAGACAAGATGATGCATTCAGTTCTTGATTCATGGGTTTTGAATAGTTAGTTTGGGGACATTCTAAGGAAAAGTATCAAGTAGAAAACTGGATACATAGGTCTGTGCTCAAAGACGGTCTTGGATATATACAAATAAGGTGGTAATTTTACCCAAGAAATCAATTTCTAGTTGGCTGATGTGCCAAGAGTCTCCAAAATGACTGCAGGGATAAACCACTTTTTATGTGTCAGAAATCTGAAATCATCAGTGGTAGAGAAGGTGAGATTAAAGAAAGGGAGAAAAGACATTACTGTTAATTACACTTCTTTTTTATATTAGAAACTGTAGCAAGTGGTGAAAAGGTAAAACAATGAAACGAAAATACAGGTATTTTCATTACCCAGCCATGTCTGATGATTTAGGCATTAAAGAAAGCATTTTAAAAGTGTGGGTGCTGCTCTCTTATTTATTTCAAATTCTTCATAACATAAAATTAATTTTGCTTTATTTTAAAAACCCCTCTTGCTTATAGGTTAAAATGAATACATGTGTTTTATTTTTATTTCTACTTATCTATCTTGTAATAGTATGATTTTTTTTTCCACTAATACTAACATTTGTTTCTCAAGGCAGTTTGTCTCTGAACACACTAAGACTTGTCCTGGATGAAACACTCTAGGAAACAGCTGACATCCTTCTGTTCTAAGGCTAGTCAGCAGATGGGTCAGGCTATGGAAAAAGCAACAGCAAAAGAGAGGAGGCCAAACAGTGGGGTGAAAGGATTCTATGCATTATCTTCCGGGCTGGGACTCAACAGTGGGGCTTTCATATATCTCAGTGTAGAAATAAGAACTTCTTATCGAGGACATTGATGATCATGGTGTATATTTTAATTGCATAAAATTATTTGTTAATAAGTAATTAAACTATCACATTCTATCTGTCTATTATGAATTTTTAATATATTTATGAAGCATTCATATATTTATCCAAGTTAATGAGGGAACTCCAATCTGTCCCAACAATACATATTTTTAAACCAGAAGTATTTCACTGCTTTTGGCGTATGCTCTGAACAGGAGAATTCATTCTAGTAGTCCTTGGGAATATTATAACTCTCAATATATAGATATAAAGGATTGAATAAAAACAGTGTAAAGCAAGAAGAATGGCATACAGGTAAAGATAGTTAACTCACATCTGTTTACTCTCATCTCTCCATGGACATAAAACACTTTTAGAAGGTCAAGAGAATTTTTAGTGTACCATTTTCACCTTGCTACACCTGGAAAAATAGAGTTCAAGCAAATTCATATAGGATTTTTAAAGGAATTCATTTTACAGACTATGTTGCCAGAGCCCACAGTGAATTTTAGGGTGACTAACCCTTTTGTGATGTGAGGGGATAAATCTGAGGGTCACATCTGCCAATGGTTTAGCTCTAAATTTAAAACTGCCTGGCCAGGTATTATGCTACATTACCTTCAGCTCCACCTAGTGTAACTGTGGCCAAAGCTCCAAATAAATCATTAAACTTACCTCTGAGCGGCATTTTCCAAAGTGTTTTTAGCAGAAAATCCATATTTGTCCAGGTAAATATAGCATCTTGGTTAGATATATATTGGAAGTGTTCTCCTTAATATAGCTAATGACTATTCTTAAATTGCAGGATTTATTAGAGCCTTTGATGCACTAATATGCAAGATGATAACCCACAATGATCTCTAGGAGATAAATATTTTATATAACTTTCCTCCACCCATGCTTAAGAACATACAACACTTTTTGAAACAATACTAATATCTGAAAGAACATGAGTAAACAGCAGAAAGCAGTTTTTAAAACTTCCTTACATGAACCATGAGGAACTCATTAAAGCAGAAATAGGTCTAAAGGACATGTGGGTTGACAGTCTGTCTCAGTTCTGCTCCAGCTCCCTAAGCAACTCCGATTGTCCACCCATGAAATGGAAATGCCCTAATGCCTGATGTTTGCCTTCCTGTAGTCAGGACTACAGGGTGGAGAGCATGCTACAGGATCACTCGTCAAACTATGGAAATTACTTGCATGTCTATCAAGATTTTATTTTAATGTTTATTATTTTTGCTTTGCCTTTATTTCTAGTTATTTGATAAATGGGGTTTTTAACTAGGCTTAAGATAAACACAGATATAATGTTAATAATGCCATAGTATTCCTCCACATAAAAGTTTAATGGAAGTGTTTTGTGCATTCATTAAAGAATCATAGATTATCACAATTGTCTTGCTGTATTCTCATGGGAGATACGAAATGTTAGTAATTTAGGATTCAATGAAAAATTATAAATGCTTAAAATTAAATCTAATTCAGTGCATTAGTCAAGAAGTTTGTGCTGTAGAGTCTGGAGGTCATTTCAGGTTACCAAAAACTTCCAGACACTTTAATAGGCACTGAGGATAAAGAGATGAATTCTCCGGTAAGGTGGTCAAAGTAGAAGAATAATCTGGTCCACATGGGGTTGAGGGGAAAGGGTGATGTACTTTAATCAGGAACATGGATGCAAGGAGGGCAGGTCAGAGGACATGGGATGAGATCGATGAAGGAAGAATGGTGGTATTATGACCCAGAGCACCCTGTACACCATGCTGAAGAGTCTGGATTTTTCATACAGACACAAAGAAAAGTCAAGGTGGAGCACACAGGTCAACTGGGAGACAATTCCAACAGTCCAGGCAATGCAGCAGAAAGGCCAGATTTACCAGTGAACAATAGGTGTTCATCAAAGAGCTCATGTGTCCATCAGCACTTAGACTCTAGAAATACTGTGATGAACACAACAGCTAGTCTCTGCCCTCTGGGCACATACAACTCAATGTAAAATATGTGCATAATTAAATAACTACATGCATGTGAAAAGCTATACAATCCATGGAATTCTCCAGGGCAGAATACTGGAGTGGGTAGCCTTTCCCTTCTCCAGGTGATCTTCCCAACTCAGGGATCGATCCCAAGTCTCCCTCATTGCAGGCAGATTCTTTACCAGCTGAGCCACCAGCGAAGCCCAAGAATACTGGAATAGGTAGCCTATGCGTTCTCCAGCAGATATTCCCAACCCAGTAATAGGACTGGGGTCTCTTCCATTGCAGGCAGATTCTTTACCAACTGAGCTATGGCAGAAGTCCAATGTAAAATATGTGAATAATTAAATAACTGCATGCATGCAAAAAGCTGTAAAGGAAAATTTAATGGTGTTACTAGAACATAATCCAGAGTTACCTAACCTTTTCTACAGAGGCCAAAGAACACTTCCCAGGGTTAGCAGGATCTAAGATGAGACAAAAATGAGCAGCAGCCCTAGCATCAGTCAGATAAACGTGCTGGGGAGCATGGTTGGGAAATAGCCTACTTCCAGAAAAATGTAACTGACAAGAGTCAGGGGAGAGGACTGTATGCTAAAAAACCAAAGAGAATTCCAGCATGGCTAGAGCAAAGAAGGGTTAAAAGTGGTTCAAGATGAGGGTAAAGTGATGGTAAAGGCCAGATATGCAAAGCATTAAGGGTCAATATAAATGCTTTTAGATTCTAAGGTTAAAAGGAAGCCACCAAAAGATTTCACGTATAATAGAGTTTACATTTGGAAACAGTATCCTGACTTTTGTCTGGAGAATAGACTTGAGATTCTAACATGGTTAGGGAAAAATTAGTTAGTTCATTGTAAGGTCTAACAAGGCAGTCGTAGGCGCAGTTGACATACACTCAGTGTCCAGCTGCGCCTGGTACATTGAGAGCACTCAACATATATTTGTTGCATGTTTAAACAATGAGATTATCTGCTATTTTTGTCCATTTTTATCCAACTCAAAATTTTCTTGAATGACAAAAACTGTTTTTCAAGGTCTAAAGTTTTTTGTTTTGGAGAAACATCTTCACTGTAAGGGCAGACATTTCTTTTTCTCTGAATGACCTTGAGGCATTAATTCTAAAATGTCTAGAAACATTTTTAGTGTGTCATTAGGATGACAAATGAAAAGGCACGTTGCTCCTCTGAGTTCCCATAGTCTCAAGAAGCATAGGCCAATAAAAAGAACAAACATATAAATGGAAATTATTTACTGGAATATTCCAGCTTTCAATTTGTATGAGTCAATTTTCAAAATTATACATTATAACTTTTATAACAGCTTTATTGTTATACAATTCATGTACCATAAAATATACTCTTTTGAAATGTACAACTCAGTGAATTTTACTGTGTTAACAGAGATGCGCAACTATCACCTTTATTTAATTTTACAATATTTTTATCTCTCCCCTGCAAAAAATCCTATACACATTAGCAGTAATTCCCTGTTCTTTCATCCACTCTCCAATCCCTGGTAGTCACTAATCTATTGTCTATCTCAGTGATTTTGCTATTCTAAATATTTCATATAACCAGAATAGCATAATATGTGGTCTTGTGTTATAATTTCTTTCATATAGCATATTTTCAAGGTCCAATCATTATAGCATAAGTCATGTAACAGGTTTCAGTATTCTTTTTTATTGCCAAATAACATTCCATTGTACATCCATAAAACATGTTACTTCTCCATTCATCAGTTGATAAGCATCTAGGTCATTTCCACTTTTTGACTCTTATGAATAAAGCTGCCACAAATATCCATACATAAGTTTTTCAAACATATGTATTCAGTTGTTTTGGGTATATTCCTCAGGCTGAAATCGTTGGGTTATATGGTGGCTTAGTGGGTAAAGTATCTGCCTGTCAATGCAGGAGACCACCTGCAAGGCAAGGAGACTCAGTTCTATCCATAGGTCAGGAAGATCCCCTGGATTATGCTGGTATTTTCAATGAAGTCTTGTTCAGCTACTCATAAATTTTAATCACAGGTTGCTTATTTTTTAACCTATGGTCACAGCCCTTCATTCTCTGGTAGCCAAATACAAGGGCTTCCCTGGTGGCTCAAAGTGGTAAAGAATTAACCTTCAATGTAGGAGCTGTAGGTTCAATCCCCGGGTCAGGAAGATCCACTGGAAGGGGAAATGGCATCTCATTCCAGTAATCCTGACTGGAGAATCCCATGGATGGAGGAGCTTGGTGTGCTACAGTCCATCTGTCACAGAGAGTTAGACATGACTGAACTGACTCAGCATGCACGCACACAGCCAAGTACAAAAATATACATGAAAGAAGGCTCTTAAAAAAAATAACTTTGCTTCAGAAATAATGTCTTCTTGGCTTTGTGTAGATTGTTGGAGGAGGTCATTGAGAGGATGTGACTGCGGGTTCACCAAGAGCAGGATCCAGGCAATCAGAGGCTCCTCATCCATCTACCACATCTTGAAATAAATGGGTCACCCATCATTCCCACACTAGGAGTGGTTTCAAGGACACAGCCTTGAGAGAGTAATGTGTTGCCTGAACCTTGTTTGTCCCATAGTCTCTATTATGTAAAATTGATTCTTAGGAAAATATATACCACATTATTGAAGAAATAGAACAAAATTTAGTGTTTTACTATAAATAATCCAGACTATTATTTTAACTTTCTTTTCAATTTATATATAAAGATAACAATGAGATACCTAAAAACACATATCAACTTATTAGGCTTGCATTTTACAGATTCAGATAAATATAGATGTGTAGAGAAGCAGTGATCAGATATCCCTTTTCTCAACAACATAGTTTAATTAGAGTGCATTAGTATGTACAATGCAGACACTTAAACTCAATTTTGATAGGTTTTAAAACTGAAGTACGTAGCCATCCTGAAGTAATTTGGATGCAACCAGCTGAAACTGTATTAATGGTGCAAAGGTAAGAGATGTGGAAAACTGGTTTTCTATTTAAAAATACAGAGTGCATATGTAAACCCATGGCGGTTTCATGTCATTGTATGGCAAAACCAACACAATAAAAAAAAAATACAGAGTGGGACTTTGGAACTCAGTGCAGGCTTAAAAACACACACTTTTTGTGGCAGTAATTCCCATGATGGTGACATAGGAGGCTCCTAGTTTCCCTAGGAAGGTCCCTCTTCCCACAGAAACACAGAAATGTGCAACTACACACAGCTATTTTAGAAACTAGCTGAGTAACTATTACACATCAAGCAAATGAAAGAGTACCCACAGGGAAACAGGTAGCACAGGCTCAGACACACACTTTCTATAAACTCCACACTGAACACAGTGCCAGACATTCCAGAGGGGTACCCTCAACCCCCAGCTGTGGGGACACAGCATACCAAAACTTATGAGACACAGCATAAGCAGGAAAGTTTAGTGATAAATACCAATGTTAAGCAAAAAGAAAGAACTGAAATAAACAACCTAACTTTATACCTCAAGGAAACAGATAAAGAACAAACTAAGCCCAATATTACCAGAAAGAAGGGAATAACAAAGTTCAGAGCAGAAATAAATGAAATAGAGACCAGAAAAAAACAACAAAGTATCAACAAAATTAAGAGCTAATTTTAGAAAGAGTAAAAAAATGACTAATCTTTAGCTTGAATAAGCAAAAAATGAGAGAAGACTACAGAAATACAAAGGACCATAAGAGATCATTATGAAAAATTATAGGCCAACAAACTGGGTAACCTGAAAGAAATGGATAAATTCCTAGAAATAAAGATCCTACCAAGACCAAGACCAAGACATGAAAAAATAGCAAACCTGAACAGCACCAATAATGAATGCGGAGATTGAATCAATAATTGAAAAAAAAAAAAAAACTCTTACCAAAGCCCAGAACTAGATTATTTCACTACTGAATTCTTTCAAATATTTAAAGAAGAATTTTTTGTCAACTATATTTCAATAAAGCTGAAAAAAAACCTTTTTTTTTCTAAAATGGCATAGAATCAATATTCAGTTGAGTTTATTGGTAACATTTATTCCATTTAGAAAATATTAAAACATTGAAATTAACCCAGATCCTGCATTCTTGTTTCTTTAATAAATTAAAGCATTCAATTATAGTAATAAATAATGTTCTAAATGTAATCAATAGCAAGTATATTTTTTAAATACTGTTTTTATTTACAGAATGAAGACATGATTTCCTATGAAGTATCATGCAATCATTTAATCATTTCCTATGAAAAAATCATTCAGCCATTTCCTCATAATGAAATCATTTTTGTCAAATGATTAGCAATTAAAATCATCAATATTAAAACTCATTGTAGATTTCAAAATAATACTCTCTAAAACTTTTAGGTTTTTCTTTTCTTTCAGGAAAATCTTTACAATTATCTGCCCATTTAAAACATTTTTTGAATTCTATATCACAGTTTAAGAAAGAGGTGTTCACTTTAAAAGTATTTAAAATATCAGCGAAATCAATAATATATTTATAAAGAATATAACATAATAATAATTAGTAGGCTTTAAACAGTTACCACGGAGAAAATCTAAACTCATTTTAATCTCAAAAGAACTCTGTGAATGTAGGTACAGTTATTGTCCCATTTTACCACAGAGGAAACTCAAGAAAGAGTAAATTCAAGTTCCCAAACTCACAGCTAGTTAATGGTAAGAACAGATAGGAAATGTACTCAGAGATTAGGACTTGTGCTTCTAATCGCCATACTTCAATAGTTTTCTGTTAATACTTTATTAAATTTTTGTCTTAATCCCCAGACAATTACAAAAGTAAAACATTCTCTTATAAGTTAGATTTTGCTTCTTTAATGATTTAATAAATAGAAAATATTTATGATTTCCTCAGGAAACCAATAATTATTTTTCCAGTTGAAATTCATCCAACAGAAGTAAGATGCATCAGGTACCCCTATGGATTTCTTAAAGTGGATGGATACAAGTATTTACAGAGGACAAGACTTGAAAGTACTCCATCTCAGAGATTGCTCTGGGAATGTGAGAAAGTCATTATTTTCTGGCTCACCAGTAATTTATTTTGAATTTACTAAATTCACTGATGTGTGAACTGGTTATCAAAACTTGATAAACAGCTTATAAATCACTTTGAAGTTGGCAGAAATAAATATTAATGAGTCAATTTTCAAGGAATTTAAAGTCAGTTTCTCCTTCTGTCACCATAAGTTAAAAAAAGAATCTCAGTTGTTTTATTTGAAAAAGAATCTACAATTCATTAGTAATAACTGACGTTTTTCAAGATAGTTATAGGACCATTTACTATATGAAAATAGAATTAATTGCATAAAAGAAAAGAATGCTCTTTGAAAATCCACCAAGGAGTTTCATATAACAAGTGTTGCTTAAAATGTATTTATAGAACACAAGTTTGATGATGATTCTAATCCTTTAAGATAGTAAAGTAACCTGCTTCACCAAGGTTTGATCAGGGTTGGCCCCAGAAATGGAAAAGAGAAAAGCATATTTCTCAGGGACCAAGTAGCTGCCAATATCAGAGCCGTATCATATCACACTTAAACCATCATTTCCTTCTTTATGCAAGATGAAACAGACTCAGAGGGTTTTAGGAACTTATTCAGGCCACATGAATAATGAGTAGAAAACTCAGGATTTGAAAACAGGTTGTGTCTGACTCTTCATGATCCCATAGTCTGTAGCACACCAGGCTCCTCTGTCCATGGAATTCTCCAGGCAATAATACTGGAGTGGGTAGCCATTCCCTTCTCCAGAGGATCTTCCGACCCAGGGATTGAACCCAGGTCTCTTGAATTACAGGCAGATTCTTTACCACCTGAGCCACCAGGGAATTCTGAAAACATGTCTATCTAACTACAAACTTATGTTAGTTTAGCCTTTGGAATTGAAAAAAAATTAGATATATAATAATATACAATAATTTTCTATGTGGTAGATTTTAAGGATATGAAAAGTCTCTAAAATACAAAATAGAAAGAATCTTAAAAATCTGTGTATCTATCTACCTATCTATCTATTTATAAGAAAACTCTGGCCCCAAGAGGTTAGATGGCTTGTTCCAAATCAATAATTCAAATCTGGGCTTCATTTCCGATTTCCTGTACTTGTTTTCCTTCTGGAGATATGCAATATCATAATATTGATATTTTGTTTCCTGGACCTAAATGCTTATTCCTCGTTAACTATGAAGTACATGAAATCTCAGAAGCCTTTGAGTTGGCTTATTATATCTCTTGCAAAAGTTTTGGTGCATGTATGATCTCTCTAAAGGGATGAAAGATTGGAAAACAACCGGGACAACTGTATGTGGTTGGGAACCTTGTTGGCTGTGTAAGGATACCCAGGTGAGTGGGTTGGAAGTGAGAGCTGAACTCCAGGTAACACTCTACCTGCGAGTCATATCCACATAAAGAGGGTACCATTTCTAATTTGCATGAAGGTACTATATTGGCTCATATGGTGCCAGGAGGACCTTGAAAGTTAGGAAGAAAGCGAGGTGTATATGCCTGGACATCAAGGTTTTCATATCCAATTTCTATTGGAAATAACTGAAAGGAACAGACTTACAAAGTCAATAATGAGTGTTTATTAATCAGTAAATAAGGGCCAGGGTGGGGAAATGTATTCTGTTATTGCTAAGGAGCATAATTTTATTTCAGGACAAAATATTTAGGATAAAGAGCAGCAGCACATTCTACTTCACTGTATGGGATATGAGAACTATTACTAAAGGTGCCTGAGAATATTTCCACAGAATATGAGAGAAATAAGAAACTCTTATGTCCTTTGATTTGGTTATTTTGCTAATTAAAGCCTTCCTGGAATAAAACACCATGATGCCATATATATCATGATTTAAAAAATCATCACACCATCACTGTCCCGGCTTCTGGAAAGTCTCCAAAGAAAGACTTTTGATAACAAGTCTTCATTTAATTACTATCTAACTGGTGTTTTCTATTTTAAAACTGAATACTTTTGAAATATCAACAATATCCATTTTTGGAGTACCAGGCAGTATACTAGGT
Organism: Antilocapra americana; assembly: GCA_007570785.1. Lineage (NCBI taxonomy): Eukaryota > Metazoa > Chordata > Mammalia > Artiodactyla > Antilocapridae > Antilocapra > Antilocapra americana. Next base: position 3,446,302 of record ML663566.1, read on the forward strand.
AGTTTGCCTAAATGATTGCCTATCTTCCCCAAAAAGAAGACTCCAAAAGTTATTTGTTACCATTTTCTTGTCAATGAGAAAACTGAGGCTCAAAGAAGCTAAGGGACTTGAGAATTAATAGAAGAGTACAGAATCAAATTTATGCTGGTCCTGATTTTAAAACCGTGCCCTCTTTACCTCACTGAACCAACCCTATAAGAAGGGCACTACTTAGAGGAGAAACTGGTATTTTAGCTAATGAAAATTTTTATGTGTGATGTAAAATATAGTTAGAATTGAATATGATAATATGACAACCCATGCATTCTCCTACTATTTCCTAAAGTATTGTTAAACTGTCATAAGTTAAAGTATATAATGATGTACTTATAATCAACACATTTTATGTATACAGCTAACTGTTGGACTCTAAGAAAGCAGGAAATGTTGAGTGGATGCTTACCTGTTCTGATAATTTCTGCCCATCAAGGTGAGCCTGCATCACAGCATCATTAACGAGCAAGTGGAAGTTCAGAAGAACGTGTTCAATGTCATAGGTCCCATGCATGGCATCCGACAGCTCTTCCAGTGACCGGATGTATACATGCCAGTGTGGGTTAAGCTCTGCTACGTGTGCCAAGCAGCCTCTCATGACATTGAGGCAGTACCCCATGCAAGGCTTAGTGAGAGCCAGGCCTTGGCAGTGCGGGCAATACTGCATCCTCAGCAGGGCTCTGCCACACTCTTTGGAGAAGTGCAGATGGTCTGTGGTATTGATGACTTCAATGCCCAGGTTCAGCGCCTGGAGAAACGTGCGGCTGGGCAGCAGTGATCGCCCCATCTGCCCCAGCACTCTTTTGGGGATATTACCAAATGGGCTAATGTCCCGGCGGGCCATACGGATACATTCTGAATATTCCAGGGAACTGTCAGTCACACCAGGGTTAATGAGATGATTGTAGACCAGAGGGAAAAGACTGTCAAAGAATCTGTTTACAAATTCTTCAGGATTAACATCCGCACCAAATAAATAGAGCCCTACATCGGTGAAGAGCTCCTGGATGGAAGCAGCAGCCTCTAGGGCCATGTTCCTGTAGGTGTTGCAGAAAAGTATGCTGGTGTAATTTTCTGCTTGTCTGATGAGGGTTTCGAGGGTTTCTGTAACAAAAGCAAAAGTTAAGGATGAAAAGGCTTAGTATTCATATTAAAACTGTTCATCCATCTGCTCCAGACAGTAAATGAGCTCAATACAGCAAAACTAACCTAAGGATCTAAATGGGAATGCTCAGCCTACTAAACCCAATTGTGCTTCCCCAGGAAAACGACTGGTAGAAGGCGGGCATCATGCACAACACATACGTTTTATAGATAGGTATTTCCTAGGATCAAACACAAAAAGTATAGGAATCAAAAAGAAGTTATGGGTATAGTAATTTCTTATTAATTTTATTAATAATTGTTTATAACCCACAAATGATAAAAAAAGTGTCACTAAGAAAACAATTTCCAATCATGAGTTCAATCTTTATGAAAGAAAATGACATTAAAATTTGATTCAGCATCTACTGTATTTTTTATGATTTCTTTTTTCTTTTTTTTTTTCAGAATTAAAGCTAGTAGATCATAAACTAGTTACTGTAAACAGAGGTTAAATTTCCAAAGGGAAACCTGAACATCATCAGGCCTCCTAGGTTCAAATTAAAAGAAAATAAAGCATTTCATGACTAAACCATCCTTAAAATTGTCAAACCTTGTTAAGAAGTGAGAAAGTCATGAGTCATATTCATTGATGGAAATAAGAGTGTGACCACCCTCTGAACTGTCTTGTGACCTTTTGCTTTTATCATCTATCTTCAAAAACTTTACTGTGGGACATTCTTATTTCTTTAATAAATGCTTCCAAGTCAATTTCTCCACAGCAAGAATGGAGAATAATTTATCCACAAATTAAAGGAGGCTGTAGTAATCAGCAGGGCTTCCCTGGTGGCTCAGAGGTGAAGAATCCACCTGCCAATGCATGAGATGTGGGTTCAACCTCTGGATTGGGAAGATCCCCTGGAGAACCCACTCCACTATTCTTGCCTCAGAATCCCATGGACAGAAAAACCTGATGGGCTACAGTCCATGGGGTCACAAAAAGTCAGACACAACTTAGTGACTAAAGAGCAGCAGCAGCAACACTAGTAATTAGCAAGTAAAAGCTGTATTTCAAAAATGATAGCTTTAGGCCACAGCCAATCACCTTGGATATCCTAGCAATTACATTTCAAAATTAGCCTAAATATGATACTAGACTGTGTCAATATATAATTAGCTATAAACACATCAATAAAATTACATCCTATAACCACAAAATCTTACAGTAATTTTAAATTAGGTTGTAAATAACACATCAAACCACTGGTATATTACAAAAAGAGATGAAATAACCATAGAATAAAGTGAAATGATAAAAAAAAAACACAGAGTTACCAGGAGCACTATTAATGAAGTGAAACTGTGTCATAAATATGCCATAATATCCTAAAAACCAGCAAAAAAAGATTTCTTTTCCACAGAGAACACATATAAGGCACAATATACTATGTATTTTTTTTATTAGTTTTGCCATACAATGACATGATATCGCCATGGGTTTACATGTGCTCCCCCTCCAGAACCCCCCTCCCTCCTCCCTCCCTCCTCCCTCCCCGCGGGATATCTCGATGCACCAGCCCCGAGCATCAATCCTGGGCTGGCTATTGATTACACATATGATAATTAACATGTTTCAATGCCGTTCTCCCATATCATCCCACCCTTGCCCTCTTCCACAAAGTCCACAAGTCTGTTCTATACATCTGCGTTCCTTTTGCTGTCTCACATGCTGGGTTCTCATTACCATCTTTCTAAATTCCATATATATGCATTAGTATACTGTATTGTTGTTTTTCCTTCTGGCTTACTTCACTCTGGATAATAGGCTTCAGTTTTGTATTCTGATTCTAATTCTGAGATGGATTCGTATTGAGTCCCCGGCTTGAGTGTGATATATCACGGTGCAGGCTATAGACTAAATGTTTGTGTCCCCCCAAAACTTCTTATGTTGAAAGTTAATTTCAAATGGAATGGTATTTGGAAGTGGGGGCTTTGGGAAAGTGATTCGGCCTGGGGAGCAGACCCCTAGTGGATGGGATTAGTGACCCTATACAAGAGACCCCAGAGCGTTCCCTTGCCCCTTCTGCCAAATGAGTACAGTGTCAAAAAATGTCCATTTGTGAACCAGGAAGTGAGCTTTCACCAGACATGGAAACTGCCAGTACCTTGCTAAATTTCTGTTGATAAACCACCCGGTCTATGGTATTCTGTTATAGCAGCTGAAACCGAGACAGTGCCTCTACACTACAAAGGCAAGCAACACTTTTAAAGAAGTTGCAACTCTATTTTAGTACAGACACTTCAAATAAGAATTTTTTTCTTTTTTAATTTGATATTTAATGCACTTGACAAGCTTCTATTCTATTTTTATGGCAGTTAACATACTAGTGATTAAACAGTAACATATAACTAGGCAGGACTCCTGTGCTTACCCATGCCTCTCCAGCACCCACTAGAGTATAAACTGGGTATAAATTACACACTGTGAATGGTGCCAAGTCACTTTAGTCGTGCCTGACTCTTCGCGACCCTATGGACTGTAGCCGGGCATTCCTGTATCCCTGGAATTCTCCAAGCAAGCATACTAGAGTGGGTTGCCATGCCCTTCTCCAGGGGATCTTCCCAACCCAGGATCAAACCCGTGTCTCCTGAAGCTCCTGCATTGCAGGCAGATTCTTTACTGTCTGAGTCACCAGAGAAGGCTTCAGTTGAGGTCAGCTACTTTGCCAACTGAGACTATATTAAACACGAGGTTTTCCAACCACCCTGATCAGCTGGGTTGTGTGGGGAAACTACAAATCACTGGGTCTCTGCACTGAAATTCGGGAGTCTCTATGTGACAAGCAGCATCAGTTATTCTTCTGGCTTGACCTGGTTTTGAAACTGCAATTACAGGTTATCTATGACATGTCCTCTCTGCAAGCATTCCGCCACGGCAGTCTGACCTCAGAGCTGCAATCTGTACCACTACACTGTTTCTAGAGATCCACAGGAGTGAATGTGAAAGGGAAATTAAACCTTTGTGGTTGGAGCTAAAATAAAACTGCTAAGATTATATTTTTTCAATAATACTGGATCATTTTTCTCAGCAATTTATGGCTATGAATTGTGAGGCTGCAAATGACTTTATTTACCAAAAATAGTTAAATAGCAATGCTTGCAAATAATTTAAGCTTTTTTTAAAGATAAAATAAGGATAGATGTAAAGAAACCCATATATCACAGTCACCTTTACATTCATTCCACCAGGTTTTCTAAGGCATGTACTCTAAAGGTATGTCTTTATGTCTGATACCTGCAATATGCCCTGTATGGTGAATGCAGAATGCTACCCTAGGCAATACAAGTGTTCCATCTGATTTCTGCTAACTCTAAATGATGAACAAACACACGATTTATTATTAAAAATTTTAAGTAAAAAATAAAACCTTATAAATTCCAGTTCCATTAAAATATAACCTACAATAAATCGGGTATATATGGAATTTATCTTTTCAGTTGCATAATTAGTATGTTTAGCAAGTTAATTTATTTTATAAAAGCAATATTGGGAATATATTTAATATTTAGGAGCATTCACTCAAAATAAAAATGAAGATATTAGTTCTAAATATTGTTGTTTCTTTATAGGACTGCACTATTGGCAGTAAACTAAGTTGACCACTGTTTGAGTAAGTGATTAAAAAATAAACTTCTATAAAAAGTCTACAATCTTTATTTCAGACTGGTTTTCCTCTGATTTAGCTTTATTATTTAAACAAAATGACTAAAATCTGGTAAAAAGTTTAAAATCATATTACAGCAACACTTAAAACTTCCCCTTACCATTATGTACATTAAAATTTTAGTTTTCTTAACTATACATTAATTTTACTACCCCTTTGAATAAGAGATTGTACACTCTGAAATATCAGTGTTCTGATTAAATACTGAACACAAAATGGTTTTTAAAAATAGACTCATTTTACAATGTTTTTCACTATGCAATTAACTCATCACAATATAAGGGTTTTTCTTTCAACCTGTGTTGAATCTAATATTGACATAGTCCAGTTAACTGAATTCCCTAAACATATACTAGGCATGCATTTTTTAATGTGTTCTTTGAAATGTTCTTAAATCCAATCAATGATGAGAAATGTTGCTCTATATACATTTCTTCTTTAATGCCTATAGATAAATATACTTTTATTAATCTTTGGACCTAATAAATTCATAAATTTTAATTTATAAACATATATCAGAAACTGAACAATCTCGAAGTCAATAAAGTGGATGATTTTTTTAGTGATTTTTCTGAAAAGTTCATAAATTCAAAAGTCAAATTTACTAAAATTATTTGTTTGTATTAACTCTGAATTTGCAAGAACTATCACTTTGTTCTACTTAGTTTACTATGAAGTTGTATCCTTCCGTTTTACGGAGTTAACATTCTGATTTTAATAAGAATTTAAACTTGTCAAAAGAACTGTCAAATGAACAAAGTATTTTGCAGCTCTGAAAAAGAATAATTGACATTTAAATAAGCATTTATAATCCAAAGGTAGGATGGGTATGAATAATTAATCAAATCTACTTAATTATTAAAAGAAACTATACATTGTTTTGACTATAAAATTTTAATAAATAAAAAATATTCCTTACTCAAGCTATAAAAGTAATAGCTTTTTATTGATGTGCCAAAAACTATAACATATTTAAAATAAATGTTTATAAGATTTGTTTAAAGAGTTTAAGAAATAGCTTAGAAAAAATGGTCTTCTTGCTGTTTTTCCATTGAGAATTTCAATAAGCTCTTCCTTTCAGTGACACCAGATTAAGTCTACCAAGACAAGAAATTTCCAACTTTCTTTTTAATGCCTAAAAATGGTTGATTGAATTGAAAACTGCAATCTAATAACTGAATGAAAAACATAATTTCTCCCAGCTTTATGAGAAAACTAATTTATGTATTATCTCATTAAGTAGACACTGAATTTGGAACGCATGAAGTTTTTCTTCATCTACTTCAGTTTTCAACATTAACATTCTGTAAAAATTTAATAACAAAACACCTATGACTAGAAACTTTATATTAACTTTTTCCAGCACACATTCCCTTTAGAGACATTTTATTATAGGTACAAAGAATGACTGACATTTAAATCAAGGATTTAAATTTAAATAAAACTGGTAGAGAAAAAAAATCAAATGATTTGAAATTAAATTTGACAAATTGCAAAATCAGTGAAGATTTACACTCAAGTAGGTTTTTTGCAATGGGAAAAACAACATTTATGGTGCTTTTTACTGCTTTAAAGATTAAGTTGATTTCAAAACTAATGATCATGAAATAACTGCTATAATAACCTCCCCACCATGACATGAACAGACATTTTATTACCCTTTTCATATTTCATATTTTTATCATTTTCTATATATGAACATTTTAAGATACAAAATTTGAAGAGACTTATAATTTAAGGCCACAGATATTGTTATATTCTCAAATATAGCAGTGAAAAAGATGAAGAAATATTAAGTCATATCAACCATGGATAATCAGATGATCTTACAATGTATATCTGGGTTGAAGAGAAATTTTTACAGTTAATTGACATATTTGTGCATTACAATTCTCAAGTCACAGATTTTGTTACTGTAACAGATAATTCATTAGCATCCTGCTATATTAGAGCTAGTTTATGCCAGAGAACTATGTATTATAGGTAGATGAATAGATAGCTAGATCATTTAAAGAGCAATTTCTTTACCAGTTTTTATCACAGACATGTTACTCTGAATTGTAGTTCCTCTTCCTCTTCTTTCTTTGCAAAAATGCCTTCCAATGGTTTCAAAACAGTCACACATAATAATTCATTTAATTATCAGAAAGTCACAAAAACTACTCTGAAGATACAATAAAACAAGCAATTACCTATCTCTCTAGTCTGTGTTTATACTGAATTCATCCCTATGATATATGCAAATTTATTTAATTTTTTCATATAATAATAAACTATAATAAAATATATAATAAATGTTTTCCAGAATATTAATTTAATGGCATATTTTAAACATAATTTATAATATAATTCTTTAGAAATTAGTCTTCTATACAAATAAATAGTGAGTGCTATATTAATTTGTATCACCAAGAATTAACATGTTGGTAAGTAATCTAGTCTCCTAGGATAAGCACTGTATGGAAAAATGCTTTCTCAACTTTTCTCCTTCCTCATTTTCCTCCCCATTAATATTTCTAATATCATCTTGTAATCACTTATTTTCTAAAAGTTAATTTATGATATTAGCCAGAATTTAAACTCAGTTAAGCATTTGTGTAACCAATAAAATCAGTGCCAAGCAATGCACAGCAGATTGTTTCATGAATTATTGTGGGTTGAAGATTTTATATCAAATCTAAGCCTTCTAGGAATCTTTAAAATAAGTCTGGAAACACAATCTAGAAAAACACAAAACAGTCACAAGGAGTACGTATCTCATTCTCTAATACATATGACCTTCAACTTTTACACAGAACACGAAGTTGATATTCTTTTTGGTGTTTCCTCTCCCTCTTTTGCTTTTTGGTTAGTCTTATAATCTAACACACTGATCTCCTTTACTTCAATAAACAAAACCCTTTATGGTCACTCTCTCATAATCTTTACTCTCATTTTCTTTTTGACATCTCAAAAAAATGAGATGTTCTGTATATTCAGCTTATTCTAGCATATTGTCTATTCTTTGATACACTCACATCTAGCTTATTTTGCCACATAGTACTTGATTCATCCATTCAATCAACATTTTTGAGCAACTTCTGTAGACCTCAAAGCTACAGCTAAAAACCATACAAATGTTTGTCATTATGTGGCTTAGAATCTAAAAAGTAGGAGAAAATTATAAAAGCAAATAAATAAATATGACTTGTGTGTGAAGTTAAGTACTATAAGAAAAAAGTGGTAAAGAGCAGGAAGTGATGTGACAGTATCTTGGATGGCTTTAGGTCAATTTGTCCCTAACCAGTTCAATAAAAGACATTAACCATAAGTAAATCAATCATCTGACTGATCTATTACCAATGGCAAGCTTTCTGAATTTACCAAATATCTCTAAACTCTTCAAACTATATATGATGTTTCATCATTTGGCAAATTTAAAAAAAAATGATGTTGGCAAACTGGTTTGGACAAATTGACTTTTTACTGACTGATCATTTTATATAAGGTGAGCAGGAAAACCTTCTCTGAGGCAGTAACGTCTGAGCAGAGACCTCAGCAATGAAACAGAACTAGTCATGAGGAGAGGGGGCATGGTTTGCAGATTCCGAAAAACTGAACTGCAAGGTTCTGAGCTGTATAGAAGCTTGTTGACTTTGGAAAAAACAGAGGCATGTCAATGTTACTGGAAACCAGTGAGTGAGTGGAGAGAAGGATCAGAGAAGCAGGCAGGGATTACGGCAGGCTCACAGAACCATGGAAAGGGGTTTGAGGTTTAATATGTATAATAAGAAGCTACAGGATAATTTTAAACATGGAGGAATGTGATGTGGTTTGCATATTAAAGGATCTGGTTTGTACATTAAAGGAGAGTCAACTGTTGGAGCAGGGGCATGCTTGAAAGCAGGAAGTCCAGGGAATGGACTTCAGTAACACAAGTATAAAAATAGTGAGTGACAAGCACTGGGTGTTATACTACAGTGGTTGTGGGGCAAGTCGCAAAAAGTGATGGCACTGACCATGTGTACTGCATGTGAGCTAAATCGCTTCAGTTGTGCCCAAATCTTTGCAACCCTATGAACTATAGCCCACCAGGCTCCCCTGTCAAAGGGATTCTCCAAGAAAGAATACTGGAGTGGGTTGCCATGCCTTCTTCCAGGGGATCTTCCTGACCCAGGGATTCAACCTGTGCCTCATGTCTCCTGCATTGGCAGGAAGGTTCTTTACTGCTAGCGCCTCCTGGGAAGCCCCATATGTACTGAGGAATAGCCAAAAGGACTTACTATCATATGGCAAGCATAGGATGTAGAGGAAATGAAGGACAATTCTGAAGACTGTACCTCAGCACCTGGATGTGCACCGATGCCATTAACTCAGATAAGTAAGGCTATGGATAAATCATACACCATGTGGTATGAGTCAGAAATTAACATTTCTATATTGGACATGTTAAGATTGATATAATGCTAATTACAAACTCAAACGATGGGGAAACTTGAGGTTGGTGACACAGATCTGAAAAGGAGGGGTCATGGTGGAAGAGTGTAGAGACTGAGGAAAAGGAGAGCAGCCAGCAGGAAGCCTAAGAATGCGAAACCAGCGAAGGACAGGGAGAAGGAGCAAAGTGGAGTCTGCAAGAAACCAAGGGGAGAAAGCGATTCAAGAAGAAAAAGGTAATCCATCATCTCAATGCTATTAAGAGATCACCTGAGACAGGAATTACAACTGAGCATGGAAGCTGACAAGAGAGAGGCTCTTACTGACATTGCCAAAAGCTGCCTCAGCAGAATGTGAGCACAGAAGAGAATAGGAATTGAAGCAACTATGGACAACTTTCTTGCAAATGTTTGCTGTAATGGAAGTAGAGAACCCAGGCCAATGCCCAAGGGATATTCGAGGTCAAAGGATTTTGTGTTTTTCTGAAGAAGGAGAATTTACTGGATGTTCCTACCTAACAGGAGTAATTCAATAGATAAATGAAAATTGATGACTAAGGAGAGGACATGGGAACTATGTGAGAAAATCTTTGAATAAGAAAAACAATGTGATCTAGGAACATGGGTCTCCTGCATTGCATTGCAGGCAGATTCTTTACTGTCTGAGCCACCAGGGGAGCTAACTGTAATTATTCCTCTTTTTGAAAACTAATATTATTGCTATAGCAAAAATTAATGAAGAGCGAGCCCTAATGTGTTGTGCTAGAATTAACTAAGCTGAGTATTTCCTAACATTTGGAATTATTAACTGAAAATATCGTCCCTATGTCTGAAAAATATATGTGAGATCTTTATCACCAAACACATGTGGAGAGGAAATAAAAACCCTTGCTCTTTTACCATACCCAACCCTTTTTTAAAAAGTTTATATTTGAAGAGACTGCAAAGGAAGATGCACTAGGATTTAATTAGAGTGAGAAAGTCAAGGTCTATGCAAGAAAAAGTTTGAGAAAATGGGAATTGTTGCTGGTGATGGTCTGCAAATTCCATTAAGGAAGCGTGGAAGGTTTGTGCAGGCCGAGATAATTGATAGAGGCTTTCCTGAGCCACTGACATGGTTCAGAGGTCTCCTGCACCTTCTTCCTAACCAAGTACCATGCTCCTCTAAGGCTCACACTCTCTCGGTTACTCTAGTCCCTACATTTGGTGATAGTCTCTTCCATCTGAGTGATTTTTTCCCCCCCTTTCACTCATCCTTCTACATTCTAGACCAACTTTTCCAAACCATGATTCTTGTTCCATATGACCTTAAACAGTAGTAAACAGTAAACTCCCAAGCTAATGACTCCCAAACCTACATACGTTGCTCAGTGGTTCCCAAAGTCTTCACTGCAGGATCCTTTACATTCTTACAAGTTATTGAGAAACATAGAGAGCGTTTTACCTTGATGGGTTACATTTATAAATATGTATTATTTTAAAACTAAAATTTGATTATTTAAAAATATTTACTAATTACACCTAAAAATAAGTGGAACAAACTTATCACATTAGAATAAATTATATATTTTGTTACAAAAGGACGAGTTTTCCAAAACAAAATATTTGTGTGAAGAGTGACATTATTTTATATTTTGCAAATTTCATTATTGCCTGGCTTAATAATCAAGAAGAGCTGTATTCTCATATCTGCTTCTGAATTGAATTTGTTATGATATGCTGTTTTGGTTGAGATATATGACAAAAATCCAGCCATATATATATATATACACAGTTGCCAAAGGAAGGTATATTTAATTGTCTTTTGGAATAATTATTAGCTTTCTTCTTTGATATTATACCAAGACTTGACAAGTGCTTACTTGCAATATCCCATTGGTCTTTATTTCACTATAAATGGTTTGGTCATTTATGCATAATTTTGTAATTTATGCACTGACATTTGAAAAGTTTTGGTTCATGCATTATTCAAAATTTCCCAGTGCTGACACACATCATCATATCTGTAGGTATTAGGGAATTTTCAAGTTTATGATGACTGCTATATGTTTTCTAAAATTCCAATTTTCTCTTGAAAGATCAAATGCTATCACTGGCAACAAAACTATAAGATGTTTTTCTTGAAGTGGCAGGTTCATCTTGTCCAAATTTGAGAAAATGTCTGCCAGGTATCCAAGTCTGAACCATCATATTTTGTCTGTCAATCATTTTTTCCCCATAAAAATGAAATATGTTCAGAAAAAAAGTGACTAGTTCAGCTTGCAATTCAAACAATTGCATAAGTGCCTTTCATCAAGACAGCCATTACAATTCAGTATGCAGAAGATGTACCTCATGTATTCTCTTATCTCACAGAATACAGAAAACATATAATTGTGGGTTGACATTTAGCAATATTAATAATTTTTACAGCTTCCTCAGGACATTCTTCAATGAAACTAGATTTTTTTTTTTCCTGCGAGTCTGTAGATGTAAAGAATACAATGACTGCAAGTACAGTTTGGCACAAATTTAACTTGTGCTAAAGCTCTAAATGTTTGGCTCACTATTGTGTTTGCACGAACAGTGCAAAAGCCAGTGCAGAGAAATAGGCAAAGCAAGTCTTAGTACTATGAAAATTGTTTTGATCTCCTATACATCCTAAAAAGATTTTGGGAACCTCAGATTACACTCTGAGAATTGATGTTGGAGCAAAAGTTTTCTACCTGGAGATCTATTTTTCAATGCTTAACATCAACCTGAATCTCTCTTTGCCTCCTATTCCCTGCTGCTTTTCTCAGTATCTTTATGACTTTCTTATCTCATAATCAGGATATATATATATTAGCCTTAGAAGCATGCAGTCCTGAAACTTTTACTTCCTGTTTCATCCTGCCTTTCACCTATTTATTTAAACACAATGTTCACTCAAGAACCATGTCCAAATACCATAGACCTAAGCAAAGCAACATTATTTACATTATAGGTTCTCTGAAACATGCCTAAAAGGATATCCAAGTGCTAGAAAAGCCATGTTATCAAGTAGTGTGTGGCATTTTAGATTAAGATAAATCAGTTGGATTTATATTCCAAATACATATTTATACTAACCTCAATCTTTCCTTCTAAAGTCAGCTCTGTACAATCCACAAGCTCACAAAAGCAAAGGCTTCCCAGCTAATACTGCTGCTATCCTCTAAATAGCTATGGAGGCTCTATTTACTTTATCATTGTATTTCATTATATTTACTTATCTCATTGGGGCTTAACTGATAGCTCAGTTGGTAAAGAATCCGTCTGCAGTACAGGAGACCCCAGTTCAGTTTCTGGGTCAGGAAGATTCCCTGGAAAAGGGATAGGCTACCCACTCTAGTATTCTTGGGCTCCCTGGTGGCTCAGATGGTAAAGAATCCACCTGCAATGCAGGAGACCTGGGTTTGATCCCTTGGTTGGGAACATTCCCTGGAGGAGGGCATGGCAACCCACTCCAGCATTCTTGCCTGGAGAATACCCATGGACAGAAGAGCCTGGTGGGCTATAGTCCACGGGCTCGCGAAGAGCTGGACACAACTGAGCAACTAAGCACATGACATTTAACTCATTATGTTAAATCACTGAAAGTCATTGATCATACTTATTACTTCTTGATCATACTTATCTAAGAAATATCTATAATTTATATCCTCTTCTAGAAAGTGTTCATGGATTTCTTTTCCCCAAATAGCAAAGTATTAATAAATACAGATGTGTGTATCTAAGCATTTTATATCTTCCCCATTTTATAGTTTCTGGGATATTTACCTACAGTAGAGTGTTAAAAATACATTTTTTTTGTTTCTATTAGATTTAAAGTAATGGGTAAAGAATTTCACTGTTCAATACAAGAATAGTCATAAATTCACACTAACGTAAAATATTGATAAAGTTTAACAGTTAAGCTCTAAAATTAGGAAACTAGAAAAAAGGAGGTTTTAATTCCACTCCATAATCTCTTGATTTTAGAATATCTCAGCCATGGTCCTCTAGAACAGCTGGATCTCATTGCCAAGACTCATGTTGAATGCTTCCTATAGTTACAGACTAACAAACAGAAAGAAATAGATTGAAAACATTCACTCCAAAGTTACAGGCAGTTTAATAAATACACTGTTTCTACCTTGACAAGAGAGTAACTCCCTCAGAAAGTAGGCAATCTTTTAGACCATTGCATTCTTTTCAAATAGCAGGAGGAAAAATTGCAATACCTTCCGATAACTGAAATGGGTTATAAAGCACAAAATCAATCAGACCAAGAAGAGTATGCTTTGCTACAACACTTTCATAGATGTTATCAGAAAAATATTCCAATAGTAACATAATAAAAAAAAGAAAGCATGGTATGTAACTATTACCTATAGGATAGTAGAAGTCCTTTATGAATTTGCTGAAAATCTAATTTTTAAATTGTGCTCAAAAGACATCTTTAAGAAATCTAAAATTTAAATAATTATGATTTCAAAGGTACAACTTTAGACATAATATGGATTTACTTCTGGAAATAAATCCCTCTTCATAAAATATTTGTTAAATAAAATTGATAAAGCATATTGGCACAATTTTATAGAACAAGGTCAAAGCATTTGAAATTTAAGTGTATCAAGAACGCAAAACACAAAAATGACAGCAGTACTAAATTTCATCTCCCAAACGCCCCATGTGATGTTCAGGGAGTTTAAGCCTCTCCTATTACCTATGACTGATTCATGTTAATGTTCAGCAGAAACAAACAAGATTCTGTAAAGCAATTATCCTTCAATTTAAAAAAATGAAAGAAAAACAAATACAAATAAGCCCTTCAGATAAAAAGTTCTAGAACTTTTCTCATGCCCCACTGCTGTTTAATTAATCAGAACATAGTATCTTGTAGCTAATGCACCAAATGACAGAAAGTTGGAATTAAAGTATATCTTTTTTTTCTTTTATTTGTTTTTATTGGAAATTGATTTTAGCTTCTGTGTGGAGGTATAGTCATGCATCTGAAAATAATTAAAAAGTAGAACTTATCATTTAGGAAGATACTAATCAATATTGAGTCTTAAAAGAAGGATCATGTCATATTTTACTAACTCCTGACTCATTCATTTCATTGTATTGCACTCATCCTTATAAATCCTATTATATTTCTTTCATACTGAATCTATTATCCATGATGCTTCTTATATCTTTTTAAAACAAACTCCAATACAGTCATTAGCATTATTTTTTGCAACAGCTTTTCCTGCTTTGTTCATGTTGCAATTTACACTTGTCATTGTGTGGTGGTGGTGGTGGTGGTGGTGTAGTTGCTCAGTCGTGTCTGGCCCTTGTGACCCCAGGGACTGTAGCCTGCCAGGCTCCTCTGTCCATGGGATTCTCCAGGCAAGAATACTGTCATTTGGGCTGTGTGCCAAGTCTCCTGAGTCATGTCAGACTCTTTGCGACCCTATGGACTGTGGTCCACCAGGCTCCTGGGGATTCCCTGGGCAAGAACACTGGAGTGGTTTGCCATGCCTCTGTCCAGGGGTTTCTCCCCACCCAAGGATCACACCCACGTGTCTCATGTCTCCTCATTGGCAGGCAGGTTCTTTACCACCAGCGCCACCTGGGGAGCCCACACCTCTCATTATTGCACTTCATTTTGTTCTTCTCTGTTCAGTTTTAATGCAGATTCCATCCCCACATCCTCAAGCTGTTCCCTGTACATCCAGGCTGAATTGTTTTAGATGAATACATATTGTGTTCTTGATTCCATCAACAGCTAAAAGAGTACCGCTCACTCCTAGACCTCGGGAGATAAAGGGCCAGCAAACTCCCTGCTCTAACCAGACCACAGAACAGCTTCTTATCAAAACTATTAATACTAGCTTGGAAGTTTCAATAAAGTCACATTTTCCCCCACATATATTTTGTAGCACAACATTTTCAAAAGCCTCATTATAGTTAAGAAAATCGTTCGTTATCCTCAAAGCACAAAGCCTGTTTTAATGTTCCGGAATGAGTAAATTATTCAGACAGGATTTATTGTGCATGAGGGATGGAATAAAAGAGGGAAAAAAAAAAACACTTGGTAAAGTTTTACCAATGATATTTTAGTAAGACATTTATACAATTCCATCTAGTTAAGCTACTCCAAGTTGCTACCCAGGGTACTCTACAGCTTTCAAGCTATACAAGAACTAATTTTTTTCATTATGTTTCTAAATATTAATACACATACAGTATTCTCTCCAGTATATGTGTCTATAAAGCAAGGTATGGCCTGGCATTTTGCAACATTAAATTAGCCAAAGGCTCTCATTGCCTATAGCACAGTTTCTTAAACTATAATAGGCATAAAAATTTCTTCTGGCTTTTGATTCATTCAATACATTTAGATTCAGTAGGCTGGGATGGAGTCCAGAAATCTGTTTTTAACAAGCATTGTAAAATCTGGCCTTGGTGTTTCTAGAATTCTGGAGAGAGGGATATATAATGTTCTTTCGTGCATGGAGCCTGACCTATTTTTCACTCTCATTGTGGCTACTCATCTTCCTCCCCCCTCCTTCTATCTCCAACTCCCTTCGGCTTTTAACACACCCAAAGTTGATGCTCACAACAGAGATGTGATTCTGTTTCGCTCTTCCAAGCATTTACACATTTCCTTTCCTCTTATATCCTTTTCTCCATGGAACACTTAAACCCTCATGCTCCAGAATAAATGTCTTCTCATGCGTTAATTTCCATGACCCATCAGGCGGCTAGCTGCATATTCTACTGTTACACCACTGTGTACATGTCACTGTGATACATAATGCACTATTTTCTAATTATGTGTTTATGTTCCCATGTGATCCACTGCATATATGGATTATGAAGTCAAGGACCATACTTCATTCACCATATACCTCTCCTTCTGAGCACCAGGCCTGAAACATAAACGGCATAGAACAATTGTTTATTGAGCAAAAAATTAAATGTTACTAAGGTGGTCCTTTCTCCAATAAAACCAACCACTCTAAACTCTTAGTTAAGTCAGAGAACTGTGAATTAAATGTGTCAAAGGTATATTTTATGGTTTCTTTTTTTAAATTATCATGCTTACTGCAAATTTAGTTATGCTCAACTTGCTTAAGGAGACACCTTGTGTTTTACTGAATTTTGGTTTCTACATTTCCATTAGTTTTTCTTCCTACTTAACAATTCTTTTAATAAAAATAGTTCCTGGGAAAAAAAGTCAGCAGTCATTGACTGTTCTGATTCACCATTCAGATGTTGAGATCTATACAGTTAGTGAAAGCACAATTTTTTTTTTTATTGTGAAGGGCAAGTTTCCCTGGATTAGTCTAGACGAAAAAACAAGTAAAATAAGTATTAGAAAATTTTATGTAAGAAAGGGGATAGGAATTTGGGGTGGCCTTTGCTTTCTCCAGTTAGGAAACAATATGTGAAAAGAAATGATTGGGCCAAGTGGCAGGGTATTGAAAGGGGCTATGAAAAGACTTGGTAAGAAATCCCAACTGACAG
Organism: Antilocapra americana; assembly: GCA_007570785.1. NCBI lineage: Eukaryota > Metazoa > Chordata > Mammalia > Artiodactyla > Antilocapridae > Antilocapra > Antilocapra americana. The sequence continues at coordinate 3,463,058 of ML663566.1, forward strand.
GAAGGATTCTTAAGTGTCTAGAAACCAAAGCTTCTGCTTTATGCTCAGATTCACCCCCACTATCCTCAACCTTTCAGTAAGTTTCTGTTATATACAAAAAATGTGGATTAATGATGTCCTGGGAGATTTGAAGGAGAAAGTCTCAACTCCTCTGCTCCTGTGAAGAAGGAGCAGTAACTTCAGGAAGGAGGAAAGGTGGCAAGTGCCAAGATATCAGCAGGGTTGGAACCTGGAGCCAGAAGCAGTGATATGAATGTAAGTTCTCTCTAGGAATACTTGCAAACAGTGGGGTGGGTCTTGAGTTTATTACAAGAAATTGTATAATGATTTAAAACATTTCATCTGGACATTAAAAGGAAGCATGAGCCCAGGAAGTGCTATAAATCTCCAGTTTATATGTGTAGGTGTATAGAAGCCAACCATTTACACTTCCCAGCCATTGTCTTGCTTCCGGTTCTGGCTTTGCCATCTATCACCTGGACTTTGAGCAAGTTATTTAGCTTTTCCATATCCCCGTTTCCTTCTTTATAAAACAGCAACAGTGCCTATATCATAGTGTCAACATTAGGATTATATCAGCTAATTTTTTGATAAAACCTTGAATAGTACCTATCAGACAGCCTTCTTGTTTCTCTTATTAAAAAATACATATATATATATATAAAGCTCTGAATGAAACTCTCATCTGCTTTCAAATTTTCTTCCCCATGTCCTGTACATAAATCACATTTACGCTTGTATAATAACACAATCACAAAGCTGATGAAGTGATTCTTTAGAGATTTGCATATAAAATCTGTGGAATAAAATGTTATGATTATATTACTTAATGCAAAGTGCTTTTATTTCTTCATAAAATACTCCTAATATTCAGTCTTATGGTTGAGAGCAGGAAAAATGTAAAATTCAGGTCATAAACTCTGGTACAGGGAAAAGTCCAATTTGTCTCTTCTGGGCCCTGGAAGGGGCGGAGTTGTCACTTGGTACAGAAACTCTTCCCCTGTTGGAATTGTGCACACAGGAGGCAATACCTCCCAGGAGCACATTTTTATCACATCATACCCTTTGTTCATCCTTTGGTCTTCCCCTCTCAGCTGTGAGCTTCTTAGGAGCAGGGGATGGTATCCTTAGTAAGTATTCTGGGTTCCATATGATGCTTTCTGCAAGTGTTTGTTTAACTGATATGCACTGTCTTTTAGGCTAATCCTAGTGGTAAAGAATTCACCTGCCAAGCAGGAGACATGGGTTCAGTCCCTGGGCCGGGAAGATCCCCTGGAGAAGGAAATGGCCACTCACTCTAGTATTCTTGCCTGAGGACAGAGGAGGCCGGCATTATACAGACCATAGAGTCACAAAGAGTCGGACATGAACTAATTGTTTAGTGACTAAACAATAACAACGTTACCCAAAGGGATGTCCAAACACAGATTTATCAATAGTATATTCCACAAAGCAGAGGAAATGGGGAGGGAGAATAATTTTGAAAAAATTTCATATTTGATGTTCTCACCCCAAAAGGAGATTATCAAAATGAAAAAGCAAAGAAAATAGGAAGATTATCTAACTTTTTTAGATATATTTCAATTTAGTGCATTATTTTTTAACTGCCTATAAGAAAGTAATAGTTTCATTTATGAGAATATCTAAAAATCTAGATCCTACTTGATTTCCTCTATCTGGTGGTGAACAGAGATTTTTATGAGGCAGACCTTTATTTATTGTGCTGCGTTTATTGCACTTTGCTGATGCTGTGGTTGTTTTACAAACTGAAGTTCTGTGGCAATCCTGGATGAATCAACTCTATCAAAACCATTTTTCCAATAGCATTTGCTCATTTTCTGTCTCTGTGTCATATTTTTGGAATTCTTTCAGTATTTCAGTTTTGTTTCATTAATTGTTATGGTGATTTGTGATCAGTGATCTTTGATGTTACTATTTTATTAGGTTGGTGAAAATGTAATTGCAGTTTTGGACTACGCATTTTAAATCAGTATAACCAGACTCAAATACATCTTTATTAACAAAATAGAAACTAAAATATTAACACATCTTTATGTGTTACATTTTTTTTTTGCCAATGAGAAATAAGTTTGTTTATTTCTATAGCATAAAAATTCATGCTTTGGGATTTGACAAACGTTTGGAAATCATTCTGCCTCCTGCTGGTTGTAGAATCATTTTCCCTATAAAAAGTAGTTGAGTTGCTTGAAGAAGTGATTGGCAAAAGGTCAGATAAATATGACAGATGAGGTAAAACTTCATAGCCAAACAACTTTTGAAGCACTGGTTGTTCGACATGAGGCCAGACATGGTCGTGGAGAAGAACTGGGCCCTTTTTGCTGACCAACGCCAGCAACGGCATTGCAATTTTCAGTGCATCTCATCAAGTTTCTGAACATACTTCTCAGATGTAATGGTTTCTCTGGAATTCAGAAAGCTATAGTAGATCAGACCAGCAAGCAGACCTCCAAATAGCAACCATGACCATTTTTTGGCACAAGATTGGCTTTGGGGAGTACTTTGGAGCTTCTCCTCAGTCTAACCACTGAGCTGGTCATCTCCAGTTGTCATATACCATCCAGCTTTTGTCACATGTTACAATCCAATGGAGAAATAGTTCATTGTTGTTGAGTAGAACAAGAGAAGATAACACTTCAAAATGATGATTATTTTGATTTTTGGTCATCTCATGAGGCATCTACTTATCGAGCTTTTTCACCTGTCCAATTTGCTTCAAATGCCAAAGACTACAGAATGGTCAACATTGAGTTCTTTGGTAAGTTCTCCTATAGTAGTAAGAGGATCAGCTTCAATAAGCCTCTCAATTGGTCATTGTCAATTTCTGATTGATGTCCACTGCATTCCTCATCTACAAGGCTCTTGTTTGCTTGGCAAAACTTCTTGAACCACCACTGCACTGTATATTAGTTAGCAATTCCTGGGCCAAATACGTTCTTGATGTTGCAAGTTGTCTCCACTGATTTACACCCCATTTTTAACTCAAATAAGAAAATTACATGAATTTGCTTTTTGTGTAACATCATATCCCTAACCTAAAATAAACATAAAACAATCAGCATGTCATTAGCGAAAAAAAAATAAAGCGCAAAATGTGCATTAAAAGGATGTATAACATAACCACATTTATTTGAGAATATATTACAATAGGCAAAGTTCCATAATGCAAAACCATAATTATTCTTGTACCAACCTAATAATTGCTTTGGGGTACTATGAACTGTACCCACACATGCCAGCCAACTTAAATGTTATTCGCATTCTGACTACTTCACTGACAAGCTTTTCTCACATATCTCTCCCTCTCCTCTGGCCTTCCTATTCCCTGAATTTCAACACAAGAATGTTGAAATTAGGCCAATTAACAACTCTGTAATGGCTTCTAAGTATTCAACTGAATGAAAGAGTTTCATGTCTTTCACTTTAAACCAAAAGCTAAAGTTGATTAAGGTTAGTGAGAAAGGCATGTTAAAAGCCAAGATAAAGGTAATCCTCTATGTTAGCCAAGTCATGGATGCAAAGGAAAAATTCTTGAAGAAAATAAAAAGTACTGTTTCAGTGAAATGAATGATATTAATAAAAATGTGAAACATCCTTATTGCTGATATGGAGAAAGTTTTCATGATCTGGGTAGATGATCAAACCAGCCACAACATTCTCTTAAGCCAAAGCTTAATCCAGAGCAAGCCCCCAACTCTCTTCAGTTCTATAAAGGCTCAGAGAGGTGAGGAAGCTGCAGAAGATGAGCTGGAAGCTTTTCCTGTTGGTTCATGAAGTTTAAGGAAAGAAATTATTGCCATAACATAAAAGTACAAGGTGAAGCAGCAACTGTTGATGTAGAAACTACAGCAAATCACCTGGAAGATCTAGCTAAGATAATTAATGAAGGTGACTACACTGAATAAGATATTTGTGATGCAGACAAAACAGCCTTCTATTGGAAGAAAATGGAACCTAGGGTTTCACACCTAGAGAAGAGGAGTCAATGCATGGCTTCAAGGCTTCAAAGGACAAGCTGACTGTCTTGTTAGGGGCTCATGCAGTGGGTGACTTTAGAAGCCAATGCCCATTTACTATTTCGAAAACTTTAGGGCCTTTAAGAATTATGCTGAATCTACCCTGCCTGTGCTCTACAAATGGAACAACAAAGTCTGAATGACAGCACATCTGTTTACAACATGGTTTACTTAAGATCTTAAGCCCTCCATTGAGAACGACAGCTCAGAAAAACAAAATCCCTTCAAAATATTACTGCTCATTGACAATCCACGTGGTCACCTAAGAGCTCTGATAGAGGCGTACAAGGAAATTAATGTCGTTTTTATGCCTGCTAATATAACACTCATTCCATAGCCCATGGATTAGGAAGTCTTTTCAAATTTAAAGTCTTATTGTTTAAAAAATACATTTCTTAACACTATAGCTGCCACAGACTCCTCTGATGGATCTGGGCAAAATCAATTGGAAACTTTGTGGAAAGGGTTCACCATTTTAAATGCCATTAGGGACATTTGTGATTCATGAGAAGGGGCCAAAATATCAACATTAGTAGGAGTTTGGAAGAAGTTGATCCCAACCTTCATAGAAGACATGGAGCAGTTCAAGACTTCATGGAGGAAGTAGCTGCAGATGTGATGGAAACAGCAAGAGAACTAGCATCTGCAGTGGAGCCTGAAGATGTGACTGGACTGCTGCAATCTCATGATCAGACTCTAGTGGATGAGGAGTTACTTCGTATGGATGAGCCAAGAAAGTGGTTTCTTGAGATGGAATCTATTCCTGCTGAGGTGCTGTGAAGATTGTTGAAAAGACAACAGAGTTTGACTACTAGATAAAAGTTAGCTGACAGAGCAGCAGCAAAGTTTGGGAGAACTGACTTCAATGTTGAAAGAAGTTCTGCTGTGGGTAATATGCTATCAAACCACACTACATGCTACAGAGAAATTGCTCATGAAAGGAAGAGTAATTCATGCGGCAAACTTCACTGCTTCCTTATTTTAAGAAAACGTCACGGTCACCTTCTGCAACCACCACCCTAAGTCAGCAGCCATCGACCTAAGGCAAGACTCTCAACCAAGTAAAAAATCAGGACTTCTTGACAGTCAGGTGGTCAGTGGTATTCATTAACAGACAGGCATTTTTAAATTAAGGTATGTACATGTTTTAGGTATAATCCTATTGTACACTTGATAGACTTCAATATAGTGTAAATCTAACTTTATTACTGGGAAACCAAAACATTCATGTGACGTGTCTTATTGCGATATTTGCTTAAGTGCAGTGATCTGGAATGAAACCCACAGTATCTCCAAGGTATGTCTGTATTATCTTCCCTTTTGTCACACTCCTGCCTCTCCCTTTCATCTTTCTCTCTCTTAATTTCTTCAAGTGTTACCTCTTCCAAAATCTCTCTCCAGACTGAAATATTTTGCTGCAGTGCTATCTTATCATCTCTGGCACTTGATTTTGACATTCCTCATTTTATTCATCTGTTTCTTCTTCTTCTCTCTCTCTCTTTTTCCTTCACTCCCACTGAATCACCAGCACTTGGAAAACAAAGTCTTATTCAACTGCAATATCTTATATTTTCTAGGATGTTTGACACAACAATACTCTCAGGAAAACAAAAATTCTGTTAACAATTTAACCCAATTGAAGATTTTGTTTCTTCTTTAAGGAAAATATACTCTTTTATTTTTGTATCTAGACTTTTTCAAGAAGCTGGTTTACCACATTCTTTATTTAAATGAACATTTATATCTTCTCGGTGACTTCTTTGTAGGGAAAATTTGAACACAGTGTAGAGGATTATTGACTCTTACATACTATGGAATCATGTTCTATTGATGACTGTCATATTAAACTAAAAGTCACATAGAAGGAAGCAAAAAAGGTAGGAAAGAGGGAAAGAGGAAGAAGGGGAAGATATTTAAACTTTCAGTTCTTTGATGGAAATGAAATACTTCCTACAACTTGAAAATGCAAGATGTTTGTATGTATGTGAACATACAATTAAAATTGTCAGAAAAGTATAAAACTAGCACAAATATCCAGGAGTTTCTAGTACTGACTTTACTAATTTATTCCTCTGTTTCACACTAATGCTGAAGACATCATCATTAGACTTCAAGAAGATCAAGCCAGCCAATCCTAAAGCAAATAAACCATGAGTATTCATTGCAAGGACTGATACTGAAGCTGAAGTTCCAATACTTTGATCACCTAATGCGAAGAGCCAACTCACTGGTACAGAATTTGATGCTGGGAAAGACTGAAAGCAAAAGGAGAAGGCGACGACAAAGGATAAGATGGTTAGATAGCATTACTGACTCAAGGGACATGAATTTGACCAAACTCTGGTAGGTAGCGAAGGGCAGAGGATCTTGGTGTGCTGCAGTCCATGGGATTGCAAAGAGTTAGACATGACCTAGCGACTGAACAAATGTTGAAAAATCTCAACTCATATAATGACCAGCTTTAGAATGATAATACCAAAATATCCAGTCAAAATTTTTAAAAATTCCTGAGATCGACTGTTCCGGCTTTGTTGCTTTCCCATATGTCAAGTACCTGAAACCACAAATAAAGGTTCTGCTTTTCATAAATATGAAATTCAGTGATATCTATAGAGGTTCAATCACAAAGTTAAAAGTACAATGTCTACTATAATTAATTTTAAATGTCACTCTCTGGCTTGCACTGTAAGACAAGAAATATTAGTCTGGGACACCTGTCTAGTAGATGAATGGATTTTATTTTGTTGTTTCTAAGTCAATGCCATAATTGGAAAGAAAAAATGGAAATAAATTCTATAAAACTGGTGACGCTAATGCTTCTTTGGTTATGACAATATCAACACCCACTTCTATCTTTTTTTTGTCCTTTTTTTCTTCCAGTCTCATTGAGACACACTTGAAATACAGCATTGAATAAATTTAAGGTGTACAGCCTAAAGATTTGACTTAACATAAATCATGAAATGACTCTTGCAATCAAGTTTAGTGAAAAGCCATCATCTTATAGATACAAAATAAAAGAAATAGAAGAAAAATTTTCCTTGTCATGACAACGCTTAGGATTTACCTTCTTAATGACTTTCATATATAGCATGCAACAGTATTAATTATAATAATCATTTTGTTTTACATTATATCTCTAGAACTTATTTACCTCATAACTGGAAGTTTGTATCTTCATCTAGTTCCCCCTACCACAACCACTTGCCTCTGGTAACCACAAATCTAATCTCTTTCTGCCAGTTTGTTTCATTTGTTTTGAAATAAAAGTGACCTACAATACTGAGTTAGTTTCTGGCACACATTACAGTGATTTGATATTGCCATATATTTCAAGATGATCACCATGATAGCCATAATTATTGGCTATATTCCCAACACTGTACATTTCATATTTGTTACTCACTTATTCTGTCACTGGAGGTCTGTACCTCTTAATCTACCTATTCATCTCCACTCCCTAGACCCCTCTCCTCTGACAACCACCTGTATGTTCTCTGTATCCAAGACTATTTCTGTTTAGCTGTTTGTTAATTTGTATTGTCTTATAGATTCCACATATAAATGAAATCATATAGTATTTACCTTTGTCTGAATTATTTCACTTAGCATAATGCCCTCTATGTCCATCCATGCTGTCACAATGGCAAGATTTCATTACTTTTTATAGCTGAGTAATATTCCATCACACATATATATACACCACATTTTCTTTATCCATTCATCAATTAGTCTTGGCTATTGTGAATAATGGTGCAATGAACATTGGAATGTGTGTGTATATATATATTTAAATTAATGTTTTTTCCCTTTGGAAATTCCAGGAGTGGAACTGCTGGGTTATATGGTAGTTCTATCTTTAATATTTTGAGGAAACTTCATACTGTTTCCATAGTGGCTGCACCAATTTAGATTGTGACCAACAGTTCATGAGGGTTCCCATTTCTCTGTACCCTTACCAAAACTTGTCTTTTTATTCGTTTTGGTACAGCAATTCTGACAGGTGTGAAGTGATAGCATGGTTTTTGAGTTGCATTTCTCTGATGATTGTCCGTAGTTAGAACAGAAAAAGGAGTCCAAGATGGGGAATAATAACAGGGGAAGCTGAGGATCTGAGTGAGAACCTCTGGTCCTGGGCATAACCAATCAGGTGAATGCTGGTACCATCACCTATTTTTCATAGGTCATAACCAATCAGACTCCACAGAGACGAGACAAAAAGTATAAAATGGGAAACCAAGCAGGTTTGGCTTCAGGGTGGCTTCAGGGGTCAGCCTGTCCTTGCTACCTGTTTCCTGCTGCCTGCTTCCCGTTTGAGCTGTAACTGAACTGTAACTAGCTTGTCATTATGAATTCAGCCTGTTGTCTGCTTAATAAAATTCTGCCGTTTGAGCTACAAGTGGTCATCATTCCAAATCTTTGTTATGATGAGTCCAGAACTAAGGAAGAGGAGCATACTAGCCAGATATTAATGTTGTTGAGCATCTTTATGTGTCTGTTGGCCATCTGTAGGTCTTCTTTAGAAAAATGTCCATCCAGAACCTCTGCCTATTTTTAATAGAATTTTTTTGATGTTGAGTTGTATCAGTTCTTTGCATATTTTGGATATTAACCCCTTATGGGATACATTACTTGCAAATATAAATATCTTCTCCCATTCAGTAGGGGGACTGGACATCTCATTCTGTTGACAGTTTCTTTTGCTGTGCAGAAGTTTTTTATTTTGATGTAGCACCATTTATTTTTGCTTTAGTTTCCCATATAAGTTTTCTATTTGTATAGGACAGCAAAGGAATATTAGAGTTTTTTTAATCCTATCATTTTAATCAAAGAGGGAAACATTTTGGCAATTTCATATCAAGCTAGTTCATTTTTCAGAACTGTCTGCTGCCTCTGGGAGATAAATAATTATGCTGAAGTTGTTCATCATCCACAGCTTAACCCACAACTTCAAGTGGGCATCACCTCAGTTACTGAAAAAATATGAGGTTCTCAACATTCCAAATTATTAGTTGAAGCAGATCAGATGAGAAAACACAAGGACTGGTGGTAGGAAGGTAGGGAAACTACAACCACCAATGCTTCTAGTTGACAGTCTCTGATTTTTTTTTAATTAGATATAAATACTTTGTGTTCTTTTTCAGTAAGATTTTGTTTTGCTTTAATCTTCCTAAATGAACTTTCTGATTTTGATCTCCCAGCCCTGACTGTCCTACACTAACATTAGAGTTGTCTCTGATTCTTTCTCCTAGTTCACACTATTTTATCATATTTTATTATCTTTTGTGTGGCCACCACCCTGTCCCCACATCCATCTCCTCAATAACTGCAATAGACTCAACACTGAACTCTCTCCTATTTCGAACCCATGCAGAACACTAACAGATTGATAATAACCAAAAGCTATGCACAGTCACTCCTCAAAATACAGGATGTTCCTCTGCCGACAAAGAGCAAACACAAGTGATTTCCTGGCATTTAAAGCTTTCTACCTAGGGTCCCCCTTGTATCATTCATCGTGTCAACATGTGATGCAACATTCATTAAATGAGTTTCTCTTCAAGGTCCTTAAAATTCTAGCTCATATCCTAATTCTCCCATGAAAATAATTCTAATCTAATTACCCCACAGTGATCCTTTCTTTATGCTGGTTTCATTCAGTATCCAGTAATACAACTAATATACATGATACTTGGAGATCTAACAAAGCAGGCTTAAGATGAATTACTAACAAAATCAGAAGTCAGATTTTAAAAAAAGTACTAATCATTAAGTTTCATGCAAGACTCTCACCTTCAAACACATACACAAGCAAATATATCTCTTCCCATCTGTCTCAGGTCACAGTAAATTAATGATCCTTCAGTGACAGTGGCTGGCCTTGAAAGGCAACCAGAGTTTAGTTTTGATGGAAACCTTACTTCAATAGACATTTAATAGCGAATCCAGAGGAAACGAAAAAAATCCTTCTTTGACCTAACTTGCCCCTTGGAAAAATCACCTTTCTTTCAGTTTGGATGAACCTCTCTCATTTCATTCTGCCATTTCATCTATTAACACCTTCAGTAAAGTACTACTAATTCCTTCATTAGTTCTCCCTGTAGTGTATAGAATGAAGGTTTTTTTTTAAGCTGGTCAGTGAAAGATATGTTAATTAACCATCAGGGCTGTTGAAATCCTTCTTCTAGACAAAGTTCCCATTTTAGTGCTGCTCACTGTCACCTAATCATGCCTTAAAAACTTTCTTTCACAATTCTCTCATGAATTGCTTTCTCTGATTTGTCTAGGAATTGAAATCACACACTGCCTCACTTCACTATTCTCACTGAATGAATTACTATTCAGAATTATATCATGCAATCACTGTTAATCGTTCAGAATTGTGTCATGGTCTTCTGAATTAACTGCATGTTAGTCTCACTGTTGTTTTAGTGTGGTTGCAATGTGTATTTTTATACCATCAAAATATGATTGTGAGTGGCTGCTGGGGGACACAAATCTGCCCCCAACTCAATGCACACACATTGTAATGATGACCCTGGAATCATAAATCACAATCCTTCCTGGTCCCTATTTCAAGCACAATCGTCAAATTTTCTAATCCATTTGTAATTATTATGCATAATACTATTTCTGCTTTGATTTAAGCATTATAATTTGAAAGTACTCTCCTGTTAGGCCTTGTAAAGACAATGGTATATTAAATAGTTAATCAGTGTGTGTATTTTACTCTGATGCCTATTTTCACTTAATAAAAATCAATCTGTTGCATTCTCTTTGTTAGAAAATGACACTGCAATTACTGCATTATTTACAAAGAGATAGAATAATAACTAAGTTGTATTTATTAACCATTTCCCATCTTGTTGCTTATATTAAAAGTTGCCCAGATGTTAAAGGCTTTTCCATAAAAAATAAATTAATGATTATTGAGAAACAAGGGGACTTTTATATTACTAATGTGATCTGAAATTATTTTTATTTTTGACAAGGGTAATTCATTTTCCTGACATTCCAGTGTTTTCTTTTTTCCCTTTTTAGAAAGCATATCAAAAAAAGTAGAAATAATAGGAAATAGATATATTCTAAATATCTCCATGGCCCCATGGACAGGCTCCTTCCTCTGCCCATGGGATTTCCCAGGCAAGAGTACTGAAGTGGACTGCCATTTACTCCTACAGGGGATCTTCCCAATCCAGGGATTAAACCCATTGCTCTTGTGCCTCCTGCACTGGTACAGGTTCTTTACTACTAGCGCCATGTGGGAGGCCCAAATATATGAATAATAATAAAATATTATCATTAAGTGTGAAAAATATAACAAAATAATGTTAAATATTCCAGTAACTGTTATAACTATATTTGATAATTTGGAATGACAAGTAGGCAGTACCTAACAATTCATTTAACAGATAAGGAAACAAGCTCAGAGAGATGAAAGAATTTGCAGAATTTCATTTAACTCTGGCCTATGTGCTGCTAGCTGATACCGTAGCTTTCTGTGAAACAGAAAAATGTGCATGCTGATCCATAACAGAGGTAGGACCTTACAGAGCAAAGCCCCAGAAAAATGTAGCACCCACTCAACCCTTAGACCAGGCACCTTCATGAAATGCTTAGACTGCACTCTTGTATACAGTGAACCATATGAGTTCACAAATGCCAGAGTCTAGACTCAGACACAGTTTCATGTGGAAAAGAAAAAGGAAGGCAGAATCCAGAATCAGCAGACTTCACACATGAGTTCTATAACATCTAAATAACAGATATTTCATTCTCAACTACTGTAGAAGTTGGAAGCTTTCACAGTTCATTTATAAAAGCCATCAAATATTAATAACAAAGCCCGACACAAAAGAGGAAACAACAGAGCAAAGAAGAAAAGGAACATTCTTTGTACTTAGGAGTCCCTGTCTTGCTGTAGCAGCTTCCAGGGCCCAAAACTATGCCTCCCCTCCCCCATTTGGTCCCCATCCTATACTTTACCCAGCAGGTGTAACACATGAGATTCTGCAAGACATGCTGGGATCTCCAAGTTCTCTAGGCTTCACTGCAGTGAAGTCTTCTGTGGAGCAGATTTGGATTACCCCAGGACAAACACAACCTCACACTGCTTATTGAGCGTGAACTGCACTCTCTGCAGGTCTCAGACCAGCTCCCCTACCTGGAGCTGGTCCTCGATGTGCAGAACCTGACTGAACAGAAAGTCAAGATGCCATGTGCCTTGATCCATATGCACTTCATCCTCAACAACTGCAGCATTGATTAGAAGTTAGAATGTATAAGGGAGAAGACTTTGGCTATTGATCCCATTGGACCATGCCCCCCACCACCTCTAAGTGCCACCTACTTATCTGGCAGCAACAACTTTTGCCACCAATAACTTTAAGAATCTAGTTAAGACCAAGCAGGGCTTCACTCATCTATCACATTCTTGTTTCTCCCCTCAAAAATCTGTTATAGTTTTCTGTTTTGAGAAGAATCATTATCATGAGGAAAATGTGAAATAAAATAAGAGAGAAGGTATGTATATATATATATGGCAACCCACTCCAGTGTTCTTGTATATATATATACACACACACACACACACACATATAAGTAATCAGTTGTTATTTAGTCACTGAGTCGTGTCCAACTCTTTTGCAATCCCATGGACAGTAGCCTGCCAGATTCCTCCTTTGCCTGTTTAACTCCTAGGCAAAAATACTAGAGTGGGTTGCCATTTCCTTTTCCAGGGGATCTTCTTGACCCAGGGATCAAACCCTCATTTCATGCATTGACAGACAGATTCTTTACCACTAAGCCACCAAGGAATCCCAGTTACCAGTTACTTACAGCTAATTCATAACTAGAATTAGCATAATACAAAACAATTAACACATTGAGAATAAATATTTACTCCACAGAGGCAATGATGGCTAAATTTAAAAATAAATACCATAATCAGTGATATCAATAACTTCAATTGATTAAAAAAGGCTTTTGATAAAATTACCCTATTGTATATTATTAAAACTCTAAGTAAGTTAGGAGTCAAAGAACTCTATTTAAATATGCTGCTGCTGCTGCTAAGTTGCTTCAGTTGTGTCCAACTCTGTGCGACCCCATAGACGGCAGCCCACCAGGCTCCCCTGTCCCTGGGATTCTCCAGGCAAGAACACTGGAGTGGGTTGCCATTTCCTTCTCCAGTGCATGAAAGTGAAGTCGCTTAGTCGTGTCTGACTCTTAGCAACCCCATGGACTGCAGCCTACCAGGCTCCTCCATCCAGGGGATTTTCCAGGCAAGAATACTGGAGTGGGTTGCCATTGCCTTCTCCAATTTAAATATGATGGATTCTTAAATATGACAGTCTAGTTCGTGAAAACAAACAGCAAGCATAACTCTAAGTGGTGAGATATTAAAGCTATTTCATTAAACTCAGGAACAAAACAATGTCTATCATCACCAATACTGTTTTCTATAGTGTAGTAAAATGAATTGGAAAAGAAATGACAAAATATTATATAAAAAAAAACTTAAGAGGCTCAGGTCAAAAATCTAAGGTACACTGGAAGCATGAGAGAGAGAAGTTAAAGAGAGAAATGACAGCTTTTCTCTAGTAGAGCACTAACTCTCTAGACTCAGAAAATGAAAAACATACATTTTACTTCCTTGTCTTCCTGGATAAAATGCTGGAATATTTACAAAAAAAATTAGTAAGCTTTACATAAAAAATGATTTTTCAAGCTATGGTGATATAGAATCTGAATAAATGGAAAGACACATTGTGTTATTGAGTGGGGATATTTAATACCATGAAAATCAATTATTCTAAAAGAAAGAGATAAATGAAATACAATCTCAATTAAAATTATATTGTTTTAATTAAGTATCTAAAAATAGCCCCTCAAATGATAAAAAAGCCAGATACTGAAAGGGGTTAACCTAACTAAATGTTAAAATATTACACAAAACATAAACCACACGATATTAGCATAAGACTGGATCAATAAGTTGGGAAAATAATGGAGGGCCCAGAAGATGGGTTCTGACATATATGGGAGTAGGAATATAATAAATGATAAACTTGGTAGCCATTTCAAATATAATGATTGTATAATTGACTATACATCTATAAGAAAATTAAGTTGGATGTCTACCCCATATCAAAACAATAATCATTTTCAATGGCATTAAAATCTAACAATGTGAAATGAAATAAAACAGGTTTTTACAAGAAGATTTAAGATATCATATAATTGACTAGAAATTGAGACTTTTCTAGTCTAGATTGTTGTTGTTTAATAGCTAAGACATATCTGACTCTTTGTGACCCCATGGACTGTAGCCTGCCAGGCTCCTCCAGGGGATTTCCCAGGCAAGAATACTGGAGTAAGTTGCCATTTCCTTCCCCAGGGGAACTTCTTGACCCAGAGACTGAAACTGGGTCTCCTGCATTGGCAGGAGGATTCTTTGTCACTGAACCACCAGGGAAGATTTTCTAGTCTAGATGGGAAATTCAAAAGTTTCCAAGAAATACATATTTGCTTATAAAAATGTTAAGCTCTTTTGTATAACAGAACATACCCTAATTCAGTTAAATGATCATCAGTAAATTGGGAAACACTATTGGTAGAGAAGGCAGAAAATGGTTAATACTAAGAATATTCAGAGGACGTTCACAATCGTTAAGAATAAAAACAATACAGGCAAAGGTTTTGAAGGGAAAACTCACAAAAAGGGTACACTTAAATAGCCAGGAAAAACATGAGTCATAGAAATACAAATGAAAATAATGATGAGCTATCACTCTACATTCAATGGGCTACCAAAAATGAAGAATTATATGATCTGTTGCTGGCAGCATTTCAAAAGAAAGTGTGTCTTTTTCTACTGTTAGTGAAAACAGAAAACCATTCATCATTTTTTAAAACCACCACCAAAAACAAAACAAGCAAAAACCAATACTTTTTAAACGGGCAAAAAACAGTCCTGGGAATACACTCCATAGAAATAGATTCACCAACACATAAAAACATAATACACATACAAGTATATTTTTTGTGAAATAGAAATTTAAGTTATAAGTGAACTGAGGACTTGAGGAATGGTGGTTTTGTTCTTCTTTCATCGCTACCATTCTAGACCAGGGTCTTATAACTTCCTTCCTGGATTTACTTTCAGTAAATTCCTTTCCCTTATTTTCTTATTTTCCAATATAGTCTAATCTGTACAGAGTTCCTAATTTACCACATCAAATAGAAATAGAAAAAAATGTACTTTGTTTCAAGGTCCTTTAGCCTCATGTAGCTTTTGCTTTTCTTTTTTGGCCACACCAAGTGGCATCTTGGATCTTAGTTTCCAGACCAGGGGTGGAACTTGCACCTTCTTAAGCAGTAGCATGGAGTCTTAACCGCTGGACCGCCAGGGAAGTCCCTTGTGTCCTTCTATTCCCTAACAGGGATCCTTCACACTACATGAGGTCAGTCTCTTCAATGTCCCCAGTAATTTCTACCTCAAGGCATTTGCACCAACTAGTCCTCCAAGATGCAATGGTTCTTAACTCCTTCCTCTCCTACCCTGGTCCCCACATTCTAAAGAATAGTTTCTTAACTACTCTATGACCTTTCTATTTTCTGACTGTCTATTACTGGTCTCTAATATACGCCAGTGCTTGTGGATGAATCACATTATGCTCTTGTTACATGAAGCTTTTGATTCAGTAGATCTAGGGTAGAGTCTGAAAATCTGTTTGCCTAACACATTCCCAGTGGATGCTGCTACTGCCAGTCCATGCATTCACTGAGTAATGATAATCCATGTCAGTTCATTCATAGTTAATCATACCCTCTATTATGCTTAAGCTTGTATCTATTTATTGTTTAAAAAATGGTTTATTATGACTTTATTCAAGATATTTTCAGTGCTTTTACTATAAAATCTTTTTAAAGTTTTCCCAATTTAGTAAAAATATTATCCACAATTAGAGATGGTTTAAAAAATAGCCCCTCATGGCTTGTAAATACTGAGTGGAGTTCTTACTTTAGTATTTGATCTAAATCTCATACTGTTTCAATTTATTCTAATATATTTTCTTGAGAGGCAATGGTGTCACTGTTTAACTCCCCTCAAGATTTCTTAATAGTAAAATGCACATACCACTTAAAAAATATTTAGGGGGTATGTGAAAGCCAACTTGGAAATTTAAAGGCCCCTATATAGAAGATAGGTTTGAAAAGTTTTCTAGATCTGGAAACAAAATATAGAAACAGAGGCCATCTCAATCCAATAAAAAGCTTTCTGAAAATGGAATGGGCTTCCTTGAAAACTAGTGGGTGTCCTGTTAGAGTAGCTCTTGAAATAATTGATCTTAAATGATGGTGAGACTAAAGGATAAGATGGCCTCTAAAATTTCTTCCAACTTTAAGGTTCATTGATGTTTAACTTTAATGCTTCAATAACATAATAACTCAGCTCAAACATAGGGTGATAGCAGGTTTACACTTGGGTGCCTGGCAAACACATGAGCTCAAATGACTGTCTTTTTCTCAATGTCCACTTCCACAGCTCATTTATCTCAGCACTTGGAGCTCAATCTTCCCACTAATTAAAATGAAAAATTATGCAGGTGAATCCAGCACAGGAAGACTTTCACATTCCACACATGGGCTTGAATGAATTCCATTTATCAATATTTCTAACCTTCAAGGGACTGAAACTTCTATATAACGTTTATAATGTGATGCCTTTAAAGAAATACTGAGTAAGAAACAATCTAATTGGAGAACTGTGAGACAGAGATAAGTTAAAATGAAGAAAAAATATTGAGAAGTCTTGAAAGCATTTTGTGACATGAAGCAACTTAATTCATCCCAAATGTTATGCTACAGTAAATTATATGATTCTGCCAGATGCTTCTCTTTAGAAGAATTTTATTATACCAGAGAGAGCAATTTCTTTTAATGAGAATATTTTTGAATAATATTTGTTCTCGAAACCACTGCTTTCTTTGTTTCACATCTAATGAGAATAATTTCCTTTGATTCATGGACATTTTTATTCTTCTGCTGGTTCAATCAAAATACCAATTAACTACAGGCATAATATGAAGATGAAATGGGGACCTTCCAGTTTAGTTTCAGGAAAATGTGCATCAATTAGAGAAAGGATGTGATTCTCATCTTGGAGGATCCATAGGTGAAGGATGATAAGCAAAGAATGTGGTTAATGTCCCAGTTTAATATCATCTCTGGATAGCTCACTAATGTAAAATCTGAACAGTAAAAAACTGAAAAACACTAAAGAATGTATGTTTCAGTCTTCATAAAATCTAAAGGAATATACAGATAATAATCTCAATGCAAAGCATGGAATGTTAGGTCCTAGCTCTCATAAAAACTTATGTGAAATGTTTAGTGATGCAAGTCGTATGTGTATAAAATGATTGAATCTGTTTAGAGAGAGGATTTAAATTTATAAAAACACTATCACTTAAAATATGGAATAGGTAAACAAGAGAGTAATTTTTCCCATGAGTTGGTAAGTAAACCAAATATAATTGAAAACAGAAAAATAAAACTCTTCTCTAACAGACAGTCATGGAAGTGACATGTGGAACACAAAACGCAAGGGACAAAGCCACTACTAAAAGATAAGTGTGTTAAATAGAGTAATCACAGTAGTGAGCAGAGACATTGCACAGAGGTGAATCACATGATTTTACAGGAAACTTCTGAACACTTTCCCTCTGACTGAAACAGGAGCTGAGCAATCAGCATGTAATTAGGAACATCTGATATTTCCGAGTATGATTAACCTGCCTGGTGTGAGCTACAATTTTTTAAAATGTCATCAAACATCATAAAAAGTCATGAGTTATACAGTATTATGGAACACATACTTTAGAAAGTGTGATATTATTGCATGAAGCTATCTCTGATTTTAAGACGTGAAATTTAAAAAATAAACAAATCAAATCACAGTGATTATACAATCAGTTCCCTAGTTCACAAAAATATATTTGGAATCAGGAAAGGTTAACAATGTTATTCCAGGAGCAATAACAAATTTGCATCAACAAATTTAATGACTTTATATTACTAGAAGGATTGATGCTGAAGCTGAAACTCTAATACTTTGGCCACCTTATGTGAAGAATTGACTCATTAGAAAAGACCCTGATGCTGGCAAAGATTGAAGGTGGGAGGAGAAGGGGATGACAGAGGATGAGATGGTTGTATGGCATCACCGATGCAATGGACATGAGTTTGAACAAGCTCCAGTAGTTGGTGATGGACAAGGAAACCTGATGTGCTGCAGTCTATGGGGTCGCAAAGAGTCGGACACAACTGAGTGGCTGAACTGAACTGAAAACAAAATAAAATTAGTTTCGAAATCAGACGAAAGAAGGAAAAGCTAAAAAGGTAAGCATAATATATAGACATATTTACAGAAAAGAAATATAAGTATATTCATAATGTAGAGGAGCATATCTTTGTATATTTATGAAATGAAATAACAAATGTCAACTAATGTTTGGCCTGAAAATCATCCATCTACAAGTGAAATCTAAACCAGGGAGAACTAAACCTGTCACAAATTTAGGAATCTCATGTTCCCCAAAATGTGGGTCTTTAAAATCATCTGTAGTCCTAAATACAACACCTTACATAATAATGAGGCTAAACTACACAAGGGAAAGCCTTTTTTATTTCCTTGACTTCTTCCTAAAAAAGTCAAGATCTTTCATCTTCTCACCTATAAAACCAGGCCTCTGAGTACTGAAAGTTCTTGATGAGGGGGAAATGCTCTCCACAATTTGGACACTGTTAAGTCTTACAACAGCGGCCCCACCTGGCAGGCTAGCCCCACTGCACAATCGAGATCTAGTTTACTCTTCTGGCCTGGTTTATGCCTTTCTCTCTGTGTTGCTGAAGTGCCAGCCCGCTTATAAGCTACAATTAATCTGTATTGGGGAAGCCATTTAAAATTTAAATTAGCTTAGGTCAATGACATCATAAATGGAACGTACTGGGGAGAGAATCCCAGTGGGAATAACGAAGCAGGAAGCTGCTATGGAAATAGTGGGATGTTAATATGGTATTATAATTATTATAGTGAGATGCTAGGTCATAGGCCAAGTGAGAGAGAACATAGAACCAGATGAAAATCTCCAGGACGATATTATGGACACAAATGAAAATAAGGTTAAAAGATAAGATTAGAATTGGAAACTAGACGTGATATCCAATTCGGTAGAGGTTGAGAGAGATGTTGCTAACTTTGCTTCTGGCTACTGCTCCAATTCTCTGAAACTGTATCAGAATTACTCAAGATTTATATATTATCATTCTATCTTATTCTCTCTCCATTTTTCTGAAAAACTTACTTCTATCAGGCTTTGCCTCTACTATTCCTCAAAAACAAATCCTGTACACTTCACTGATGACATCCACTCAGTTGCCAAATTCTTTAGTGAATTTCAGTCCCCATCACAGGTGACATATCAACAGCATTTGACAGTTTCTCACTTCCTCCTCCTTAATACATTTCGTTCCTTTACCAGATTTCCAGCACACTATAATTTCTTGGATTTCCTCCTGTCTCACTGGTCATTCTTTTTTGGTTTCCTATGCTGCTTCCTCTCCTCCTCCATCCTTCTAATTTTAGAATTCTCAGGGCCCAGCCTTCAGCCCTCTTCTTTTCTCTATACAGATTCACGTTTTGGTAATCTCATCCGGTTTCGTGGCTTTAAATATTCTATGTGAGCCAGTGACTCCCAGTTACATATCTCCAGTCTAGACCTCTTTCCTGAATTCCAGACATGTCTAGACTATACTCAAAACAACAGCACAGTGAAGTTTCTAAAACACAGGACTCGGTCAGTTTGCTGACAAATCTGATTGCTCCCTACTTCATAGTAAAAGCAATATTCATTAAAAAAAAAATCCCACAAGGCCCTGTATGATCTGTATGATCTAACCTCACTTTACTTTTCTCTTACTCCTCTCTCCTTCTCACAATCTATTTGGCTGTGTGGGCTTCCTTACCATTCTTCAGACACATCCAGTACACTCTTTACAACTCACCCTCCACTCCACATTCTCTAGCCTACATAGAATGCTTTATTTTTACTTTTTTTCTTTTTCCATAGCACATATCACATAGTGCATTGCATAAATGACATATTTATCATGCCACTGCAGTAAGCAGAACTGTCAGAAAATGACTCTAAGAAATCTGTGACCAAAGTTGGGGAGTCCCCTAATCCTGGATGGAAGACTTATGCCTGAACTCAGGCACCATGGAAATTCACAGGCACATTGGCTTCTTCTAGAACAAAGCCCTGGAACTATCCAAGGTTTCCACATGCTGGCTAGCTGCCTTTCCTAGCCAACAATTCTAAACTGCTGTCCAGGTGCTCAGGTAGTCCCTCCAAGAGCAAACCAGATGTCCACGTGCTCTCACAGAACAAAGGAAGAGCAAGAAAGACAAGGTCCCTTCACTGGCGCACAGAACCATTTTACGTCCAGCAGTCATCACTTTCAGACTATTAAGAACTGGGAGGCCTATACGTCTCTTCTTGACCTGATGCTTGACTCCAGTTGTGCCTCAATACAACTTATTCTTCATTTTATTTATTTACT
Organism: Antilocapra americana; assembly: GCA_007570785.1. Classification (NCBI taxonomy): domain Eukaryota; kingdom Metazoa; phylum Chordata; class Mammalia; order Artiodactyla; family Antilocapridae; genus Antilocapra; species Antilocapra americana. The sequence continues at coordinate 3,483,721 of ML663566.1, forward strand.
TATGGCTGTGCTGGGTCTTTGTTGCTGTGTGGGCTTTCTCTAGTTGCAGTAAGTGGGGGCTACTCTTCCTGGCAGTGCACACGCTTTTCATTGCAGTGGCTTCTCCTCTTGAGGATCACGGGCTCTAGGGCACATGCACTTCAGTAGTTGCAGCATGTGGGCTCAGTAGTTGTGATGCATGAGCTCTGGAGCTCAGGCTCCCTAGTTGTGACTCACAGACTTAGTTGCTCCGCAGCATGTGGGATCTTCCCGGATCAGGGATCGAATCTGTATCTCCTGCATTGACAGGTGGATTCTTTACCACTGAGCCACCAGAGATAGCTAACACAACTTATTCTTTATTGCATACCATGTGATGACATAGAACTTGCCCTTACTCTCCCCGTAAGAGTTATGTTTTTGTTTATTTTCTCTTTTTTTTTCACTAGAATGTGAGCTCCACAAGGGCAGGTAATTTTGCCATGTTCTAAGTGACCGAATAGTACCTAGTATGTAGTACAGACTCAATAAATATTTGGTTAAAGAATCAGATGACTCAACATTTTGTTGGCTACTAGACTGGGTACATGACGCTGTCATTAAATACAATAGAAAAGGAAAAGGAGGTTCAACAAGGAGTAGTGACTTAACATTTGACCTAGTTTCTATATTTCTTGGAGAGATATTATGCCTTCTGAGAAATACTGCAATAGCCTATAAAACTCTTAGTTCTTGAGCTAAAATTCTCAGTGCTCTGATTGACAGAAGATGATCTGTATTAGTTAATGATTGCTGCATAACAAAATATCCCATAATTTAGTGGCAGACAACAATAAGCATTTATTATGGCAGTTTCTGTTCACCAGGAATCAGACAACAACTTAGCTAAGGAGTCTCAGCAGAGGCTCCTCTACAAGATTGCAATCAAGGGTCTTCCAGGGTTACAGTCACCCCAAAGCTCCACTGGGTGAAACTCTGCTTCCAAGTTCAGTCATATAGCTATTGGAGGCCTTTGAAAATCTGCTTCCAGGCTCATTTATATGGGTCTCTCATGATAGTTACCTCACAAGAGACTTAATATAAAATGGACAATGACCAGACCATACATAAAAATAAAACTCTGACCTCCAACAACAGCCACCAGTCCAGGAAGCCCACTTGTAACCTCTGCAGCAAACTATCTGCAAAGTCAAACCACAACCTCTGCTGCAATCAGTTCAAATGGCCAAGATGGTCAGTTTCCCTAATTTTTGTCCCCTACTTCCAATTTTGGACCAACCAGAGAAAGCCAAATGTGCCCTCTAACCAGTCACAGAGGATGCCCCACTTCTGTTTAGTCCACCTTCAGCTCCCCCAGGCCAACAGCCTCCTAAAGGGTACCCTTGAAGCCCTCCCTCTGCTCCCACTCCTGACTGTCTTTGAGTTTCTGCCAAACTCAAGTGACAGTGGCTGACTCCCACGGTGCAGCGAGCTCTGAATAAACAACCTTTTTCTCAATGGACAGTCTTCCACTGTTGACACGTTCACAACATAGCTGGCTTCCCCACAGTGCATGATATGAGATGTAACCAGAGAGAAGACACAGACTGAAGCCATAGTCTTTTAATCAAATTTCAGTGACTTTCATCCCTTTTGTCATTTTATTTTTATTAGAACTGAAACAATAAGTCCAACCTACACTCAACTGGAGGGCATTACACAAGGGTGTGAATCCAAGGAGGCAGGGTTACTGGAGGCCACATTAGAGGCTGTCTTCGCATAGCCCTAAGGGCTTCCTTGGTGGCACAGTGATAAAGAATCTGCTTGCAATGCAGGAGGTCTGGGTTTGATCCCTGGGTCAGGAAGATCCCCTGGAGAAGGGAATGGCTATCCACCCAGTATTCTTGCCTGGAGAATTCCATGGACAGAGGAGCCTGGCGGGCTACAGTTCATGAGGTCACAAAGAGTCAGAAACAACTGAGTGGCTAACATGTTCACTTTCACTTTTCCACATGGTCCTACCTAACTCTGATAAACCCTGGATCCAAGTTTATTTTAGGCCTTAATTATAAATTTTCATTGAGATTCCTTGAACAAGACTATCTTACACGTCTTCTATTTTCATACATACTGTAAATCAACACTGCTTAAATAAATGATAAAATTTTAGAGCACAACTGAATGAATATTCTTGAATATTCATGCACACATTTGGGTCTTTGGCTTGGTGACATCTAAGCAGAGCTATGCTATGTGACCATAAGCAACCATCTGCCTAACATTCATGTTCTAAGGCTGCCACTGCTCCCAGCATCTGAGAACTAACATACTGAAACTCATGAGCTTAGTTTATTATTCACTGGCATGCAGAGTGTTAAAATGATTGAATCTGAATACCAATGGCATAGGTAACCCACTTCATCACTGTCCTGAAAGTCCTCTCCAGCTCCTTACTGATTTACATCTGACACTTCACTAGTTTCCTTTATCTTCTAGTTTATATATACATTTGTATTTTCAACCACTGTGCTAATGAAATGGCTTCAGAAACCCACAGGTATAAAGTATTCACAATTAAAAACCTATCTTTTAATTTTGTGGTTGACTGAGTCATTCATTCATTCATATTCATATATTTATTCAACAAATGCTGTAGAGTATACATTGGTGAATTACTATGCAGAGCTTGTAACATAAAATTAAACAAACACAGATTACAAATAAATACAATTGCAGTACCTGGTGTAAAGGAAAACTGCACAATGATATGCTAACATTAAAAGGGAGTGGGCCTATGAAGCGAGTATTCTGGAAAGCCAGAGGAGATATTGTTCTTCAGATGGTGTCAGGAGCTGAGATCTAAAGAGCAGAGCAGAAGGAAGGAGGATTAACAAGTGTGAAGGCCCCAAAGTAGGAAGCAGCTTTGTTCATTGAGGAGCTAAGAGAATGCCTGGGACTGGCACTCAGTGCACAAAAGGGACCCACGAAGCAAGACAAACCTGCAAAATCAGGCTGAGGACAGACCCACAGAGCTTCCACTGCTTATCTAATAATGACAGAGATTACTTCAGAGTGATTACATTAGTCATAAACAGTAATTAAACATGGGAGCTCATTAACCATTATTCAGATATAATAATTAAACATAGATACTGTAATTAAACATAAGCTGAGTATAGCAATTCAAATAGTATTACATCAGAAAGGTCAATTGGGGTGGATAATTGGCTCAAAATTTTCAACTTCAGAAACAATTATATGAATTAGTTGGTCTTATTAATGAAATCACGGAAACCATCAGATCTTTGAAGAGAATAGATATGAACTTTTTCCTCAAAATATCATCTTATATAACATAAAACAAACCAATCTGAGAAAAAGAAATATGCTGTAATTAAGATCAGAGCACCAACGTTGATTTTCTATTAACTATTGGAATTCAGCTGAATTTTATCAATATTGCATAACCTGCAGAAAGTCGACACTTAAGGAAGAATGAGTGTGTGGTGGTATAATTTTGTAAATGGGAACTGAAACAAGTTTTGCTTTTCTATCTCTTTCAATTTGCTTTCTCTACTCTGGCCCATTATCAACTTAAATACATACTGACCATTTAGATTTTTAAGAGTATTTTATAAAGAGAAAAAGTTCTTGAAGACAATGATATGTATCCTACATTATTTTTTAGGATATTAAAACATAGTGTATTCCTCTATTTCATAAAATATAGCTAAATAATTTGTTAATTCCAAAGTAGCTATAGCCCATATTATTATTCCTTTCTATACAGATAATACTATTCAAATTATACTCTGACATAATATATATACATACATTTATTTTATGTTCAAAAGGAACCATAATTTCTGCATATATACATAACTGAATCTTTCTATATTATTTGTGGGCTTTCCAGGTGGTGCAGTGGTAAAGAATCTGCTTGTCAAAGCAAGAGAGGCAAGAAAACACAGGTTCGATCCCTGGGTTGGGAAGATCCCCTAGAATAGGAAATGGCAACCCATTCCAGTATTCTTGCCTAGAGAATCCCATGGACAGAGGAGCCTGGTGAATCAGATAAAACTGAGCATGCACTCATGCAAACAATTTAATGCAAATTCAGTGCAACACAGTACCAGCTGATTTTTAACAAGTCATGTGATTTAAGCAGAATGATAACATTGAATGGGCACTTTAGATTCAAGATGCTCAAACCTGAGTTTAACATCTTATTTCTCTACCAAAGTGCCTAAATCTTGCTTCTGTTTTCCTCAGCCTGGCTGACAGGGGTGGGATAATCCTCTGTTGCTCGGCTGTTGTGCGCATGGTGCGACCCCAAGCAGCATCCTCAGCCTCCACCTGAGAGATGCCAATGCAGTTCCCAGCCCAGTCCAAACTGTGACAACCAAAAATATCTTCAGACATTGCCAAACTCTCCTGGGAGGCAAAATCACCCACGTGTGGGATCCACACACCTAACCCAATTCTTTCAAGTTACTAGCACCAGCAAAGCGTCTAGTTTCACAAAGAAACTGTGACCATCACCCTGAATTCCTTCCATTCCTCTATTCTTCTCCTTCCTCCACGTGGAAGAGATAATCCTCCACCCAGCTATTTTTCCAGTACAAGCCTTATTACCTCGTATCAATTACAGCAGTCAACTAACCCTTCTCCCTGCATCCAAGCTCAGCTCTTTAACCTACCTTTCTTTCCCATGTCAATGTGATCTTTCAAAAATGCAAATCTAATACTGTCGTGACTTTACTTAAAATGTTCAGTGGCTCCCCAGTATCTGCAGTGATGAGTACAGGGGTATTATATACAAGGTACTATATGTTAATCACTATATGAATTGTTTATATATATATATATATATATATATATACACACACACATATATATTTGTATATTACATATAATGTGTTTAAATATTTACATGTAATGTGTTTATGTACAACTTAAGTTCTTTCTTTCCAGACCTCCTTGGTTTGCTTTATTATTACTTGCACCTAACACTATTCCTAGAATATTGCAGGTACTCAGTAAATATTTGTTCAATAAATAAACTAAACTGGTATGACAGGAAAGACAAAGATTAAATGATCTTTGACATTATCCAAAAGTTGGTACAAAGAAGGGAGAGTTTGGTTCCAGGCATATGTCAGTTAGGGTAGAAGAGTCAAACAGAGGTTTTGAGATTTTACCTGAATCTTTACCAGAAAATCAACACAAGTTTCATAATATGGAGTTTCTCTGTTATACATATTTTTGTTGTTTTTAAATATTTTCAATACCCCACAGTTATTATTAAGTCATTAATAACAATTTCTTTGACGTAAATCTCACTCTCTTCAACACATATTTCTCCTACTCTTGCAGTGATACATGTTATTACAATTAATCAAGTGTTAGGCCACCATCTACTGTATACATGGCTACACAGCATATAGCCATCCTTACTATACTAGCAAGTCTGTACTTCCCTGATTATTGTTTCCACTTCCATGATTAGTTACATTCTTGAACAGCATTGCTTTTGATGAATTGTTGCTTGCCATTTAATTTTAGGTAATACCATGAAGTGAAAGTGAAAGTCGCTCAGTCATGTGCGACTCTTTGTGACCCCATGAGCTATACAGTCCATGGAATTCTCCAGGCCAGAATACTGGAGTGAGTAGCTTGTCCCTTCTCCAGGGGATCTTCCCAACCCAGGGATCGAACCCAGGTCTCCCTCATTGCAAGTGGATTCCTTACCAGCTGAGCCACAGGGAAGCCCAGGTGCTACCATGCATGATGCCAATAAGGCTGTTCCCAAAAATTACTTATACGTTCACAGACAGCACACGGAGCTAAAGCAGATAATGGAGCATTAAATTCAGTTGTCAACATTAGTGTCCTAATTATTCCACACTGTCTCTGTTACTGCTATTTCGTGGGGAAAGTGAAAAAGACAATACTGCCTTTCATATTGGTTAGTAAAAATAGTGAGAGGTAATGAAGATGGTGAATTTTTAAAGCGGCAGAATAAAGCATGGAGATCGAGTCCATGGAATGTATTTCTCAACTGACACAACAATCTCTAAAAGATATTTCAGGTATACAGAGATTGACTTAGTTATGCTTTGTATTCATTTGGTGCACAAGGAAATAATATGCTACTGTGCTTAGTTAGCAGACTTTATCATTTCTTTCACCTGAAAAGAGAGATTCCTCTGGGAGTTGAATGCCAGCTCATATTCTCTCCTGACAAACTAGCAGGCATCTCAATCAGGCAAGTAACTTTATAATTAAAAAAAAAAAACAAACAACTTCTGATGTATTTTTAAAAGGATTTTTCCTCAGGTCAAATATATTGAAATGTTGATTATTTATGCTTTAGAATTCATATTTAGTGATATATTAAACAATGTTCTATATTCTATATAGTGACAAATGTGGCTCAGATGGTACAGAATCTGCCTGCAATGTGGGAGACCTGGGTTTGATCCCTGGGTCAGGAAGATGCCCTGGAGAAAGGAATGACAACACACTCCAGTATTCTTGCTTAGAAAATTCCATGGACAGAGGAGCCTGATGAGCTTCAGTCCACAGGGCTGCAAAGAGTCAGACACTACCGAGCAACTAACACTTTCACTTTCACTTTGTATTCTACACAGTGATAAACATAAAAACCCCCCCAAAAAAAAATATTTTGCATTCCTTTTAGCAAAGTACACATCATGAAATGTACCTAGTACTCAACATTTGTTGGTTTTTATGTTTATAAATATTTTAAATATCCTTAGAAATATGTAACCTTTATTACGTAATTTTTCAATTCATTTTTGCTATAAAATGGATATATTAAAATGAAAATCCCTTTCAACTATATATTAATGATGACATACACACAGTTTGACTAACCATAACTTATGCATAGCTCCATATATTTTCAGACTGCTCCAAACTGAAGGGTCAAGATTGTTCATAAACTTTAGGATGTGCTAGTATATGTTTTCTAAGAATCAGCCTAGGAAATAACAGTTACTGTATAAGCCACCTCATTTTAAATTCTTAGACCTTTTTTTAAGCTAATAAATGAAAAGAGAATGAATGCAAATTTTAATATCACAGAATCTGAAACAATTTAAATCTATGTATAAATATTGCCACTTAGTTGAGATCACATACTCATTTGTACCTGACACATGGAGATGGTTAGCCATTCAGGCTGCCAGTCTCTGAGTCAGTATTTATTAAATACTCTGAAGCAAAGGAAAATCAACAAGACTCATCTGGTGCTGTCAACTGCATTTCAGTTCCATGGAGAGAAATATGTAAAGAAATCATTGCAAAATTATGTTATAGATACAATTATAGATCTCTAAGCACTGCTTTGAGACTATAATAAAGAAAGCAATTGATCCCCTTTGCATGAATATGTATGAGAAAGGATATCAAAAACAGACCAAGAATTAACTGGGTTTAAGTTTTAACACTGGGGTAAAAGCACATTAAAAAAGCAGTAAAGAATAAAGAAGAAAGAAATAACCCTGAAAATGTGAAGAGTCAGGGATTATGCTAAGTTTATCACATGAAATATAATTTGGAATAATATTTTTTCCAAAACATTAGTTCACTGTAGAAAAATTAGACAATATAAGCAAAAGAAGAAAAATATTAAAATATTTAGAGTTCAAGAGACAAAATTGATCTAAAATGCATTCTTCTTGATATTTTATTATTTCATAGTTCATATTACATAAATATACTTGTGCCCAGTGATTTAACTTCATGAGTAATATATTATAAATACCTTTTTACAACAAATAACAATAATCTACAAAATAACTTTAATAGCTAAATATTACCCCACTACACAGATGTTCCAGGTTTAACTTTAATCCATTATTTGAGAATATTTATGAATTTTTTTTAAAGTACAAAGATCTATTTAATGAAGATCATATAATATCTTTAAGTATATCCCTATGCTCTTCAAGGCAGAACTCTTAGATCAAAGTACACGGACATTTTTAACAATATAATCACATATCATGTTTCCCTACAGAAAAGTGTTATCAATTTTCACTGTGTGATCAGAAATCCAACAACACTCATCTTAGAAAGTGATTATGCCCTGATAAATATCCAATCCAAATCTTTGGGTGCTTGTAAAATCTCAGCAAGCTGGTAACGCCTTCTTAAGTCACATCAGAAAGAGATCCACTTAACCTATGAAGCAGAGCAATGGCTACCAGAAGTTAGGGGGTGAGGATGGAGTGGAGGGAGGAAGTACAAAGGGACACAAGAAAACTTTGGGCTTTTTTTTAAATGAATATTTTCACTATTTTGAGATTGATGATGACTCCACTCCTATATATATTTGTCAGAAAGTATCAAACTGCACATGTAATAGAAACAATTTACTGTATGTCAATTATACCTTTAAAGCCTTAAAAATGTAGGATCTACAGTTCAATTTGGGCTTTCCTTGTGACTCAGACAGTAAAGAATCGCTGCCTGCAATGTAAGAGACCCAGGTTCAATCCCTGGGTCAGCAAGCTCCTCTAGAGAAGGGAATAGCAACTCACTCCAGTATACTTGCCTAGAGAACTGCATGGAAAGAGGAGCCTTGCGGGCTCATGGGATCACAAAGAGTCAGACACAACTGAGCGACTAACACTTGCACTTTCACTCAAAATATAATTTAATTAATTGTAAATTGTCCATGATGCTTTAACTTTGGAAATATATAAGAACTATTTTTAAAGAGTGTGAGAAGGAAACAAGGAAAAGGGAAAAGAAGGAATTTGTTTTCAACACTGTCCCATAAAAGCTGGCTTTGACTAATAAGAACAATGCTGCATATAAATACCTGTTCAGTTGACCAGAAAGCTACAACAGATTGGTGGACATACCACTTTCAGCTGTGTTTCTCTATTTAATGACAGGAATAACTTTGATATACTTATTGATAGATTTCAGAGGCCATATCTCCTAAATAAGACTCTCTGGTGTAGGAAACAGTAGTATTATCTCTCTAGTTCAAGTCCTCAGAAACCTCTAAATTGCTACACTTTAATTCATTGTCCAATAAGCAACCTTCTTCTCCATAATTTTGTCCTCAGAAAACAACTTCCCACCTGTCACAGGAAAGTGTGATATTTGAAAACACATATTTAGAATTCCATAATTAATATAATACCTTTATTTTATTAATCAGTTTCTCTAAAGTCTGACACCCAACTGATTGATTCTGGAGAAACTAATAAGGTTGTGGGCTTAACATTCAAATTAAAAATCAAATCTCAGACAGTGAAACACCCAAATTTAATCATCCTCTGAGACTCTTGCCTGTGCCCTCTGAATTACAATAATATCTACACTGATTAGTTTTCCAAGTGGATAGTTTACAAATGTACAAATAGTTTTATAAGTTGAAATGCCCAAAGTACATATATAGCTAAAGTCAGGGTGTTTGGTGGAGCTATCGGGTCAGGGTAGTGCTGAAAAACCAATGTGGATTCCAGGATTCACTACAATACTATCAAAACTGCCACCAGGCATGCTTTCATTCCAAATGAGAAAAGAGTACATGTACCATTTAATGAGAAAAGAGGGTGTCCATAATTGAGAAGCCAAATCACTTAACCATTTCTGCATGTTTTAAATCCACATACATTCTTTTGGCTATTTATATTTGCCTAGTGCTATGCTAAAAATCATAACTGTTGGATAAAATTCTTTTTATAACCTTTATATATGAAGGCAGCCAGCAAACTAATAATGCACTCTCATAAAACTCTTGCCCATGTAAATCACTACCAAGAACTCAGCCTGACATTTGAATTACTTGAATTTATATCAATGACTTCCTGAATATTCAGTAATCTTAGAAATATACTCAATGTTAATAATGACTTTGAAGAGAAAGTCTTTGCTACAAATTGCTGGATAGAAGGCATCTACTTAAATAAAAGCTTATTTCAATTTCATTATGGAATTTTATAATTTCATTAAAATTAAGAAAACTTTTTTCTAGTACACAGCAAATGGATTTCCGCCTTCTATGTTAAATAGCTTATGAGAATTTTGTGTCACTGGCATTCATAGCTCTTTTTCTATCTGCTTTCCCTAGAGTCTCATATGGAGTTGTCAGAAGTAGGAATATCTGCCTCTACATTCAGATTAAATCAAAATTGTTTTATTGGTATTACTCAAGTCAAGTCTGAAAACCAAGTGGCTTTCATTATATTTTACATTCTCCAGACAATTTTGTTTTTCTTTCAGAGTTTTATCACCTTAACTTGTAATAATTTAATTTTTGTTTTCCCTATCTAAAATAACAAATTAAAATAGATAGGAAAGTAAACTGAATGGAAAAATGTTCACACTATAGAGTCAAGAACAAAAGATTATGGTTTCTGGAAGAAGTACCATTTCCAAAGGTTACATGCTGCATCACTGCATTTAACATTCTAAAGGGACAAAATTGTAAAGATGGAGAATAGAAGCGTGCTAGGGGACAGGAACTCAGTGAGTGCACCTAGAAGTGACAGTGAGAGGGAACTCCCTGGTGATGATGGAGCAGTGGTGGTGCTTTTACAAAACTAAACAGGCAAGGAAACTGTATAAACTCACACACATATACACACATTTGAGTCCATGTGAAAACTGAACATGATCTGTAGTCCAGTAAACAGTATTGTTTCAATGGTGATTTTCTGGTTTGGTATGTGGAGTGTTACCTTTGAAGGAAGCCAGATGGAGGGTTGAAGAGCCTCTAGGTACTAGTCCTGTGAGTCTATAATTATTTCAAAGTAAGTTTTATTTTAAGCTATCTGATTTATAGTGTAGAGCAAAGACTGTGCTAACCATCAGACAATTGCACTCATCTCCCATGCTAGTAAGGTCATGTTCAAAATCTTGCATGTGAGGCTTCAGCATTATGCAAACCAAAAACTTTCAGATGTCCAAGCTGGGTTTAGAAAAGGAAAAGGAATCGGAGATCAAATTGCCAACATTCGCTGGATCACAGAGAAAGCAAGGGAAATTCCCAAAAAAAAATCTACCTCTGTTTCATCAACTATGCTAAAGCCTTTGACTGTGTGGATCATAACAAACTGTGGAAAGCTCTTAAAGAGATAGGAATACCAGACAATCTTACCTGTCTCCTAAGAGAACTGTGGGTCAAGAAGCAACAGAACCCTATATGGAACAACTGACTGGTTCAAGATTGAGAAAGGAGTATGACAGGGCTGTCTGCTGTCATCCTGTTTGTTTAACCTATATACTGAGCAAATCATGAGGAATGTCCAGCTGGGTGAGTTACAAGATAGGAACAAGGAACCCTGTATGGAAGCAAGATAGGCAGGAGAAACATCAACAGCCTCAGAAATGAGGATGATACCACTCTAATGGCAGAAAGTGAAAAGGAACTAAAGAGCCTCTTGATGAGAGTGAAGGAGGAGAGAGAAAGAGCTGGGTTAAAACTAAATATTAAAAATCTAAGATCACAGCATCCAGTCCCATTACTTCAGGGCAAAGAGAATGGGAAAAGGCAGAAGTAGCGACAGATATCCTCTTCTTGGGCTCTAAAATCTCTGTGGATGGTGACTGCAGCCATGAAATCAGAAGATGATTGCTTCTTGGCAGGAAAGCTATGACAAACCTAGATAGTATGTTGAGAAGCGGAGACATTACTCTACCAACAAAGGTCCATAATAGTCAAGGCTACAGTCTTCCCAGTGGTCATCTATGGTTGTGAGAGCTGAACCATAAAGAAGGCAGAACACCAAAAAATTGATGCCTTCGAACTATGATGCTGGAGAAGACTCCTGAAAGTTCCTTGGACTGCAAGGAGATCAAACCAGTCAATCTTAAGGGAAATCAACCCTGAATACTCATTGGAAGGATTGATGCTGAAGCTGAAGCTCTATTAACTGATCATCTGATATGAAGAGCCAACTCATTGGAAAACTCCCTGATGCTGGGAAACTTTGAGGGCAGAAGGAGAAGAGAGCATCAGAGGATAGATGGCTGGATGGCATCACCAATGCAATGGACTTGAACTTGGGCAAACTTCAGGAGGTGGTGATGGACAGGGAGGCCTGTCATGCTGCAGTCCATGGGATCACAAAGAGCTGGACATGACTTAGCAACTGAACAACTAAATAATATCAGGAAGAGGCAACTAGTAGCATAATAACAGCAATGGCTCAGCACTTTCATTAAACTGATACTGTACTGAATGCAAGCTTGTTACATTTTCACTAGGATCTGTGTGATAGTTACATTACCCCCATTTTAAAGATAAACAATCAGTCTCAGTTGTGTAACACGGCATGTCCACTGATAAACAGTAGTACAAGACAGAGAGAAAGACAGACAGACAGAGATGGCACCCATGTAACCTTGCTCAAGAGATGCTACACTGAAATGAAACTCAAGCTCCAGGATAGTGGAAACCTGGATATATAAATGAATAGATGTTCAGTAACTGTATGGAAAAAATGACTGATGGTAATATAGCTGTGTGTGTTTTATGACAAGACATTTGGAAGGATGTATAGCACAAATTCAAGAGTGATTATTTCTGGATGGTGGTATTAAAGAGAATTTAAGGGTTTTTTGTTGTCTATATTTTCTACTTTTTATAATAAACAAATAAAAATGACTTGAACTTTAAGAAGCCTTCTGAACTGCTCTCTGTTTTAGAAAAAGCAATTAAATATATCAAGAATTAGAACTGATTTTCTCATTGTTCAACATATAACAGAATGACAATTTCATATTTTACTTTAGTTTTTATGCTACTTTTGCCTCTCCACTAAAAAAAAAAACTATCTTAATGCAACTGAAGACAATTTTATTTTGCTTTTATATGAGGAGAAAAATCATGCACTTGTTATCTATATGCCAAACACATAGCACTTGTGTCCCAGTGTCTAGGATCATAACGGACAAAAAATCAATTTGCAATAAATGTTGGATAAATAAATGAAAAGACTAAAGGGAAGTAACCTGGAATCAAGATAGCACTGTGCACACTAAGGCAATTTTCCATATAGTATATATTAAGAAGTTCAAAAGAAAAAGGATCACCCTTGAGTGAATCAAAAGTTAAGGAAAATTTCACAGAGAAGGCCTCTTGAGCTGGATGGGTTCCAACATTGAGTAAGCACCTTTTGGATTTCATGATCACCACTGTATTCAGAGAACAAGATGAAAGGCCGTCATTATTGGCCTCAGGTTTGTCTGAGTGTGTCTCTTAGGTATATGGTTGTATAAAAAGTCACTCAGTCATGTCCGACTCATTGCGACCCCATGGACTGTAACCTACCAGGCTCCTCTGTCCATGGGATTTTCCAGGCAAGAATACTGGAGTAGGTTGCCATTTCCTTCTCCAGGAGATCTTCCCAACCCAGGGATTGAACCCAGGTCTCCTGCATTGTAGGCAGACGCTTTACCGTCTGAGCCACCAGGTCCCTGATATAGTATGTTAGCACGATGATTAGTTTTATGTGCAACTTGACTGGGTCAAGTGTTACCAGATATCTGGTTAAACAGTATCTCTGGTTGTACATGTGAGGGTGTTTCCAGAAGAGATTAGCATACAAATCAGTAGACTGAGTAAAGAAGATGGCCCTCTTCAAAGTGGGCAGGCATTGTCCCACCTGCTGAGTCTGAGCAGTACAATAAGGCCGAGGAAGGAAGACTTTGCTCTCTCTCATGGCTACTTGACTAGAACATCAGTCTTCTCCGGTCCTAAGGCTGGAAGTTACACCTTCAGATTGTTTGGTTTTCAGGCCTTTGGACTTGACCTATAACTATATCACTGGCTCCTCTGATTCTCCAGCCTTCAGAAAACAGGCCATGGGATTTCTCAAGCCTTCTAAACATGGAAACCAGATCTATATACATATATATACATCAGTTCAGTTCAGTTCAGTCACTCAGTCGTGTCCAACTCCTTGCAACCCCCTGGACTGCAGCATGCCAGGCCTCCCTGTCCATCACCAACTCCACGAGTTTACTCAAACTCATGTCTATTGAGTCAGTGATGCCATCCAACCATCTCATCTTCTGTTGCCCCCTTCTCCTGCCTTCAATCTTTCCCAGCATCAGGGCGTTTTCAAATGACTCAGTTCTTCGCATCAGGTGGCCAAAGTATTGGAGTTTCAGCTTTAGCATCAGTCTTTCCAATGAATATTCAGGACTAATTTCCTTTAGGATGGACTGGTTGGATCTTCTTGCAATTCAAGGGACTCTCAAGAGTCTTCTCCAACACCACAGCTCAAAAGCATTAATTCTTTGGTGCTCACCTTTCTTTATAGTCCAACTCTCACATCCATACATGACTACTGGAAAAATCATAGCCTTGACTAGATGGACCTTTGTTGGCAAAGTACTGTCTCTGCTTTTTAATATGCTATCTAGGTTGGTCATAGCATTTCATCCAAGGATCAAGCGTCTTTGAATTTTATGGCTGCAGTCACCATCTGCAGTGATTTTGGAACCCCCAAAAAATGCATACATGCACACACACATATTTATACTATTGGTTATGTTTCTGGAGAACTCTGACCAATAGAGTTAGGCAGGGCCTTTTAAGAGGAAGATGCCAAGATATGATTTACTTGCAAATATCCTATTAGGAGTGTGCCCATGAGACAAAACTGGGAGAGCCAGAAACAGTGGGAGAGCTATCAGATCACCATGCAAATCTAATCAGGAGTGAAGGAAGGAAGAGAAGGTTGGAGGGGGTAGTGCCCTAGCTGACTGAACTCCAAAGAAGATTCAGCAAGGCAGTCAGGGCAGTCAGAAGTCAAAGTCAGCAGCCACAGAAGTCCCTCCCATGTCTCCAAAGGACAGGCCTGACTTAATTTCCCTGCCACCTTCATTCATGAATGACAGGGAGCAGACCTGAGGGTGTGGCCTCAGCAAGATACAGTTAAGGATGTCCTAGCTCAGCACTTGGGCCCCTGCTCAGGCCAGAGCCCTGTAGCTGGAGACTTACGAAGCCAATTCCTATGGTCACTACATATACAATGCAAATATAAAAGGTTCTATGAAATAATACACTTGAAGACAATTATTTCAATAATGACATGAAATTTCAATATTATTTCAATAATGACATGAAACATTAATTTTAACAAAAGAGACAAATGTAGACTATAATACTCTGCTGTCAATGGGGTTAACAATGTTAACCTACAGGGTAGACTTTCTCGAAGATGCACCAGCATCTTTCATGGATGACTGACACAGAAATTTCTATTCTATTTATGCCTGATATGTTTGCCAAATGTATACCTGCACAAGGCACAGGGTAACCACTCATAAATCACATGAACGAATATCACAGACAAATCTAAGCTGCACACATACACTCACACCCATGGTCCTATGTTCCTTAATATGCTACTATTCTCATAAACATTTCCTTTCATTGCCTTGTTTGAACATCCTCAATTTTAATGGATAAAAATAATTTTATCAGTAAGATATGAAAGATTAAAAGAAACAGTATTTTCCAAATGTATGATATGATCCCTAGTTTGAATTGCAAATGCTACCCAATTCCTCTTTACTTCTGTATCCACCTACCCACTCTCATTTACACACATGTACACATAATTTCATGAATTTTACACCTCTTTTTAGCCTGCTTTCAAGTCTCACACACATACTGCCTTGTAGAATAAATTTGGGAGGCTTCATATGCTAGCCCCTGAGCATGGACTAAAGGTAGAATTGAGGCCTTCTGTGTCCTTCATGTCTATGATTACCTAACCAATTGCTGGACTAACAGTATGTACTCAAGAACTACTCTATTGATTCAGAAAATAAACAAGAAGTCATTTATGAAATGTTAGATCAAGAATGTTGAGTCTGCTTATATCATTAAAAAATCTAATTTATATTTTCATTGTTTACAATAATGTTTTTTGATAACTATAATCAAAAGGTAGATAACCATACCTAAACATCATTACATTACTTGATTTTCTGACACTAGAAATTACAATGATAGTGGAAATACAGAATTTATCTCAATGTAATGTTAAATATAACAACAAATATAAAATCACATTTACCTAAATGTAAAAAAAAAAATTGTCTTCATCCAACCATAACGATTTATTTTCCACACCAGGAAGCTTTAAAGTAGGTTTAAATTCATGTTGAAGTACATATTTGCTGAAGAAAACTAGTTACATATTTTAGGGAAAAATAGTTTTTTAACATACCTTCCCTTAAACAACCCGAGCCATCATTTCCCCTAATTTAGGATTTCTGGGATATAGCTTTTACCAAATCTACTGCTGAGTTTAGCCACTCTTCTTTCATTATACATATGCATATTAAAACATTTGAAAATCAAAACAATTGTCAATATTCTAGTTTTATTTTTAATGGTCTTTAGATGAATGAAGTTGGCATATCACCTACTGCTGATGTGTTACCAAGTGATCTGGGTCAAACGACAACCTAGAGATGTGGGCTATGTCAGTGCTTCCCAAAGTGTGGTCCTCAGAAGCACATCACCAACATCACCAGGGTTCTTGTCAGAAGCACAGAACTGTGGGTCCCACACATACTGAATCATACTCTCTGGGATGTGCCTCCGAAGTAAATATTATAACAAGATCTCTGGGTGAATTGTGGCAAATTCTAACATGTTTGCTCTGAAAGCACTGGCTCACTTCAACTGACTCAACCCCTAGAGCCTGATACAAAGTGAAGTCAGAAAAATAAAAGCAAATATCATATATTAAAGTATATATATGGAACTGAGGAAAATGGTCCCGATGAACCTATTTGCAGGGCAGAAACAGAGACACAGACGTAGAGTACAAGCTTGTGGACACAGCAGGGGAAGGTGAAGGCAGGACAAACTGAGAGGGTAACACTGACATACACACTATCATGTGTGAAACAGGGAGCTAGTGGGAAGCTGCTATACAGCCCAGGGACTCCAACCTGGTGCTCTGTGATGACCCAGAGGGCTGGGAGGGGGCTCAGGAGGGAGGGGATATACATATACTTTATGACTGATTCACATTGCTGTACAGCAGAAACTAACACGACACTGTAAAGCAATTATCCTCCAATTAAAAGTAAATTTTTAAAAACGCATATTTACGGGATTTAGAAAGATGGTAACGATAACCTTGTATGCGAGTCAGCAAAAGAGACGCAGATGTATAGAACAGTCTTTTGGACTCTATGGGAGAGGGCAAGGGTGGGATGATATGGGAGAACAGCATTGAAACATGTAAATTATCACATGTGAAATGAATTGCCAGCCCAGGTTTGATGCATGATACAGGGTGCTCAGGGCTGGTGCACCGAGATGACCCAGAGGGATGGAATAGGGAGGGAGGTGGGAGAGGGGTTCTGGAAGGGGAACACATGTATATCCATGGTGGATTCATGTCAATGTATGGCAAAACCAACATGGCACACATGTCAACACTGATGTTCCACAGATACAGGAAACTAAATTTGGGTGATTTACTACATTTTTCATGTAAAAATTTCAGCAATAGGTAAACAAACTCAATCATAGGATATAGAAACCCTTTATTATAAAAGTGCCATGCTATAGTACATAAATTTCTAAAAATCATTTTTGTAATAAATTCTCAGGAAATAGTTATCAACAATGGGGCTTCCTAGGTGGCTCAGTGGTAAAGAATCTGTCTGCCAATGCAGGAAATATAAGAGACACAGGCTCAACCCCTGGGTCGGAAAGATCCCCTGGAAGAGGGTATGGCAACCTACTCCAGTCTTCTTGCCTGGAGAATCCCAAGGACAGAGGGGTCTGGCAGGTTATAGCCCATAGGGCTGCAAAGAGTTAGGCACAACTGAAACAACATAACCCACACCCACACCCACAGCACAGCTATTAACAAAGAAATTAAAAGATCCAAACCAATCATCAGAAAGGGCAGTGAATAGGTCTTCCTAATGAGTAATGGGATTAATTGGAATTTTAGCTACAGTTAAGAAGGTCAACCTCATGGAGTTACTGTATAAAATACTAATCAGGAAAAAACATGATGAAAGTCATGACCAAACTACCATGCCCAAGTGACAGACAGACGTCACATCCAAAGGGCAAAATTGGGGTCAGTAAAGGCAAGATGGAAGACAAGTTTCAAAATCAAGATAAAGATTACTGAGGTGGAAGATGAAGCTCTAGAGAAGGTAGGAAAATAGGATACTGTAGTAATATCAGAAGAAAGAACTTGAATCCCTCTGGATAATAGGCTCCAGTTCCACCCACCTGAGTAGAACTGATTCAACTGTCCCAAAGTAGTTGTTGAAAGAACTTCCTTTAGCTCCTACTCAATCTGTCTTGATTTTGTTTGTCTATCTAAAAGCAAGGTCGTGCAACAAGTGATTAAAGCCATACGAAGAATGCAAATCCTTCCATTCAGTCATATTTTAATATATAAATACACATCTTTATGAGAATGAAACTTGATGTTTAATTACACTTAAATTATTTAAATCTACCATTGCTCATCAAATACATGTTTAAATGTCTTTCTCACTTTGAGTAAAAAGTTTTATGTTATTATTCCCTTAATCAACAGGATATTTTGAATTTTCATCTCATTCTATTGTCTTGTGCTATGATCTTTCAAAGAGTATCTAATATAACTACAAATATAAACATTAATTTAATGCATATGATTTGCTATTTTTCTCAAGAGAATTCCACAAATACAGAAGTTTGTATCCTAATAATAGAGGTTCTAAAATACAAGACAAATTAAAATAGCAAAAATATATAGCTCTACTGCAAAAGTATCTAAGTACATAAAGCACATAATACATATTGAGTAACAAAAATGATATTGATTAGTAAAGGATGCTAGAAGTAAATAGCTATCAAAAAAACTGAAGCAGAGTCCAAAGAAAAGTGGAAATAAAGAGAGAAGTCTAGGAAAGATTACTCTGGACCAAGTAGTATGATGAAATTACGTCTTTAAAATTCACAAGACTGACAAAATATATTAATTTATCTATAAAGAGGTACAATTTTAGAGCTGGTCAGAGTGCAGATTCTGGAGCCAGGACACCTGCAGTCACATGCCGGTCCTGCTATTCACTGTCTGCATGGCCTTGGGCAGACTCTGTAATGAGTGTCAGACGATACCACATACCAAATAGATCTGTTTTAAGGGTAAAATGACATAATATATATAGCTCTTAGAACAGTGCACATATATACCAAATGCACAATTAGCATTAGCCAGTATTAGACCACATTTAGGAAGGCATGGTAACCCATTCCAGTATTCTTGCCTGGAGAATCCCCATGGACAGAGAAGCCTGGTGGGCTACAATCCATGGGGTCACAAAGAATTGGACACGACTGAGCAACTTAGCACAAACACAGCACAGACCACATTACCTGTTTCCTGAGAACCTGTATATAGATGAAGAAGCAACAGTTAGAACTGGATAGGGAACAATAACTGGCTCAAAATTAGGAAAGGAGTACATCAAGGCTGTATACTGTCACCCTGCTTATTTAACTTATATATGCAGAGTACATCACGCGAAATGCCAGGTGAGATGAATCACAAACTGGAATCAAGATTGTGGGGAGAAAATCAACAACCTTAGATATGCTAGTGATGCTTTCTCTAGCAGAAAGCAAAAGGAATGAAAGAGTCTCTTAATGAAGGTGAAAGAGAGTGAAAAAGCTAGCTTAAAACTCAACATTCAAAAAACTAAGATCATGGCATCTGGTCCCATCACTTCATGGCAAAGAGATGGGGAAAAAGTGGAAGCAGTGACAGACTTTATTTTCCTGGACTCCAAAATCATTGTGGATGGTGACTGCAGCCATAAAATCAAAAGACGTTTGCCTCTTGGAAGAAACGTTATGACAAACCTAGACTGCATATTAAAAAGCAGAGATGTCACTTTGCTGACAAAGGTGTGTTTAGTCAGATCTATAATTTTTCCAGTAGTCATGCACAGATGTGAAAGTTGGAACCATACAGAAGGCTGAGCGCTGAAGAGTTGATGCTTTTGAATTGTGGTGCTGGAGAAGACTTACAAGTATCCCTTGGACCACAAGGAGATCAAACCAGTCACTCCTAAAGGAAATAAACCCTGAATTTTCATCAGAAGGACTGATGCTGAAGCTGAAACTCCAATACTTTGGCCACCTGATGTAAAAAGCTAAGTCATTGGAAAATGTTCTGATGCTGGGAAAGATAGAGGGCAGGAAAAGAAATAGGGTAGCAGAGGATGAGATGGTTAATGGATATGAATTTGAACAAACTTTGGGAAATGGTGAAGGACGAGGAACCCTGGCATGCTACAGTCCATGGGGTCGCAAAGAATTTGACACAGCTTAACCAATGAACAATAACAACAAATATTATAAAGAAGCATAAAAGATAAAGACAATGTGGGCCACATGAATGACTTCAGTTTCTAATAGTCACAATAAAAGAGTGAAAAGAAACAGATGAAGTTAATTTTACTAGTATGTTTTATATAATCCTTCCTGGGTTGAATTGTGTTCTCCCAAAATTCACATGTTTAATTCCTAACTCTCAGTAGCTTAGAATGTGACCTTATTTGGAAACAGGGCTTTTGAAGACATAAATTAGTTAAATTAAGATGAGGTTATATGGAAACAGAGTAGGCTCTAATCAATATGATTGATGTCCTTATAAGTTATGGAAGTTTGGACAGGATAAGGGCACAGCAAGAATGCTATATGAAGATGAAGGCAGACACTGGATGATGCTTCCACAAAGCCCAGGGATGCTAAGGACTGCCAGCAAATCATTTTGCTTCTCCACCAGAAGCCAGGAGAGAGACCTGGGACAGATTCCTCCTGCGAGCCTCTAGAAGGAGCCAACCTTGTCAACAACCTGACCTCAGATTTCTAGACTCCAGAAGTATGAGGCAATGAATTTCTGAGCACTCAGTTTGTGGTAGAGCAGCCATGAAAAACTAAAGCAGTACAATATAGCCAAAATTTCATAATTTTAGTATGTAATCAAACTAAGGTATCATAAATGAAACTTTTCACATATTTTTTATCATCAAAATCTTCAAGATCTAGTATATAGTTTACCCCACAGTACATCTTGGTTCATACTAGTTACATTTCAAGTGGTCACTATCAACTCATGACCAGTTGGTTCCCAGGTTGGACAGTGATGCCTTAAACCATCCATGGTGTTAAAATTCAAATTCCACTCTTTGACCACACGGTTTCTTAAACTGGTAACAAACATGTTAGTTGATGTTGATATTACTACTTTCCTGATTACCAATCTCCAGGTCTGTTTACCCAATCTGTTTTTACCTTTTTTCCTAGCCAGCCTATTATGCAAAACTTTCTTACTCCCACTGCTTTTCTGTCACATCTTTAAAAAACCCTATCACTGAATCCATCCAATCATCATTCTTCTCCAATCTCATTCTCAAGTTATAGTACAGTACAAAGAGGAAAAAAAAAACTCACACAACATGAGAACTGGCATTCTAAACATTCAGCCTTTTATCTCAGTTTGGTCTTCAACATCAAGACCTCACGTTACTTAAGGGCCAAGCAAGAGCAACTCTTCATCTACAACCATGATTCCAGATCCCTTCCAGTCTCTGGAGAAGCAAGACTTTCTCTTTTGTCCTAGAGTCAGCAACCTACTCTGTCTCCTCCCACATCTGCAGAATCCACGTTACAGCAATAGCTTCTCTGGGCTATCTTCAAGCAATGGCTCCCCTTCTAATGCTGCTATATCCTGATAATAGAACATGGTGAAAACCAAACTCTTCCTGCAACCTGATGTCCTGTCTAATTCCTCTTCCCTTTCCACTTCCACTCTGACCGTCATCTGGTTCTTCTCTCTGTTATCACCAACCACCTCCATATTACCAAGCTCCACATATGCTCGTTGTGTGTATCTTTATAGAACTTTCTGCAGCAGTTAACCACATCAGCATTCTTGGAACTCTTCTTTCCTGGGCTTCTGTGCCATCACTTCACTCTAGTTCCCCTCATCTGTCTCTGGCTACCCTTCTTGGTCTCTTCATGTGTTACTTTTCTTCTACTGGATCCCAAACCAGGTGTGTGTGTGTGTGTTTTGTTTTTTTAATCCTCCAGCCTATGGTTTCTTCACTATATTTACCTTCCTCCTTTCCGCCTTTCCCTGACGACCTTTTTTTTTTTTTACTCTGCTTATTCTTACACACTTTATAATACTCCACTTACCTGTGAAGGAATCTTAATAACAGGTGTTAAGGAAAAAGTGAGCTAAATTTCTTAAGCTTAACATACCGCCTAATAAAACAAAACAATATAAAGTTTACAGTAGGTTTTTTTTTAAATACTTGCTAATGGAAAGCATTAAGAAAATGCCATTTGTACTCATCTCTGATATAAGATGGACTCAAACTTAGTATTTTTTCAGGGTTTCTTTTTTTACTTTCTTGATTATCTTATTTTTTTTTAATTTCTAAAGAATAAAAGGCCTGCAATTTAAGTCACTCATTCATTTTCTTTGCTGAGTATCAGCTTATCTGTGGACTAATGATCTAAAAGTTGATGTATCATCTTTTTTCAGAAAAATGAAACTAAAGAAATAGGAACATTTAGGTATAGATATTATATTTTTCATTTTTAAAGCATCACTTACTTAAGTCTCTGTTTACAAAAAGATTTTTAAACTCATTTAAAATTTTAAAACTCACTTCTACATTTAGGCAGTAACTAACAAATTTAGAAATTCCCACTGTAAATCAAATAAAGAGAATAAAGGAGCTTGGAAATAGATGAATAAAGGAAAATACAAACATTCAAAAATTAGAGGAACAGATAAGACACATCACATTTTGTTTATCTATCAGGCTAGTCCTGAAATTAGAGAAACAAAGCTCCAGAAGTTGAAAGTCTGGCCCCTAGGTGAGCGCTTCCTCCTCCTACCTGCTCTAATCCATCTCAACTTTACTTTTTACTCTATCTAAAGGCAAATGAGATTGCTTCTGGACCCTGGTATTTTCCTACCTTCTCCTCTTGTCATGAAATATTCCTTTCTTTCTCTGCCTATTGATTTATTGGAAGACTGCAGTCTACTAAGGCAGGAGGTAAGCCTATCTTCTCAGCTGTCAGCTATCAGTTATCACAGGGAGAAGGGCATCACAGAAGGAGGGAGAGACAGCTCTCCTCTCAGAGGAGTTCTTGAACAATGAGCCTAGCCCTTGCCACAGTCCATGGTGTGCTTATTCCTTTGTGGTCTCTGGAATACAAAATCCAATTTAGGGACCAGAAACAAACTGGACTTTTGAAATCAAAATTGTTTCCTTCACCAGAGCAGCAAAGATCTGAATTCTCTTGGCTGGCAGGTACTTTTTCTCACCATCTCCATTTCATCTTCATCTCAGCAGTGAGGTCTGGGGTCATGGTGTTCTAACACTCTTCCATCTATATCAGTATTTCCTGGCCCTTTTCTGGGTTTTCCTTCTATTCTGGTCTATTTTCAGGCTATTATAGCTTATCTTGAACTCCACCACCAATTCTTTCTCTTTCCAGAATCATAAACTCTTGTGGTTTCTGCATTCTTCCATTCTGCAAGATTATTCTTGTCCATAGTTACCAGGCACAAGGAAAAGAAAAATATTTTTCACTGTTGCCTGAGAATTTCTTCTTTCATAAAACATTTAATATTTTAAGGTCACCCATTCACACTTAATACATAAATTTCAAATCTCAAGCATGAATTTATCCCTCATTCTTTTGGAGGAAGAGTTATTTAAGCATGAACCTACATAGAAATGTAAATACACTTTATGAAAAGTACAAATTTCTTATTCCCAAATCCAATCTCAAAATTTTCTTAATCCTTTGATATTCTCCTTTCACCCTCAGGTTCCAGGAAAGAAGTAAGAGAATTTTCTACATTATAACTGTCCCATTACCCTGCCCATAGAGACTTCAACTTTTCCACAACATATCAAGGTGTGGTTTTCTGAATAATCTACTCCATTAATTTAAATTAATGAATAAGTCTTTAATATAAGAAATACTCATTAATTTAAAAAGAAATCTTTTCAGTCAAAATTTTAGCAGCAAAACATGACAGTGGGAGACAAACTTGGTATACTATTACAGATCATCCTATCACAACCCATATATTTCCACTTATCTATATTATACTCATGATAATAAAATGTCATGATGTATTTATTATAATCACAGAACATGAATTATTTCATGACAATCAGAATTTCTTTTAAAAGGATAGATACACATATATGCATGTGCATGGATGTATATACACAAAAACACATAGACATACCTATAAACATGCATACATATAAGTATATACACCCATAATTATCTATGTTTTAAATGAAAATAGAACTTCCATATTACAAGGTTTATAAGTCATATACTTAGTTGACATATTTGGCACAGTCATCACATTAAATAATAAAACTATTTCTATCAAAATCATAAAGAAGGCAAACACTTGTAAACAATATAATCATTCACATTGTAAGTGCTAACCAATGCAATTAAAACTAAGAATAAAATCAAGGTATAAATATTAATAAAATTGAAAAAAATATTGTAAGGTATGTTATTGTACTGTTTGAAAATCCCAAATGCCTAAAAAATACAGAGTCTCTAACACTGTTAAATGTAAATATAAGTAAACTGTATAAATCTAACAGTAAAAATAACCAAAAAATGAAATAAGCAATAAAAATGTGCAGAAACTATAATGAAGAATACTATAAAACTACTGAGGGAAGATAAAGAAGACTCACATAAAGGCAGAGATATCATCTTCTTCTTGAATAGGAAGACTACATTGTAAAGATGTCAGTTTCTTCCCTAAATGAAATCTATATATTTAATACAGTCCCAAGGGGGTAGAAAATATGAAATTGATACAATAATTCTAAAGTTTATCTGCAAGTATAAAACTTTGAATACCTGGCATCAATGCATCAATGTGGGGAAAAAAAAACAGGCAATTCAGTAGGTACCACTGGGAAAGTATTAATAGTTACTATCTTGGAAAATACAAAGTTGAAACTCCACTTCACAACCTTCACTATAATACATTCCACATAAATAAAATACATAAAATAAGCATAATACAATTATATATTAAAGGTATTAAAGCAAATACTCAGTGGTGTTTTAATTGCCAGAAAAAAACAGATAACATAAAGAAAAAACACATGTCAAATAACAGGTGGATGTTTAAATACAATAAGACATATCTCTGAAATGTATTATCAAATTGATAGTTAAAATAGTCATGCACAGATATTTACATTAACTAGGACAAATCTTTAGGGTGACAGGAATAAATAAGCAGAGGAAGATATCTGGAGAGATATATACCAAAGGTCAATACCTCTGAAATTCATAATTATATACAATTTATATTTTCATTTTTACATTTCTATTGCTGCAAGTTTCTAAATGGATTTATATTAGGCTTATATGCAAAAGAAAAAAATTCTTTCTTTTCACCAAAATTAAGAGTTGGGAGTTCAACTCTTGTTTCTCCCATTAGTGGAAATCAACTCTGGGCAAGCCACTTTTCCTGTGTGTCAATATATTCATCTTTCAATCTAACCCAAAGTCTTAATCAACTCTAAAATTCTAACTTCAGGGAGTAGCATCATACGCACACAAAGAGATATAAACAAACTACACATTCTTTTACAAAAAGACATGGAGAATGAGGAAGAACCAGTAGCAAGGTTCTTGAAGGCATTGAAGCAAATGTTGGTGCCCCAAGGATTGGAAAGTGCCAAGACCGCTGTTGTGACCAAACCATTCTTTGTCTCTCCAACCTAATTAGATGCATCTGTTAAATGGAACACTCTTCTTAACAATGCAATCTACCCCTATACTATTCTTCAACATTATTTAAGTCCTACAGCCATCATGATGCTCATATAATTGGTAATAGTTTTGTTCATGTAATTGGCAATGAAAACTATATTAATTTCAAGCTCTAGAAGAAACACAGAAAGAGATCAGTATTTATCAAGTGAAATAAAGAAATTAGAGAAAAAATTATTACTCTCAAAAGGGTAAAGAAGGTATTATAAACAACAGAGTGTACCTGATTGGAAGAGTGAGCTAAATTAGGTGATTTGTTTTAAAAGCAGTTCCTAGATGTATAGGACTTTGGTAAACATTTATTTTTGATCTAATTCAACTACAGGTATAAACTCAGTTCATGTCAAGGTTATAGAAGGAAAAAGGAAATGATTCTGCCACAAATCAGCTGTACGACTTAAGCTAGTACCTTATCCTCAGTGTTAGTTTCTTTAACCACTAAGAAAAATTGAAAGAATGCATTGGGATAGACAACTTCAAAGATAACTTGCCATTTGATTCTATGTTGCTGTGTCTTTTTCAAAACCTGATCTTTTTTCATGCTTCCTAAGTATCTTATGCCTGCTGACCTTAGAGATTTTAGAAATAGATTACAGTTGGATAATAATAAGATATTTACTTTAAAATATCAACAAAATATACCATTAGGAGATGTCATGATTCCAAAAGTGAAGTCTGAAGGAACCCAATAAATGAAGTCTTCATTCCTTACCCAAATTTGACACTAATCAGATACAGACATAGGGGTCAGGCAGATGGAGAACAAATGCCTGTTTATTGTTGATAAAAGAAAGTACGTATACGGCTTAGGTGTTCAGATGACAGGACTCACTGACTCCATCTGCCTAATTCCCTATGGGTGTATCCAATGAGTCACAGGCACAGCTGCACCCTCAGATGCCTCTCCATGGGAAGCTGCCTCGGTAAATCTTAGTCCACGAAGGCCCATAACAGAATGTATGCTCTCTGAAGGCTGTCAAACCCAAAGGAAAGGAAAGAGGAAGGACCTGAGCTAAGCAGGCTCAATTCTGTCTCCAACTCCACTGACCAGATAAGTCATTTCCTTCCTCTGAAGGGAACAAGTAAGACAGAGAATAGACAGAGATCTGTTGTTATTCTAACAGATCTCCCTCTACGTGGGTATGTGATGCCAAGGGAACAGAAGTCCCTTCACTCTGAAGTGCTCACAAGTCTTTATTTACTCAATGTTGAAGCATCAGCACTGTCACGCTCCCAAATGCATGGGGACACTGTCCCCAAGTCAAAATATATATATAATACACACACACACACACACACACACACACACACTTTACAGTGTTGTGACTGCTGAAGGCTCTGAAAGGGCATGTAATTTCTCTGTCTCTGTCTGTCTCTGTCTCTCTCACATATATGCCTAATTAAATACAATGCCATTCAGTACTATGTTGAAAACTCACTCCATATTCTAATTGCAGTCCCAAATGATATCCAACCATACTGCCCAACAAGTCAAAAAGGTTTCATAACAAAATTAACAATATAAAGACACAACAAATTTGAGCATAACCTCCACTACCAAGTTCTCAGAGAAAAGAAACTGCCCAAATATTTAAAGTTCAAGGTCAAATTCTCTTGCTCTTAAGAATTGGTGTTGAAATCACAAACGTCAAGTACATTATGTGTTATGTGTACTCAGCCAGGTCATACTCTTTGCAACCCCATGGACCGTAGCCCACAAGGATCCTCTGTCCATGGAATGTCCCAGGCAAGAATACTGGAGTGGGTTGCCATTTCCTTCTCCAGGGTATCTTCTGACCTAGGGATCAAACCCACATCTCTTGTGTCTCTTGCATTGGCAGGCAGATTCTTTAATGCTGAGCCACCAAGGAAGCCCTAAAATACACTGGAGGACCAAATACAAGTTAACATGCTCCATTTTCCCCTTCTCAGTCTCAACCAGAGAAGCTCTTGATGACTCAGTTAAACCAGATTTCCTTCAAGTCCTTCAAACCAAGCTGTCTTCCACAAAAAGCATCTCCAAATTTAAGTTAATTCACCACCAAAACCACTTCTTGCTCACTTTTAGAGAATCTGAAGAGTTAATAGACCCCCACAACACTGTCAAGGCAGTGACTCCACACTCACAAAATTTAGAGATCAAGGCTATCCCGACCATTAGAGCAGCTGTTTCAAAAAAAAATGAATTCCTAGAACCCAGGACTTTGGCCAAAGATTAGAGCAACAATCCCAGGGTGGTGTCTGAGGGAGGAGGAGAATATCCTCAGCTTCAACAGGATGCCATACATCTAGACCAGATGAACAGAGAAGATATGTATGCACACACACACAAACACACACACACTCTGAGAACTGAAACCTGATGGAGAGCAATTTTGAATCAGAAGGTTAAAGTTGGCTGGTTCCAAATTGGGAAAGGAGTACCTCAAGACTGTATATTGTCATCCTGTTTATTTAACTCACATGCAGAGTACATCATGTGAAATGCTGGGCTGGATGAAGCACAAGCTGGAATCAAGATTGCTGGGAGATATATCAATAACCTCAGATATGCAGATGACACCACACTTCAGGCAGAAAGCCAAGAGGAGCTGAAGGGCCTCTTGATGAAAGTGGAAGAGGAGAGTGAAAAAGGTGGCTTAAAACTCAACATTCAAAAAATGAAGATCATGGCATCTGGTCCCCTCACTTCATGGCAAATAGATGGGGAACTGTGACAGACTTATTTTCTTGGGCTCCAAAATCACTGCAGATAATGCCTGCAGCCTTGAAATTAAAATAGTCTTGCTCCTTGAAAAAGCTATAACCAACCTAGACAGCATATTAAAAAGCAGAGACATTACTTTGCCAACAAAGGTCCATCTAGTCAAAGTTATGGTTTTTCCAGTAGTCAAGTGTGGATGTGAGACTTGGACTATAAAGAAAGCTGAGCACTGAAGAATTGATGCTTTTGAACTATGGTGTTGGAGAAGACTCTTGAGAGTCCCCTGGACTACAAGGAGATCCAACCTGTCAACCCTAAAGGAAATCAGTCCTGAATATTCATTGGAAGGACTGATGCTGAAGATGAAGCTCCAATACTTTGGCCACCAAATGCAAAGAACTGATTCATTGGAAAAGACCCTGATGCTGGGAAAGATTGAAGGCAGGAGAAGAGGACAACAGAGGATGAGATAGTTGGATGGCATCACTGACAAATTTGAGAAAACTCTGGGAGTTGGTGATGGACAGAGAGGCCTGATGTGCTACAGTCCATGGGATCACAAAAAGTTGGACATGACTGAGCAACTGAACTGGTACTGATACTATCCTCTCTCAGAGAATGGCATTCTTATTTTTCTACAAAATTTAGAGATACACATAGGCTGCAAACCCAGTCACCAAATCTCATTTACAGCACTCTCCTTTTCCTTCCTGCATAATTAAAACTCCTTAATCTTCTTTTGTATTTGGACTCCATACATCTAGCACTTTAGGCTAAGTTGAATATAAGCTCCATGCTAGACCATGGTGGCTGTAATTACTAACTTTTCCCAGGACACTACTAAAAAAGAAATCTGTTTCTGTTTTTTCGTTTGCTTGTTTTTTGCATATTTTGCTATACAGTTGGCCCTTTTAGGTTACCTATTTTAAACACAGCAGTGCGTACCTGTCAAACTCCCAGTCCATCCCTCCCAGTAACCATAAATTTGTTCTCTAAGTCTTTGAGTCTGTTTTTGTTTTGTAAATAAAATCAATTATTTCATTTCTTTTAGATTCCACATATAAGTGATTCCATGTGACTTTTGTCTTTCTCTGTGTGATTTACTTCACTTACTATGATAATCTCCAGTTCCATACATGTTGCTGCAAATAGCATTATTCAATTATTGTTCAAGACTGAGTAATACTCCATTGTAAAAATGTACCACATCTTCTTTATCCATTTACCTGTCAGTGGACATTTAAATTGCTTCCAAGTCTTGGCTATTGTAAACAGTGCTGCAGCGAACACTGGGGTGCATGTATCCAGAAATCTGCCTTTGAAAGTGTTACCACACACGTTGCAATCACAGGATTGCCTCTTCAGACCCACAAGCAGGAGATGCAGATGGTCTTTCTCAAGCTTGTGACCCTGGGTGCTGAGTGAGGACAAAGCCCTGTGCCGTGATCCTCCAATGACCCTATTTCAACAGTGCTTCATTGTTCCAGGAGTTAAATAGCTTTTCCTTTTGCTATATATTTTCCTACACTCTGGACTATGGTCTAAAATTTTCTTTCTCTGCGCTGTTTTTTACTTTTTTCAAGATGACTCACATAAGTTTTAAATGATTTTCTTTGCTTTGAGGCTGGCTGCTTTCCTTCTCTAACTCAGGTAGGGCAGCACTGCTTGCTGTGTTCAAGAGTCTTCTTTCCATTATATTTCCCTTTGTTTTCTGGCCCAGATATTTTATTTTCTAATATAACCCTCTAGTTTTCATCTCCTATAATGAGATTAAGTCAAGAAGTACTGAGAACAACAAAAGCATCCTTTGAACAGCTAACCCAAGACTGGATTCAAACCATCATTATCTTGCCTAGATCCCCTCTAATGAGCCTATCTCTCTTGCTGCTTCCCTTAGAATCCTAATTCTATGTATCTCTTGGGTTTGTTCCCAAAGACATGGGAGATTCCTAGCCTGACTCACAACGAGTGGGTCACCTTGCACACCAATCATCTAACAGCTCTCTGATCATCTCACAGCACTACTGTCTTCCTCTCTTAAACATGCCCAGCCGACATAATCTCAGGACTCCTACTATGATCTTTCAAGCTTCAGGTTTTTTCCCACATTGTAAAGATTTTTCATTTTCTATTTGTGTTCTTATGCTCTTTGCTGAGTGAATATTTAAACTCCAACTCTGAAGTAAAATTGAAAATTTCTTAAGGAAAAAAAAAATCTTTGGTTACAAAGTACAGGGTGAGAGAGAACAATAGCACAAAGCTTTTTGATCAAAAGTAAAAGGTATAGGACAGATGCCACTTCACGGATGAAAGTATAAGCACCAATAAGGTACAGTTGACAAATTAAAAAGTGTAGATTGAAGATGTATAATTAATGTTCTGATATATGTATAAATTGTGAAATAATCACCACAGCATTAATCACCTCACATACTTAATACTTTTTTTGGTTGAGAACTCGTAAAACCTACTCTAACAATGTCAACTGTACAATACAGTATTACCAACCATAGTTACACTGCCATAGACCCCAAGAACTTATTCATCTTGCATATCTGAAATTTGTACCCCCAGGCCCCAGGCCTCTTTCTACTCTCTTTTGAGGTTTAGATTTAAAAGGCCACCTCTCAAGAGCTCCTTTACCCTTTTAGATTAATTGCTCCAGTTGGCTCTCTAAAGTTTTGTCTTAGACTTTATTATGTTTAGTGTTTGTGATTTAAGAAGACCTAATGGATCGTCATTTCCTAGTACCCGTTGGATGAACTTTTAAGAGGTTAGTTTCACCTCCTTTGCTTTTCTCACCATCTCAATTCCCTTTCATCACTCTCCAACTGGTTCTCTAAGCTGCTAGCAGTTCTCTTTAACAAACTCTCTCTCTCCTTCCAGCTTAATCAGCCTATCTTCTCCCCTTTCATTTTATTCTCTCACTCTTATTGCTGATAATAAAACTGATGTGAGTTTTCCGAACTCTCTTATTCCTCCTTGAATCCCTCAACAATTCTCATGTATCTAGAAACAATCATAGGAGCTTTTAATTACCAGTTCCTTCATGTTGCCCTAATTTTAGTAAAAGGACTTGAAACCTCTCCCTTAGCATTGCCCATCCTCAAAGAGTTTACAGCCAGCACTGCTAGATTTTGCTCAATGACATATGTAGTTCCTAGCTGCCTTCAGATTTTTTTTGTTTTTTTTTTTACTGACGCACTATTTGTTTTGAGGACTAAAACACACATTTTTAGTGTGTTCATGCCTGTTTGCCAGTTGACTTCAATACCAGGCTTGAATTAAGCCTCTGTATTTAGTTCACACCAGCAGCCCACGTTCTCTAGCCTCCTAAACGGCTAGCGTTTTTTAAAAGACATATTGTACCCCAGTGTTCATCGCCGCATTGTTTACAATAGCCAGGACATGGAAGCAACCTAGATGCCCATCAACAGACGAATGGGTAAGAAAGCTGTGATACATATACACAATGGAATATTACTCAGCCATTAAAAAGAATTCATTTGAATCAGTTCTACTCAGGTGGACGAAACTGGAGCCTATTGTACAGAGTGAAATAAGCCAGAAGGAAAAACAAAAATACAGTATGCTAACATATATATATATGATATTTAGAAAGATAGTAACGAGAACCCTGTATACGAGACAGCCAAAGAAACGCAGATGTATAGAACAGTCGTTTGGACTCTATGGGAGAGGGCAAGGGTGGGATGATATGGGAGAACAGTATTGAAACATGTTAATTATCATATGTGAAATCAATCGCCAGCCCAGGTTTGATGCTCAGGACTGGTGCACCGGGATGACCCAGAGAGAGGGAATCGGGAGGGAGGTGGGAGGGGGATTCTGGAAGGGGAACATAGGTATACCCATGGCAGATTCATGTCAATGTATGGCAAAACCAACACAGTAATGTAAAAAAATTAAAAAAAAACCTACTGTGAACTCCATAAATAAATAAATAAATAAAAGACATACCCTGCTTACTCACCAGAATAGAAATAGTCACATATATTTAACCAAAAACCACAAACTAGAGCATTAAGCTCTACAGGCAGCAGCCCATGCTAAGTAAGCTGAAGGCATGAAGTTACCTAGCCAGGCTCCCCCATTTAAGAAACAACCAAACAAATTTTTGAAAGGGCATAACACAAGCCAGAAACCCAAGTGATACTTATTTGCTAATATCTAGACCCTTAAGTCACCTATCGGGTACATATTAATAATTTTTATCCCTAAATTCCACTCTCCACGTCTTTCTCAGGTTTTCTGGCGCAATAGTCAAGATAAAGAATTTCAGCTATTCCAGTAAAAAGATCCCCTGGTCCCTAGTCAAATTCAGAAACAATTAAGATGAAGAAGTCAGATAAGTAGAGACAAAAAGAAAATGTAACCTGTTGAAAATAATTCATATTTGAAAATTATTATTATTGAAAATTGAAAAGAGTAACATTAACCATGTTGACCTGTGGTTAAGCCAATGGATTAAGAGAACAAAGTCATGTGCAAAATGTTAGGGAAGATCACTTTTCTCCTACGTCTTACTGAGGGTCATTCAATACAGTAGCTTCTTGACTTCCTTTCTTTTCTCCTCTAAAATCTCCCCTAGAGAAGGAAATGTGGATTTTCTGATTAGAAAATTTGAGAGCAGGTACTGGTCATGGATGACTCAGTTCTTTTTTTCCTTACCCACTGTTTGGCAGCAGGTCTGCCGATAAAAGCATGCTCTTCCATTCTGTGAGGTAGAGAAGAAGGTCCTCCTATGGGGACATCTGATACTGTTCAGAGCAATCATTGCAACTGGAACTAAATGTGCTGAGTCTTTCCATTGTGAAGGCAAACTTAGCAAACCTACCTGGCTAAAAGACCCAGAGTTCCTAAATTCATCTGTATCGGTAATAAGACTACATTACATTTGTATGGCTTTATCACTAAGTTGCTTCTAAACCTATGTAGAATGAGGAAAGAAAGACAAAGTGTTATTATTTATTGTGCACCTTACACCTAATTCTGTTTTCTCTAATCATCTACAAATAACAAGCAAGTGAACATCCACTATTTAAGTATTCCATGAAATCTTATCTGAAAAATAATCCTTAGAGGTTGCCTTTCAATGTTATTATAAAATCTGAGTAGATGGTAGGCTTCCAAAGAGGCAAAGCAGTTTCTATAGTATCAGTAATATTGAAAAGAAGCCCTAAAAAATGAACCTGAACATATTTTCTAATTTTTGAAGTGTGTCTATTGTTATTTTTGTTTTTAATACAAATATATGTACAAGGAGTTAATAATGGATTCCTAATGCTTGAATGAGTATATTGGATCAAGATCTCCTTAGAGAAGGAAAAACTAGTAGATAAGGGAAAATTCTGTATCTGGCAAGATAAGTGGTCACTAAAAAGGGTCACAGAAAGGTAAAAATGAGGTGCAGAAAATACAGATCCCAAACTTTACAATGTGGTTCACCAGATACCACAGGATTTTCCTTAATACATACTATAGCTTCAAAGTCATTTTTCCATGAATGTGCCATGTTCCAACTTAAATGCCAAAAAAAAAGTGATTCAAAACAATAAGCAAAGGTAACACAAGCAAGCCTGGGTTCCCACTGACATTTTTTAACTTTCTTGGACTTTCTTTCTGTTTGTTAACAGCTTCTAAGGCCTAGTTTCCTTTGAAAAATCATTCCTTCCTGGATGTTTTAGGTATCAAACTTATTTGGCCTTTCTTACAAGGAAGACACTATGATGGGATGAAAGGAGAGTTAAGTTGACAATCATGAGGTCTGAGTTTCTATCCTATAGGAACCTTCCATCTAAAAATCTTAGCTTCCTCCTCTATAAATAAGGGGTATGCACAAAATTATTCCAATAATACTCCCAGCTGTGACCTGCTTTACAGCCAAATAAATGATTTACTTACACAAAGATGCAATACCTAAGAAGATGACTGCAAAAGCAACAGAACAAAACAACAAAACCAGCCAGCTCATAGATGCAGAAAATGGATTTGTAGTTTCCAGAAGTGGGACAGCAAGGGGCAGAGAGTGGCGAATGAATGTGTGAAGGAGGTCCAAAGGTACAAACTTTCAGTTATAAAATAAGTCAAGGTGGTGTAATATATTTACAGTATGGTGACTGTGGTTGTAATAATATCAGACTGCATATTTGAAAGTTGCCAATAAAATAAATCTTCTAAGTCCTTACCACAAGGGAAAAAAAATGCTGTAACGACCTGTGGAGACAGATGTTAAACTAGACTTATTGTGGTGAATAAATATTTGTAATATATACAAATATTGAATCATTATGTTTTACATCTGAAACTACTATAATTTTTGTGCCAATTATAACCACATTTTAAAATAAGAAAGAAAAACAGGGCTCCAAAGAGGAACCCCTATCAAAACACAACAACAAAAAATGACCACAGTGAGGATGCAACGATGATGTTTCTTGAGCCCCTCTCTTGTCAGAAGCCAGGAAAATCATTTGATACATCGCTTACTCCTAGCTGCCACCACAACTCTCCATTCCAGGTGCTAGAAGAGCGCTTCAGTGAACAGACCCGCTTTCCCGTGTAGGTTACAACCCTGCTCCTCAAACGGAGGCAGGTAGACCATGCGTTAACACTTCACAGAAATGCAAATCCTGGGCTCTGCTGCAGACCTACTGAATCAGAATCTACTTTTGAATAAGATCTCTATAGCACTGATTTGCATGTTAAGGTTTGACAACCAACCACTAGTTAGAAAATGCTATGAAAGTAAGAGAGATGAAACTAGCCACTGTGTTACTTACTAAAGCAACCAAGACAGAGAAATTTGGCAACTTGAATATTATCACAAAGCTGTAAATGATAGAGTTGAAATCTTGTCTCATTTCAAAGTCCATGTAGTTTCCCCCATATGATGTCATTTTCCAAGTGGAATTAAATATCCTATTTTACTTCAAGTGATAGGTAGGTAGGTAGACACATAGTAGACAAAGAGATAAAAATGACAGTAGATATAGACAGATATAGCTACCTAATATGTACAACCTAACTGCAAAAAATGTGAATTCTGACACTAGTCTATACTGTTCTTCATTTGAGACAAATTAAAACTTCAGTTGATACCATTTTTTGTTTATTTTTATTAATAAAGTAGTAACAATAGCTACTGTAAATTACTCTGATGACCTAATAGAAAAAGCTAAGCCCACAACTAAGACCAAGAAATTAAAGAGGCTAAAAACACTTTAATAACTTACATTATAATAAGATTATGCTATGGTAAAGTTCAGAATGCTGAAATATAGCATTGTGGGAGCTGTGAGATAGTATTACATAGAAACCACCACAGAAAATAATTAACTACTTTCGTCAAGAGCAAATTATCCTATTAACATGGTCACCTGTCAACTATAGAAAAATAGAAAAATTGAATTACCTTATTTGAATTTATTAAACTTCTGTAAATTGTAATTAAAGAAGGAGTCCCAAGATATAATGTTGGAATGCTGAGTACAAGTACTTTCCTTTATAACAAAAATAGAATTTCTGTAGTACCAGTAAACATCTACTTGTAGTAATCACTTAGAATTACATAATATATTGAGGTTGAAAAATACCATTAGGAAGAACATAATATTTTATTACACCTTTACATCATCTCCTCCAGAAGGCTATATGGCATCTATTGCTACATGAAAATTATGTCCTTGGTCATTTCATGAAATCACATTTTACAAAAATTTAAATGATTCCAAGTAGACTAACTTCATTTTGTATTTTAAGTACATGTTTCAGGATTCAACCTAATTATAGATCTCCCTAATATGGTACTTCTATTATGCTAAGGACAAGAATAAAATAATCTTTTTTTATTATTATTCAATCATCATCTCTGGAGATTGAGATTTTATACCACAGATAAATTCCTTCCTACAAGCATCCAGAAAAGGAGAGTCAGTCAATTAGTTCAGTCACTCAGCTGTGTCTGACTCATTGTGACCCCACGGACTACAGCACACCAGACTTCCTTGTCCATTACCAACTTTGAGAACTTGTTCAAACTCATGTACATTGAGTTGGTAATGCCATCAAACCATCTCATCCTCTGTTGTCCCCTTCTCCTGCCTTCAATCTTTCCCAGCATCAGGGTCTTTTCCAGTGACAAAACATGATCTACTGGAGAATGGAATGGCAAACCACTTCATTATTCTTGCCTTGAGAACCCCATGAGAAAAGGACAAATAAAACCTAATATCTAACAGAAAAGACTGGACAAAATCCTTCCACACAAAAAAAGCTATTCACCACATACTTCGTGTGTTCTTGCTTACAGAGCCCTATTACATAAAGTAGTCATTTGATTGTCACAACAAAAAACCCTCTAGGTAGGTGGAACAACCATGATGATTCTGTTGTGTAAATTGAGATTCAAAGAAGTTCAGTATTATGTCCTAGACCTCAGGTCAGTCGGTGCTGGAGCCAGGCCCAAGTTAGGTTTTCTGTGCCTCTACTCATACACAGTGCCTCTATTTTAGAAATGTGCTATTGACTTTATATGTCAAACTGATATATGATGCAGATTTGTGTTCATCATAACAAATGCTGCTCCATGCTACTAACCTTGAAATACAAAATTTGAAAAGATTCTTTCCCACAAAAAGACAAATCAAGGTTTCTTCTATGCCAAGATTTAGCCATAATATCATGATTTTTCTTAGGAAACCCGTTATTGCTTGATAGCAAAATATGTTCAGTTTGATATTAGCTGGGCTCTTAAGCAGATAGTGGGGCCATTACCACTTCAAAAATACACCATTAGTGAAACTGTAAAACCTGCTTAAAATTTGATAAGAGAATAGCTTCATGGAAAGTAAAATTGAGGTTTCAAGAGAAGGAAAACTAGTTATTAAGTTCATAGGCTACACAAGGCACTTTTTGGAGGACTGATCAATGCATTACTGTTTCCAATGACAATTTTATACAAACATATATTTTAAAAAGAATACACAATGAGTTGTGATTAGAGATTCCAATAAATTTCCCCCAAAACAATGTGGCTAAAGAAGTAATTTTAGGTTTTAAATAGTTTTTCTCATACTTGTTCTCCCCAGTTTTTGCTAGGATAGGTGTTAATACTTGCTGCGCTGTCCTGGTGGTTCAGTGGTGAAGAATCCACCTGTCAATGAGACGAGATGGTTAGATAGCATCACTGACTCACTGGACATAATTTGAGCAAACTTCCAGAGGCAGCAGAGGACAGGGAAGCCTGGTGTGCTGCAGTCCACAAAGTCGCAAAGAATCGGACATGACTTAGCAACTGAACAAGATACTTGTTTGAATGAAGGACTTCATTGTTCACAATTCACAGGTTTCAAATTAAACCTACAGTCTGTTGTTGCTGCATGTATTGTCATTTTACTTTTTTATTTTTAGCTTCTTTTTACTCTTGCATGTGTGCTACTTTGCGACCCTATG
The DNA here is from genome assembly GCA_007570785.1 of Antilocapra americana. Classification (NCBI taxonomy): domain Eukaryota; kingdom Metazoa; phylum Chordata; class Mammalia; order Artiodactyla; family Antilocapridae; genus Antilocapra; species Antilocapra americana. The sequence goes on from ML663566.1 coordinate 3,521,754, forward strand.
GACAGTAGCCTGCCAGGCTACTCTACTCATGGGATTCTCCAGGCAAGAATACTGGAGTGTTGCCATTTCCTTCTCCAGGGGATCTTCCCAACCCAGGATTCCAACCCCTCTCTCTTATGTCTCCTGTACTGGAAGGCGGGTTCTTTACCACTAGCGCTACCTGGGAAGCCTTCAACTTTTCCATCCCCTGAATACAGCCCACCTTTTCCCTATCAGCATGTGATCAGTAGTAATAGCCTGGGATGTATATCCTTCCATGCTTTCCTCATGCTCAAAAAGAGTTTTTTTGAAGGAAAAAAAGTTATACAAATCTATATTTCCCCCTTTGAGTTCATTTACAATACTTTTTGCCATAAAATTTTGTTTTATACCCAAGTGTGTTCTTTTTATATCTTTCAAGTTTCCTATGTTACTTCATCAGGTCTTTGCAACTTTGTCTCTATACATATATACAAGTTCAAATTTTTCTCGGGATTGTTTTTTTTTATATTGCATATAGTGTTTCCTTAAGTTATTGATCTCTTCAGTCTGGGTAGATTTTTTACATATTTCTTAGTATGTATAATGCCATTCTTTTTCTTTGCTTCAGTAGGGTTTTATTGATTTTCTTGAAAACTCAAAGAAAAAATACTTTGAGAATATAAATACTATTTCACTTTTATTATAGGACTTAAGGTTAGTATTTCCCTTTACCAATTTTACCTTTGTTGTTATTGCTTTTCTTTTAATTTAAAAAATATTATAAAGTTCCCATTTTTGGATCACTGACTGAAGTTATTACTTAAACAGAGTTTTACTGAGGCTATTTGGTTTTATAAAGTAATCAACTTTACAACGTTTTCAAAATTATTCAAAACATTATCTTAGTCTTAGTTTCTACTTTGATTTGTAATGAATTTAGTACTGCAGTTCTTGATTTTCCATCAGGGAGGAGACTCTGGTCTTCTTTTTCATCATTAATTTTATTTTAACCCAATACAAAATGTATCCTGTAAAGTTCTACCATTTTACTAGTTTTCCTCATTGTCAAGTATATGGTTAATTATAAATATTTCATAGATAAATAAAATAATATTTCTATTTGAAAGTATGAGTTTGTATATATAGTTTTTATATGATGTTTACTGACATCATTCAGATCCTCTATGTTCTCAATTATTTTCTCTATTAAATCTGACTCCAAAGTAGGCATATTAATATCTCCCACATAACTGTATTTTTCACAAGGTCTCCTTGGAGTTTTAATAGCTGTATGTGTATTTAACAGCTATGCTGTTTGGTGTATCCAGATTCATGACAACTACATTTAAAAAAAAATAGGCATTTTACTATGACATAATGGTGGTGCTAGTGTTAAAGAACCTGCCTGCCAATGCAGGAGATGTAAGAGACATGGGTCAGATCCCTGGGTCAGGAAGATCCCCTGGAGAAGGGCATGGCAACCCCACTTCAGTATTCTTGCCTGGAGAATCCCATGGACAGAGGAGCCTGGTGGGCTACAGTCTATGTGGTCACAAACAGTTGGACACAACTTCAATGTTTTAGCATAGATGTTTCTCTATCAGTATATATAATGTTTCTTATACATCAGTTAAGTGCTTTTGACCACTTTATCTGACAATCATACTCCTCTTGTGTTTCTCATAAACAGCATACACTGGGCGTAGATTTTTGACAGTCTCTCCACTTCCATAAGAGATTTCAGCCAGTTCACCTTTAGTGTGAATCAATATAATTATTTACTTAATTATTTCAGTTTATATTTCCTTTAAAAATATTTTCCCTGTGCCAATATTTTGCTGATATGATCAAACTGCAAATCTTTCATTCTTGCTTGCTTATTGATTTGAATATTCCCCACTCCACTTTACTAGTTCATTTAGTTTATTTTTCCTTTACCTCCATTTACAATAAAATATTTCTCAATTATAAAAAAGCATGATGCTTCTTATCTATTAGGACAATATATTCCCCTGCTGCTACCAAATCCAATCCCGATAAAACATTTATAATACTTTTACTTCCCATTCTTTCCCCTCCCAGGTTAGATATTTAGAGTATAGGCTCCTCATTATCAGTAAGTTATAGAAATGAACCAAAGATGGCCCCAGTGTGTTGGTGCTAGATTATTTACTTCAGCACAGCAGGCGACTGTTAGCTCAAAAGTCTACCAATGCCCAAATTCAAAATTTTACACATCAAATTGTTTTAAATGTAAACCAAATATGCAGGCGTTCAGTCATTCACAGCATGCCTGCGATGCATACCCCATGACACTACAACCAACATCTGCTAGCCAAAGATAAGACAAATCTCGGGGGGATAGAAAAGACTCCAAACTGCTGCTTCTCAATGGGGTCCCCTGACCCAGAAACTCTCTGCCACCCTCCCTGGTGAAATCACCTGCACATATAACTCGCCTCTCCCACAGGGGTTCCCTTGCCCTCTTGCCCTTCTGGGTGTTGCCCTACACTATTGTCTCAGAAGGTCTCCTGCTCTGAGGGACATTCCCTTTCTTTTTTTTTTTTTTTTTTTTAATTTTTTATTTTTTAATTATTGTTTTAGCCATACATTGTTATGATATCACCATGGGTTTACATATGCTTCCCCTCCGGGTCCCCCCTCCCTCCTCCCTCCCCCCCGGGAAATCTCGCTGCACCAGTCCCGAGCATCAATCCTGGGCTGGCGATTGATTAGACACATGACAATTAACATGCTTCAATGCCCTTTCTTGTAAATCAGTCCAACCGCCACCCATATAGAGCTTGCTGTGTGCTACCGCCACCTCATGGTCATGTATTTTTTCTTGATCATCTCCCAAAGCCCTGAACTCATTACAAAACTCTCACATTTAGCTTACTCATTATAGTAAATATAATAACTTTCTTTTGATGTATTTTCCTTTTCAATAATCAATATCTAGCATTGAAATAATACACATCCCTTCATCCTATTAAGGATACATAAAGGTAGATGATAAATAGATATCATCTGTTTAGGTACACACAGAGATGATAGACAGATTGAAAGATAGACAAATTTGGTTCTTCACCACTGTGAATTCTCATCTCCTTCTTTTTCTATTTGAAGGTCTGACATATTATATTTTGTTGGAGTACATGCTCAAGCAATTATCCCCCATGAAATACATAAGTGAAACACACTAGAATTATTGAATATTCATAACACTTTATCCTATTCACCATGAACCTAAGAGATTAGTTATATCTTAAATGGGTATTAAAGCCCTGTACTACAGTGCTTTTATCTCTGTAACCTATAATAGGTCTTTCAAACTTCAATACTGAAGATGAAGATTGAAATCTCTATAGCCCTTTCTCATTTTGTAAATATATTCTATCAGCCTACAAGATTGTATAATTTATCTTAAGCATTAAAGTTCAGGAATTTTATCAGAATTTCCTGAAGTTTGTGTCTATTTTCCTCGATCATACCTAAAATTTGTGAAGATTTTCCTCTAGCTTTATTGACATACAATTGGCAAATGAAACTGGACACATTAAAGGTTACAACATGATGTTTTTGTATACATATACATTGTGCAATGTGTATCACAATCAAGCTAATTAGAACTTCTATTACCTCTGTTACCTCTTTTCTTGTGTGGTGAGAATATTTAAGATCTACTCTTATAGCAAATTTCAATTATGCAGTAGGTATCAATAACCATAGTCACCATGCTCTATATTAGGTCCCCAGAACATATTCATTATATAGCTATAACTTTGAACCCTTTGATCAACATCTCCCCATTTTATCCAGCCCCTGTTTTCTAAGTAAATAAGTAAAGTCACTCAGTCATGTCCGATTCTTTGCGACTCCATGGATGGTAGCCTGCCAGGCTTCTTTGTCAATGGGATTTTCCAGGCAAGAGTATGGAGTGGGTTGCCATTTCCTTCTCCAGGAGATCTTCCTGACCCAGAGATCGAACCTGGGTCTCCAGCATTGCAGGCAGACGCTTTACAGTCTGAGCCACCAGGGAAGCCAAGAGCCCTGTTAACCACTTTTCTACTAGCTGTTTCTATGGGTTTGATATTTTTAGACTCCACATGTAAGATATACAGAATGTGTCTTTCTGTGTCCAGCTTATTTCACTCTAACATAATGGCCTTCAGGTTAATTCATATTTTCACAAATTGCAGGCTTTCCTTCTTTTTCATCTCTGAATAATATAGCATTGTATGTATATACCACATTTTCTTTTCTCATTCATCCATCAATAGATTCTTAGGTTATTTCCATATCTTGGCTATTGTGAATAATACTGAAATCAACATGGAATGCAGTTATCTATTAAGAATATTGATTTTGTTTTCTTTGGACATATACCCAGAAATGGGATTTTAAATCTATAGACTCAAGAATTCAACTCAGGAACTTTCCTGGCTGTCCAGTGATTGGGGCACCTAGTTCTATCCCTGGTCAGGGAACTACGATTACACATGCCACCATGATTTAGCCAAAAACAAAACTCAACTATTTAAAAAATTATTGATTCTGTTACATCTAAATTTTTTTTTCTATGACTCCTAATATGTACACATTCAGTTCAGTTCAGTCATTCAGTCGTGTCCGACTCTTTGCGACCCCATGGACTGCAGCAAACCAGGCTTCCCTGTCCATCCCCAACTCTTGGAGTTTACTCAAACTCATGTCCATTGAGTCAGTGATGCCACCCAACCATCTCATCCTCTGTTGTCCTCTTCTCCTCCCACCTTCAATCTTTCCCAGCATCAGGGTCTTTTCAAATGAGTCAACTGTTCGCATCAGGTGGCCAAAGTATTGGAGTTTCAGCTTCAACATCAGTTCTTCCAATGAACACCCAGGACTGATCTCCTTTAGGAAAGACTGGTTGGATCTCCTTGCAGTCCAAGGGACTCTCAAGAGTCTTCTCCAAGACCACAGTTCAAAAGCATCAATTCTTAGGTGCTCAGCTATCTTTATAGTCCAACTCTCACATCCATACATGACTACTGGAAAAACCATAGCTTTGACTAGATGGACCTTTGTTGGCAAAGTAATGTCTCTGCTTTTTAATATGCTATCTAGGTTGGTCATAACTTTCCTACCAAGAAGTAAGCATCTTTTAATTTCATGGCTGCATTCACCATCTGCAGTGATTTCGGAGCCCCCAAAAATAAAGTTTGCCACTGTTTCCCCATCTATTTGCCATGAAGTGAGGGGACTGGATGCCATAATCTTAGTTTTCTAAACGGTGAACTTTAGGCCAACTTTTTCACTCTCCTCTTTCACTTTCATCAAGAGACTCTTTAGTTCTACTTCACTTTCTGCCATAAGGGTGGTGTCATCTGCATATCTGAGGTTATTGATATTCTTCCCAGCAATCTTGATTCCAGCTTGTGCTTCAACCAGCCCAGCGTTTCTCATGATGTACTCTGCACAGAAGTTAAATAAGCAGAGTGACATTATACAGCCTTAATGTACTCCTTTTCCTATTTGCAACTAGTCTGTTGTTCCATGTCCACTTCTAACTAGTGCTTCCTGACCTGCATACAGGTTTCTCAAGAGGCAGGGCAGGTGATCTGGTATTCCCATCTCTTGAAGCATTTTCCACAGTTTATTGTGATCCACACAGTCAAAGGCTTTGGCATAGTCAATAAAACAGCAATAGATGTTTTTTCTGGAACTCTTTTTCTTTTTCGATGATCCAATGGATGTTGGCAATAAAACCAATTTGAACATTTGGAAGTTCATGGTTCACATACCGTTGAAGCATGGCTTGCAGAATTTTGAGCATTACTTTACTAGCATGTGAGATGAGTGCAATTGTGAGGCAGTTTGATCATTCTTTGGCATTACATTTCTTTGGGATTGGAATCAAAACTAACCTTTTCCAGACCTGTGGCCACTTCTGCATTTTCCAAATTTGCTGGCATATTGAGTGCAGCACTTTCACAGCATCATCTTTCAGGATTTGAAATAGCTAAACTGGAATTCCATCACTCCCACTAGCTTTGTTCGTAGTGATGCTTCCTAAGGCCCACTTGACTTCACATCAGGATGTCTGACTCTAGGTGAGTGATCATACCATCATGATTATCTGGGTTGTGAAGATCTTTTTTGTATAGTTCTTCTGTGTATTCTTGCCACCTCTTCTTAGTATCTCCTGCTTCTGTTAGGTCCATACCATTTCTGTCCTTTATTGAGCCCATCTTTGCATGAAATGTTCCCTTGGTATCTCTGATTTTCTTGAAGAGATCTCTAGTCTTTCCCATTCCGTTGTTTTCCTCTGTTTGTTTGCACTGATCACTGAGGAAGGCTGTCCTATCTCTTCTTGCTATTCTTTGGAACTCTGCATTCAAATGGGAATATCTTTCCTTTTCTCCTTTGCTTTTTGCTTCTCTTCTTTTCTCAGCTATTTGTAAGGCCTCCTCAGACAGTCATTTTGCTTCTTTGCATTTCTTTTTCTTGGGGATGGTCTTGATCCCCATCTCCTGTAAAATGTCACGAACCTCCTTCCATAGTTCATCAGGCACTCTATCAGATCTAGTCCCTTAAATCTCTTTCTCATATCCACTGTATAATCATAAGAGATTTGATTTAGGTCATATTCAAATGGTCTAGTGGTTTTCTCTACCTTCTTTCATAGTTAACAAAAGTGTCCAAAATGTAATACTTGGATGCAGTCTCAAAAACGACAGAATGATCTCTGTTCATTTCCAAGGCAAACCATTCAATATCATGGTAATACAAGTCTATGCCCCGACCAGTAATGCTGAAGAAGCTGAAGTTGAATGGTTCTATGAAGACCTACAAGACCTTCTAGACACCCAAAAATATGTCCTTTTCATTATAGGGGACTGGAATGCAAAAGTAGGAAGTCAAGAAATACCTGGAGTAACAGGCAAATTTGGCCTTAGACTACAGAATGAAGCGGGGCAAAAGCTGATAGAGTTTTACCAAGAAAATGCACTGGTCATAGCAAATACCCTCTTCTAATACAAGAGAAGTCTACACATGGACATCACCAGATGGTCAACACCAAAATCAGACTGATTACATTCTCTGCAGCCAAAAGTGGAGAAGCTCTATGAAGTCAGCAAAAACAAGACCGGGAGCTGACTGTGGTTCAGATCATGAACTCCTTATTGCCAAATTCTCTTAAATGTACACATTAGGTCTCCTAATCTACACTTCATGTTTGTTTTATTTAGCTTCCTAACTCTCAACATTTTATACTTTTGTTCAGAGTTGTAAGTTATTTCTTCCACTATGTCATGCTGGCCATTAATTATGATCTCAAACGGGCCATCTTCTCCTTTTATTTATCTCTTGAATATTTTTATTTTTTTAAAAAAATTCAGGACTTTTTGGGCTTTTGTCTATCTGATTTTAGTTAAATCCTCATGCAGAGAAAGAGGTAGTAATGGAAATACAGAGCAACATAATGAAAAGAGTATGTCTATTCCAGCATCTCTATTTTGTTAGGATTGTCACCTTGGGCTGTTCAGACTGTTCTCTGTATTCTCGAATCCCTTCTGCACTGATGTTCCTTTTCCCCAGCCTACTCATGGGCCTTGGGGCATGATGTATTTGCTACTGGAAAATCAATACCCTCTCTAGATATCTGAAAGAAGCTTCTTCTCTGCTGGTCTCCTTCATTGCAAAATCTGACAAAAGATTTGAGAAGTATCAAGTAATTCAAAAAAATCCTACAGATAGTACATGGAACAGCTATGGTAAGAACAAGACTTCTTTTCTTTCCATTTTTTTTACAAAGTTATTGTAGTTTCCTCTACTAAAGCATCCATTTTACATTTTTTACAATTAGATGGTATCAACAATAATGATGGAGAAGGCAATGGCACCCTACTCTAGTACTTTTGCCTGGAAAATCCCATGAATAGAGGAGCCTGGTAGGCTGCAGTCCATGGGGTCACAGAGTCGGACATGACTTAGTGAGTTCACTTTCACTTTTCACTTTCATGCATTGGAGAAGGAAATGGCAACCCACTTCGGTGTTCTTCCCTGGAGAATCCCAGGGACAGAAGAGCCTGGTAGGCTGCCGTCTATGGGGTCACACAGAGTCGGACATGACTGAAGCGACTTAGCATCAGCAGCAACAATAATTAACCCATTTTCCACACTTACATAAATGCAATTAGCATTGTCTCTTCAACTAGAAGTTGGTTGGCTTTGCAAAGGAATAGTTCAGGATGTGAGTAGGTGACAGAGAGGCAAGAGCTATGAACCTGGAAAGGGAAGTGGCTGGGGGAAGAAATGAGAGAGTCATAGGGAAGCCTCCCTGAGAGCCAGGTTAGTGAAACTCAAGATGACAGCAGGTAGGCCTAACTCTCATCACACTGTGAGCATATGTGTTGGGAATGGTGGTGGTTACATGTACCTTGAGCTTTATTGATATCCCTTTTCTACTCTTGGGCTTTCCAGGTAGCACAGTGGTAAAGAATCTGCTTGCCAATGCAGGAGACACAAGAGACACAGTTTCGATCCCTGGCTCAGGAAGATCCTCTGAGGAAGGAAACAGTAACCCACTCTAGTACTCTTGCCTAGGAAATACCATGGACAGAGGAGCCTGGTGGGCTACAATCCAGGGGGTCACAAAGAGTCTGACAGGACTGAGTGCATGTGCGCATGTGCACACGCACACGCACACACACACACACACACACACACACTCACACTCCACTCCTGGGGAAAAGAGCACCGTGACCAGGAGAGTGGAGTCAGATAGGCTGGTGGACTCAGACAAGGCTAGCCAGCTCTTTTTCACTCTCAAGGGCCTTTAACTTGTAACACTATATAAACATGCTCGGGTTGTCCACTGTGCTGAGAGCTTTCTAAAAGCACAAAAACCTATCACACAAAACAGAGATGCCTGAAGATCCCACTTAGCCCACATGTTGCTGTGCAACACATCAGCTTTCTGGATTATTTAACACTAATTAGAAACAATTCCTGTTTCTTAATATTTATAAGAAAAAACATTCATTCAATCTATGTTTAAACTTATTCATAGAAGTTTGTCAACATTTTGACCAGGGAACATACATCAAAATCATAAAACAGAATGCTCCAGCAAAAACCAACATAGTAAATGTACTGTGCATGCATGCTCACATGCATGCTCAGTCGTGTTGGACTCTTCGCAGCCCCATGAACTATTATAGCACATGAGGCTTCTCTGATCATGGGATTTCCCAGGCAAGATTACCAGACTGGGTTGCCATTTCCTCCTCTAGGGGATCTTCCCAAACCAGCAATCGAACCCACGTCTCCTGTATTGCAGGTGGATTCTTTACCATGAGCTACCTGGGAAGTCCACAGTAAATGCATTGCCTACTATATGAAAAGTCTTAGAAAATCTTTACATACTTTGAATAACCAATGCAATTTGTCTGTCTTTTGAAAGTACTAAACACTTATACACATGATGGTTAATCTCAGACAATATATTAAATAATAAGCAATTGATAAATTATGGCACACCAATATGATAAAATGCCACTCCCCAATTAAAATGAAAGTTAGGACACTTAATTAGATGTGAAAATACCAGGCATGGGAAGATCCACAGATTCATATACATCTTGCTTTCTCCTCTTTTCACTCCATTCTCAGACAAGCTCTCTCCTACTAATAGCAAGTTGGCAAAGATAATGGTCAACGACCACAGAATTTCATTTTACTCTATCAGACACAACCATGGAAAGAGAGCTTCTCTATTCAAAAAATAATTGAAAAGAAATCCAGGAAGTTCTCTCATTAGCTCTAATGTGTCTCTGCAGCTGAATGAAAGGACCATGAACTTGGCCAACCTTTACGACATGCTCATGCCTAGAATCAAGGTTATGTGCTGAAATGAATGTGCTGTTATCCAATGAAAAGAACAAAGGATTGTTAGATCATATGGTAATTCTATTTATAATTTTTTAAGAATCTCCACACTGTTTTCCAAAGAAAATACACCATTTTACAGTTCCACCCACAGTATACAATGATTCCAATTTCTGTACATCCTTGAAAACACTGGTCTTTTTTTTCAATAATAGTCTTATTTGAAATCAGAATCTCAAAGAGATATTAGCACTATGTTCACTGTAGCATTATTCAGAATATTCAAGATGTGAAAACAACCTAAATGTCCATCAAAGGATGAATGAATAAATAAAATGTGGCATAAACAAATAAATATTATTCATCCATAAAAGAAGGAAATCTTGCCATTTACAATAATAAGGCTGAACCTGGAGGACAATCTGCTAAGTGAAATAAACCAGTCACAAAAGGATCAATACTGCCTGATTACATTTATATAAAGGATCCAAAGTAGTCAAACTCATAGAAGCAGAGAGTAGAATGATGGTTGCCAGGGATGGGGGCGCAGAACATAGGGAGATGCTCCTGAACAACATCAAGTTTCAATAACGCGAGACAAGTTCTAGAGATCGGCTGCACGGCATTGCGTCTGTAGTTAACAATATTGTACTGTATTCTTAAAAAGCTATTAAGAGTGTAGATTTCGTGTTATGTGTTCTTAACAAAATAAAATAAAAATTTTAAAGATACAGCCAAAAGCCAATAAATGAAATGGAATATAAAAGCAATGGGCTTCTTTGATAGCTCAGCTGGTAAAGAATCCACCTGTAATGCAGAAGACCCCAGTTCTATTTCTTAGCTGGGAAGATCCCCTCCAGAAGGATAGGCTACCAACTCCAGTCTTCTTGGGCTTCCCTAGTGGCTCAGGCAGTAAAGAACCTGCCTGCAATCCCAGAGACCTGGGTTGAATCCCTGGGTTGGGAAGATCCCCTGGAGGAGGGCATGGCAACCCACTCCAGTATTCTTGCCTGGAAAATCCCCATGGACAGAGGAGCCTGGCAGATTGCAGTCCATGGGGTCACAAAGAGTCAGACACGATGGAGCAGCTAAACACACACACATGTAAAAGCCATATGGATGTGGGACAAATAGTACATGTTTATTTTCAATATTGTAAGGAGAAAATGTTTATATTCAGCCCAGAAAAACGTCCTATTGGACAAACTACACTATGTTTGCTGGTTTAAACTGAGGTTCCTTCTAACTAACATGGTAAGTCAAATATGGTGGAGTTATGTGGAATGCTTCCTCATCTGAAGACCTGTTTCAGATGTCATGGCAATGCTAGATGAAGATGACTCCAGCTACAGTCATCTCTGCTATGTTCAACCTTTAGTCCCAGACCTGTTATTGACCTGGAGGAGATTTCCCAGAAAGGTCCAACTCTGAAGTTTATTATTACAAAAATTTTAAGCATATATTGTCTGCCCTCCAACAACTCAGCAGACTAACCATGGATGGGATTCAATATAGCAAAAGCCTCAAAGCAAACTAAAATTTTGCAGAGCAGTAGCCATGCCTAGGTGAAACCAATTTCAAGCTCTAAGCCAATTTCATCAGCATTAGCTACAAATAATCCCAAACATTAAGTGACAAAGCAAAAAGTCTTGGAAGACAAGGAAAAGTTTACAGGGCCTGACAGCCAACAGAGTTGAGACATGCAATAAAGTAGCATATTTTTGAAGAGCAGGGGGATTGTGAGTAACTAAGACCATCTTACTGTATGGGAGATGCCAATGTGCCGGGGTCCAGCCTCGGTGGGTCCGGGGGTCTTGAGGGATGAGTGGTGTAGGCGGAAGAACTGAGCTGAGTCTATGTGTGGTGATGGAGCAGTCTCTCTCTTTATTGTTGTGGGTTTACAGTTTTTATACCCAAGAAACACACCCATTACATCACATCTAATTCTATACAATCCTGTTTTCTGTCTATCATCAACAACTTTAACCTTAAGCTCATTTTCCTTGCAAAAGGTAGGATTTCTGCTTAATTAGACTTAACAATAGTATGTTTACCATTTGAATGTCTCCAGCGTAACTTCGGATAAGTACATCAATCTAAGTAAAAAGGTTACATTTCTCTTACTAGGTGCAACTATATAGAAGCTAGAAAGAAGGGCTTAAGCTTGAAACTTTTATTCTATTAACCTATTTTGGTTCTTACAAGGAAAGAGAAAAGAGGACAAAGAGACAGTTTAGCAGCACTGCTTTAACAATGAAACCCTATTAAGCTTATAACTACTATAATGAATTCCTATGTCTACATATCCTAAAGCAATCAATATCTCCAACTATGCTGGCCACAGTTATGAGCATTCCTAAGTCTCAATCAAGCCTGATTTCTTCAAGGAAGCGAGCCTCCTCTGTGGAGTGGTCAGGGGAGTGGGAGGTGGAAAGGTGACCCAAGTAGGAGCCTTTCTGGTGGTGGCCTTGCCATGACCTCCAGAGAACTCTTGGTAAACTTCCCAGTAAGGAGTAGTAATCCATTTAAATGTCCCTTTCATTCCTCCATAGCCCCCGGGGAAGGTGATCCACCTTCCCGGATCCTCTGGTCCATAAGGTCTGGGGGGATTATCTCAGGACGAATTCTTTCCAACTGTGACTGACCTACTGAGATGAGCCAATGTTCCGAGCATGGACAGAACTTCCAAGAAAAATACCAGGGTGGGGCTTGTCCAGGGTGCCCCGATAAAGAAAGTCAGCTTTGCAATTTCTTTCTTAGGCTCGTGACCTTGTCATCCGAGCAAGGGGGCATCCTGACGGCTCCCGGCACCAATGGAGATAAATGAATATGACAATTTAGCAAGGAGAGAAGCAGAACATAAAGGTCTCCACATGATGGTAGTGAGCAAAAGTTGTAGCCCATCTCCATCAGTGTCCAAAGAGGAAATACCATGAAGTTATTTGTCATTTTAGCAAAGCTCTCATCCATTAATATACATGATATCTACACTACAATTTTCATAAGTACAATAAAAATGAACATTAAAAATTATGTTCATTTCATAATTTAATTTTTATGTTGATATTAATGCCTATCTTTAGGGTGAAAGTGAAGGTATCTCAGTCGTGTCTGACTCTTTGTGACCCCATGGACTATACAGTCCATGGAATTCTCCAGGCCAGAATACTGGGGTGGATAGCCTTTCCCTTCTCCAAGGGATCTTCCCAATCCAGGGATCGAACCCAGGTCTTCCACACTGCAGGTGGATTCTTTACCAGATGAGCCACAAGAGAAGTCCAAGAATACTGTAGTGGGTAGCCTATCCCTTCTCCCGGAGATATTACTGACCCAGGAATCGAACAGGGGTCTCCTGCATTGCAGGTGGATTCTTTACCAACTGAGCTATCAGGGAAGCCCAAAATATTTATGTATTTAACTGCATCAAGTCTTCATTGGGTCATGCGGGATCTTTTGTTGAGGCACATGGACTCTCTAGTTATGCTACATGGGCTTTCATAGTTGCGGGAGGCTGGCTTTGTTGCTCTGCTGCATGTGGGATTTTAGTCTCCAAACCGGGGATCAAACCCACGTCCTCTGCATTGCAAGGCAGATTCTTAACCACTGCACCACCAGGGAAGTTATCTTGAGGGTAGCTCATCATGTTCACAACTGGAAAATCTCTGAAACAGTATTATGAAATTTACTTGTCTGCTTTTGATTAAAAGTGAGAATAAATTACATGGTGATTTTAGAAATGAAAGAAGTGACCCCATGGTAGTTAGAGCATGGTTTAGGCCAGAAGTTTTGTAAAAGTAAAGGCCTAGAAAAGATGGAAGGAAAGAAATCAAGCTGTCATTAAGCATCTACTCACTCAGGCACTAACTAGTTATTTTATACCTGTTACCTCAGTTAGTTCTTCTGATAACTCCTTTCAAGATATAAGCCTTAGCTCTTCCAAGAGAAAATTGAGGCCGGCCAAGAGAACTCACTTAAAAATGTGTTGTAGATTTTATGGCTACATATGTATCAGTGTGATTCAAACAAAGAAATAAATTCCATGGACATAAAGTCCTAATTGTACACACTCATACATACACATACAAACTTTTTAAATATGTATTTATGTTAATGTATACATATACACCATTGAGCAAATAGTACAATAAATTGGAAAGTCTTCTCTCTTGGTTGGAGAAAACCTCCAAAGCAGAATACTTAAAAGGTATTAAACTAGTAGAATTTCACTCTTTTTATGAAGATCAGCACAACCTTGTAAAATGTCCGTGTATGTGTGACATTCCCAGATCTTAGATTTTCCTGCAGTTAAATTATGGGATGACTCCCACAAGTCTGAATCGTTTGCTGAGAAATAAAGTGATACTTGACTAAAAGCCATGGAACCAACTGAAATCCTTCCCTGCAGTAGAAAGTAAGTAACAAGCCTCTTACTGGTTTCCAAACAAGGCAAATTCTAATACAACAGGGAGAAAATTGAAAAGAGCAGACTAATTTTAGCAGCTGAAGTCAATAGTGGCTGTGGTCAGCCTTCAGTTTAAGATATATTATAGTGGTTTTTACTCATTGTACAGGAGTTGAGGGTCCACTACACACAGTATTAAATTAAACAAGTATGTTTTGAACATGTTTTTGAAAAAGATTAAAAATCCTTTATTTAAAAATGTGTTGGCAAAAATAAGGTAATTAACTTTATTCAAATTTTTGAGTTATTTTAATGGTTGATTGTGTTCTTTCAAAACAATACAGCTCATAATTAATTTCCCTTATACTAAGTTATCTATAATATTCTAACATTTTTTTAGAAGTTTAAGTATTTTTTTTCTAAGTAAGTTACTTCTCTCCTCTTTATACTACTCATAGAATCTTAAAAATAATAACTAAGACTCTGTTAGAAGAAGAATGTTGAATTGTTTCTCTTATTTTCTGTAATGCCAGTAATACTAATAATAGTTTTTATTTAATTGTTTTATTACATACCAGATACTTTTCTGTGTATTTGATAAAGATTATTAGGACTACTTCATTTAAAGTCACAATCCTGTAAATTATGCAAGAGTATCATTCTTTACAAATGAGGAAACTGAGACTGGAAAAATTTCCATAATTTGCCTAGTGTCACATAGCTGGATGTCAAGCAGTAACGACTTCAGAACTTCAACAATGAAATTATCATTGAAATGAAATTCTAATTGAATGAAAATAATATTGTGAGAAGATGAAAAGTATGTTATTAAAATATGTACGTTCTTGAATGTGATTCTTAAAAAGCAATAAATATTCAATACCATAAACAGATATCATATACTGAGAAATTACCAAAAGCTGCCAAATTTAAATGAATCATAATGCTGATGTTCTGGATTTACAAAGCATTTCATAAAATATCACTTAAAAAGAAAAACAGTTTAAATGACTGGCAATTAAATATATGATCTGTTATTTTCAGCGCTGTAGTGATAGTCTTACACCTAGGGATAGACAAAATTATTAAGCTTAAATGCTTGAAAAAATGACTCAGAAATTTTTAAAAATGGGCAGAGAAACAATTTAATTCAGCAGGGAAAATTACAAGTCATAAAAACCCTTAATGAATATAAGATGGCAAAATAACCAGGTAGATACAGTGAGACAGAAATCAAATTATCTTTCTTAATGAGATAATCTGCATTTATAGTGTTATTGTTAATCTCAAATTTCCTGAGGCTTTCCCATAGTTTATCAAGCCCAGAGACATTTTTGTTGAGAAAAACCAGAAAGCTCCCTATGTTTCTACGCTGAATAGATTATCTTTCTAGAATCATTTTACTAAGGCTTGATCTGTTTAGTTTGAAGAAAGGTAATCTTAAGTAGCTCATAAGAGTTTTAGTTCTTCAAAATTAAACCAATCTGATAGAAATATTTGTTGTCAAGATGCCCAGCTCCATGATGAGCTAAGAATAAGCAATTAGTTCTAGGAAGTTGGTTGCCCAGAAATTGTATTAGCAACATCACTACAAGATTATTTTAGTGATCAGGAAATTAGTGCAAATTCTTTTTTTTTCTTTTTTTGTTTTTATCAGTACACATCCATATGACTACTGGATTAATTTTAGTAACATTTCAATTGGTTCATTCTTGGAAGCTTTAAATCTTGTAATAAACTTGATTTTCAGATTAGCTAGATCTGTCTGAAAATATCTTTCCAGGTCAGCCTATAAACTCACCAGTTAAATACATGAAGACATTCTAGAATTATAAAGACAAGGGGAAGTGGGGAGGGGGGAAGTGATTAGTAATAAACATTTTAGGATGAATTAATTATTGACATTTTTCTTCAAAACGTAGTTACTCTGAAGAAATGACAAATATAAAGAATAAGAGACAGAAAACATTGATACAGGCAACTCCAGGGCTAATTTTTTGAGCAAACATCTTCAGAAAGGGTTCCACAGTAGAAAACCTAAGAATATCTATCACATCCTACAGTTGTAACCTCCATAATTTATGGTAATTGTCAATTCACTTGACTGTAACTCCAACTGGAACATACACTCTGTGAGGAATTACAGTTCTTCAACATACATCTTCTCCTTTCCTTCATAAATTGTGTAGCTGGTCTTCTGGCTACGTAAAGTAAGACTACATTTTGAATCTCCTTTAAAACTAAATGAGACAAAATGTGATTTCTTTTCTCCTGGCTATCAGGATATGAGTGAAAGTGATATGGTAAATTTCCAAGTTATACCATTTCCTGTCTTTCTCCATCCCCAGATTAGAATGTGGACAGGTGGACATAAAATCAACTATCTTGTGCCATATTCATGAAGTCCGTAACCTAGGGTTATGAGATGGTAAAGAGACTGAAAGAACCTGTGTTCCTTAAAGTATTTACTCATAGTCTTGTGGAAGAGACAAATAGACATCTGTCTTGGCTGAGCTGAACCTGTATCTTAGTTAAAATCCTATGGGAGAACAGAGTGTTTATCAGCGTGCTGAGTTTTATATCCCCAGTGCTTCATGGTGGGTCAATAAATTAATGAAAAGATGTCTGACAAACTTAGGATGGGTGCATGGATAGAAAGATCAATGAGTGGTTGGATTCTGTCCTCTCCTCTCTCCTAACACTCTGGATGATATCACCTACTCTCATAGTTCTAGATACAATGAATATGTTGATCATTTCCACTTGAAGTTGTCTAATCTCATATATACCATACATCACAAATCCTTACATCCAAAACCTAACCAGAAATTTGGATTTCACAGTTCAAAGGTCTGCAGACTCAATATGTCAAAGCTGATTTTTCATCTTCCTCCTCCTCTTGTAGTTCTTTCTGTGAAGTTGCCATAATCTATTTTCCAAAATTTTCCATTTTTCAAAGATTTTAGGATTTTATAATTCTATATAAGAGACTATATCACACAGTTTCCCAATTAATATCCCTGCCCTAAGTGCCAAGTGAAGTGGAGATATCAGTATATCTTGAGTACAGTGTACTAGACTTGAACTTAATGTAGCCCATACAACTGTCAGGTATGATTATCATGTCCACTTCATAGACAAAGAAACTACTGACCTCAGTTTCTTTGTCTCTGTAACCCTGTTAGTATGTGGTGGAGCTGGGATTTGAACCCAGGATTGTCTGAATATAAAGCCCCATTTGTGCTACTGCACTTGCCATCCTGCGCTGTAACTGCCTGCTTCCTCGTCCACATCACCCAACAGACTGTTTTCCATGAGGGTTGAGCTATTATAAACATCCCCACTATTTTTTTCATATTCATTACTAACACATCAGTACACATTCAGTTAAAATCCTTTTGAAAATAACAAAGAAAATAAATGAGAATAAAATATGATCAGCTTAACATGTAAGAATATTATAAGTATCTCATTATATTGGACTGTATTTGTCTCCCTCTTTTTCACCCTGACAGGAGAGGTATCTGTGTTTACAACTCTCTAATATCCTTGGTTTTGTTTCCTGTTTTAACCCAGTAGAGGGTGTTACCACCTACTAACATCCTAGGTTCCCTTTTATATTTGGACATTTCACTTTCATCTCACTTTCATCTTTTACTGTTGATAGAATTAGGTAGAGCTGTATACATTTCCTTCTTCATATTTGTTCAAAGAATTTGTACAACTGTAACATTTACTTTTTCTCCCAAAGCTGAATGCTGGCAATGCTGAGATGTGAGGAGAGGCTCAAATGACATATAGCTTAGTGAGATCTAAGAGACTGGACCGTCCTGCTGCACTTTAATGTGATGTTGCCTCCCTCCTATTGATGGCAGATATTGTAATCTACTGTCTGTGTATTAATACCCAAAAAGTACTTAGAAAAGAATCAGGCACTTGGAAGTGTAATATATCATTCATATTATCACAGTCACCTGGGTAACTTCTAACAACTTATGAAAGGAGATGGTTTGTCCCAGCCAGACAAGACTGTCATTGATCTCTTGTTTAGTACTCTCCACCTTTGTATGAAATAAGTTTCCAAAGTTGTAAAAACATACTTAGTAAAAGCTAGAGGCAAAATGGCTAAAGAACAGGCAGGCTTCTGTCGCCAATGCAACAGCTGTCATTTAATAGGGCTCACTAAGTGTGGCTGGGACTGAGAGAGCTTTAACAGGCAAGAGATGATCAGAGTAGGTTCCCACTGCAGGCACAGTGGGAGGAAGTCACTAGGCAGATGGACAGGCAGCAGCCCAGAGCCCAAGAGAGCCATCAGGAAGGAAGCAAAGAGCATCAGAGAAGTCAGCAGAAAACAGTAAAGCAGACAACCTGGCTGAGGTGATGGGTGCGGAGACAGTCATGGAGTATTAATCATGATTGTTGTCACATGGACTATAGACTTGGCTGACAGTCAGGATGACAGTTCTCAAGGAATTAGGTCTGGTAAGGAACCACACCATAGATATAGACACATGAGCATAACCCAGGTGCCCAGAAACTGGCACAGACACATAAACCAGGAGCTTAGACCTAAACCATGATGAAAAATCCTGATTGGAGTTTGTAATTAAAGAAGAGATAGCAGTAGGCTGACTTCCTGATGAACCGATACCCAAAGATTCTTTAAATTTCTTTAACTGGAGATAAGACTGGTGAGGAATTGAACCAAGCTATAGGCAGCTAAAAGGCCTTGGAGACTGAGAAGAAAGCAGGCTGCATTTTATCTCCATCCTTTCAAATCATGTCATATGAGCCAAACAGCTTAGACCTCTCAGAGAGTTATCATAAGAACTTCACACCAATAAAGATGTTTTATAACTGCTTAGCAAAAAATTTTTACTTTCTTCTACTAGTTTTCACTTGTCAAATCTCCTCATCTACATAAATCTAAAAATCTTCAGGCTATCACTTTAAAACTCAATGTTAATATGCCCTCATTAAGGAAGCAATTTAGTTAACTAATGTCATTATATTACTGAACAGTCTAACCAATTTGACAGATTTTTCATAACCACCAGTGGGATCTAGACTCCCTGGTAATTTCCAATAGACATGCCGATAGAGGGAAGAAAACAAATTTTATCAACACTTACATTTTGAAAATCTCAATTTCTGGAAACTAGAATTAAAAACCTCATCCCTTCACAGACTCTACCCTTCAACTGGATGAAAAATCTCAAGATGACTCAAACTTTATGCAATCCCTTTAACTCCAAATGTAAAACTCTCCACTTACAAGAACTCCTTGCCACTTATAAGCCATTCAGCAGAAAAGGCAGAAAAAATACAAGTGCCATTCATTATTCTTTCAATTTAGAAATTTACCATTAGCTATATTTATTTATACTTAGAGTAGCTCTGGGATGACACCAGTAATAGCAGCTTTTGTTTTTATTTCATAGATGAATAAATTAAAGAATTAAGTGAAATCTAACAAAAGAATAAAGCTGTGCCTATATCAAGATGATTTAGGAAACAAAAGCATCCAGGAGATGAGTGATTCAGACCTGGAACCACACCCACTAATGAACTCTTGATGGGAAGCTGGCATGACTATAGAAGCACTGTTAGTTTTAGAGTTAATGCCTTTTCCTTAACAGCCTACCTCTTTATCTGTCCGCAACTCAAACTGTAACATATAAGGAAAAAATGAATCTGACATTTAAGAAATGTGGTTAATATGAATTATGGAAGAAAAGTGTACAACATAAAGTAAGTTACCTTCAGAGGCAAAAAAAAAAGATAAAAACAATTCTCATGCTTATAGTTTCTCAGAATGACAGAAAGTTAATAATATTTATATCTGTGGGATGTAAAATATTGGGGGATTTAGCAATTAGATGTGCCGAGGTTTTATAATCAATTTAAAACCTGTCTTCTTACTGATCTGAGACAATTAGAATGTACATACTGTCATTAGGTGCTGAATAAAAGTCGAACACCTTGATAACTATCCCAAATGGTACCTTTGTAATAAGTATTTGCTCACTTAATAATAATCACCATCAGCTGACACCATCAATAAACATTGGCTGAATAAGTGAATTCCACATATGAATGCATACAAACTTGTAGCTTTGAAGAATTTTGAAAAGTGAGGAAATATCTTCTAATAAAGTTACAATTTTCATGTTGAATTTAAAAGAATGTTTTAGTCTTTTTTAATTTAGAAAAGAAGCTCTAGCATGTAGTCAGCATTCAATAAATGATCTTCATTTGATACATTATTTTTTGATAAAGAAAAAGAAGAAACTTAGCTTGTTTTATATGAGAATTCTTGCTTACAAGTTCTGGAATACCTATTTTAGCTCACTTTAAGCTTTTAGTTTCTGACATATGATGAGCTCTGCATAGCCCTCACACAGAACTCCAGAAGTGAATGTCATAGTGAGAAAGGACAACCACAGAAAACAAGGAAAAATAAAAGCAGGTGGAGTTTAGATCGACTATTGTTATTAATCAATATAGAACAGGGCTTGAAATATTTATAATACCAGGGGCTCCCTGTTTTTCTGTAGACAACATAACAATAGTAGTAATGTTGTGTGATTTATTATATTATATTTTTGATATATGATATTTTTGCCCGGCTACCATCCCTTCATTTAGGAAGCCTTGCTTCCTCAATTCCATCATCTCACCTCCTTGCCTCAAGAGCAGGTATTTGACACAGGGCTGGCCATTCCACATAATACCACTTTTTGGTAATATTTGTTACAATTGGCAAGTCCTTCACATTGGATTAAGATATTGATATATCGTAATATGAGTTATTAAATATAATAGTTATTTTTCTAACAAGAGGTTTAGCTGGAAGAAATTGACCATATCTGGCATCTTCTCTGATATTTGGAGAGACATTCAATCTAAATAAAGCCAAACAAACATGGGAAAGGGGGAAAGGAATTAAAGAAGAAAGAGAGAGGCAGAAAAGGGAGAAGGGGAAGTGGTGAGGGAATGACAGAGGGAGAGAATGAAAACGTATGAATGTGTCCTGAAGAAATTAAGACCTAGTTCTACTTTCTAAAACTCAGCTACTTGCTCCCCTATCTTTGATTCCAATGAGTTAAACCAAATTAATTTCCTGTCAGGTCAATGTTCCAGTGCACTCCCTCCTTTGCTTAAGCTAATTTGAGTTGAAATTCTTTCACTCACAACTAAAAAAAAAAACTCAATACAGATTACTTCTTCTGAGTGTATTAATCTCATAGTTATATCTTCCCATTTTTGCTCTTCTATGTTTCAACACCTATGGAAATAATTTTCTACATTAAATTTCCTCTTTTTGAAATAGTACTCTTTCTGTACTCCTGGCTGGACCCCATCTGATACAGTAACTGAAGCTGGAGCTTAGGAAAGTGGTCTTAGAAACATACCTTTTATAACTGTCAACACAAAGATGACAAATGAAGCTATTGAGTTGGGTGACATTCCTCAGAAAGAACACGGAAAATAACATTCAGGTAGAGAGAATTTTAAAATAGCAAAATCAATGTGGGCTCGTTGGGTGGAGTACAGGTTTCTTTTAATCTTGAATTCACATTGATTTTGGCCTAAAGAATGTCCAAGACCACAGGCAGAACTATTTAATGAATGATCAAGTGGCTGTGTCTTAACCTATATAAGGCCTTAGGGAGCATGGTCCAGTAAAGAGAAAGGAAGATTGATTAAGACTGAGGTTGAAATGATTCACCAGGTGGCGCTAGCGGTAAGGAACCCACCTGCCAATGCAGGAGACCTAAAACCGTGGGTTGGATCCCTGTGTCAGGAAGATCCCCTGGAGGAGGGCCTGGCAACCTACTCCAGTATTTTTGCCTGGAGAATCCTATGAACAGAGGACCGTGGAAGGCTGCAGTCCATGGGGTTGCAAAGAGTTGGACACAACTGAGTGACTTAGCATGCCTGGACACATACATGTTGGTAAGGCTGTCCTTAAGCCGCCTTCTACACCTCCCTGGGTCTAAATGCTTATCTATAAAAAGATTTAAATAATACGACCATATGCTGTTTTGAACAATTCATATGATGTGATGTATGAAAAAAGTCAGTCTCACGAAAAATGACAGTCCAAAGCAGCTGCTACTATTGTTAACAATGCTGTTATATGAAAAAGAAACTTTTCAGACTAAAATTTTTCCTATGTATACATCATACACACACACACACACACACACACACACACACATATATATATATATAATTTTATTTACTGTTTAGTTAGTTTCCAATTAAGAACAAACTACTAAATGATATTATGAGAGCTTAGAATACAATCCCAGATCCTTTGGATAAGCTAAGTTTGCTGCCAAATGAACTGTTTCTGCTCTCTGTCTCTCATATCTTTGGCTATTTCACATTTCTTATCCTGTTCGCTCTCTGCTTCAATGTATTCCAAGATGCTGTCAGAAAGAAGCTAATTGGTCATGTTAACATCCACATTACTCCTGGTTTTCGGAGTTTCAACCACTGCGTCCTAATACGACACAGAACTTTGAATCTTAACGGATACAGAAGTACATGGTCTGCTCATTTCCAAGAAATGGCTCCGTAAACTGGCATCGTGGTGGTAGAATCTCTTCAACAAAATATTTAACTCACTTATATGTCTGAAAGATTGATCTCTCCTTGACACAGACACACTTGTGTTCAAGTTTGCAGGTCAGATATAAATTTTACATCTGGATATAAAATTCAAAGCTGTCACCCTGAATTCGATTTTTTATTAACAATCTGAATAAATCACTCTAAATAAAACCTTTTCTTGGACACAAACCCTAAACAAACACATTTAATATGCTGATTCCATATCTGTAGTCAAAAGGAAAGCAAATACCCAGGACTGATGGTCAGTCATTAACACCAAATGCCACTGCAACCAGATCATCTCATCCCAATTTGGAGTTTTCTAAATTTTATTAAGCAAAACTAAATATGGTTAAAATGAAAAAATATTGGTTTTCATTCACCCACATCTGCTCAGTTCTAACATTTTCTCTTGCTCCCCACTCCAGTCCCCTCACATAGCCCCAGGTACAGGCTTTTAAGATGGTGGAAGTTGTTTGGTGTGTACGTGTGCTCCCCTGAAACTGGGTCCAGGTCCCGACATAACATGTCCAACTGCTACAGCTGCAGTCATGAAACATCCACAGGAGACAAATAAGCGTGTGAGCATATACTGTGGTTCTATAGGCAACAACCTATATATAAAATATGTAAGAAGCTAAGCAGCACATCATAGCCTAAAGGCACAACAAATTTTTAAAAGATGTAAAATACTGTATAGCATTTTTTCCCAGGAAAATGAAATCAAATCTCCTTTTTCCTGTTCTACTATGGCAGGAACTATTCTTCTCTGTTCCCTCTACAGCATTCCAGTCCTGGCACTTGTTAAGAATATAATATGTGTGTTCAGTTGCTTAGTCGTGCCTGACTCTTTGCAACCCATGGACTCTAGACCACCAGGCTCATAATGGATGCTAAAAAAAATGATTTTTTGTAGTTTATCAATGAATTTCCTGGAGTTTATCACACCTTACCACTTTATTTCCACCTACCCTGCTCAAGTCACTTGAGAAACAGTTTTATAATAACTTATAATTTCCTTGAAAAAAAAACCTAAGTCACACAGAACAATTAAATTTGTTTAATAACATTAAAACTATTAAAATTTCCCATATAGCACCATGACAATAAATACATGATTTGGGGATAACGTATGTCGAACTAAAGATGGCCTTCTTCAAAAGAACCTTAGAGAATCATCATTAAACTCAGAAATAAAATTCTAAAGCAATAGTAAATATTATTTCCAACTCCACTTTTTCACCTCTGTCGACTTCATTCCACCTGGGATTTAATGAAAACCCTCTCTCTTAGTTTATTACATACTCTTAGGATATAGATGATAGGAAATGTGAAATGCAGATTTTCTCTGTGTGGTTGTCTTTAGGGGAAAACCTTTCACTGTCTAAAAGAGTGGCCATGAATACTAAATAGCTCTTATATTAGCCAAGGAATAAGCCAGGGAATGAAACTTTGTTTATGCAATTATTCCATCTTCTACTAAAAACTTTGGCTTGCATTTAGATATGTAACACAAACAAAAGGTGTTGGTTTCATTTGCCCCTCAGTCTAAGAGGCTGGATAGTGAGCTGTTATTATTATCTGTGTACTGCCCATGTGTCCTGCTGGATCAGAAGAAGGAGGGCTTTCTTATTTCCATTGTCATCTGTAAAGCACATTAAGCAGGTGGAAACTTCTTCCCCAGCATGTGTAAAAGTAAAAGTCAAATGTTCAATTTACTTGAGGAAAATAATTCTATCACACTCTGATAAGAATAGTAGGACTTATGAAATTATGGCTTCAGCAAACATTCACCCAAGCACACAGAAGGATACAATTCTCAGAGCCAACACCTGCCAAAACATCAAGGTATGCTGCTAAGTTTTCAGGGCTGTACACTTGACATTATTCCCAATAGGGCAAAAGAGAACTCTGTATTTACTACCTGCTTGATAGTTCAATTATTTCTTCATAATGTTAATTCAAAGTAAAGAATACATGACTTTTAAGTGATCATTAACTTCCAATCAAGAGAAGTCCCACAAACTCCAGATATTATTAAAGAATAGATATTAATAAAATATACAAAGGTTAGTAAAGTCTGTTAAATATATATACATATACATATATATAGTATTATACATATGAACAACAGGAAGATATTTCACAAAATCAGGAGAGAGAAATGAAAAATAATTACAGTAACATTTTTAAATCCCCAAAAATGTGTGACAATAAAAGGATTCTAAGCTTAAGGTTATTATTTCAACTCTTATTCGATAAAAGACTTGTCTAGAAAATCAGCAAGTTTGTTCAAAAAAATAATGTTCTACATAAGCCATAAATAAATTGTGATGAGCAGACTCTAGGGTGCTCCATCTCCTGGGATCCATGCCCTCATATCATTTCCTTCACTTGACAGTGGAAAAGATCTATAATACTTGCTTCTAATCAAAGAACATGGAAAAAGTGATGGGATCTCACTCCTGTGGTTATGTTAAATTGTATAATACTGTATTTCTATCAGACTCACTCTAAAAACTGTCTTTGCTGGCTTGACGAAGTAAGTGACTGGGCTGGGGAAGAACACACAGTAAAGAAATAAGGAATGTGGGCAACCTTCAAGAAGAGAAGTGTCCTCGAGAATCTGAGGCTCTGAGGGTGGCCTCTGGCTGAAAGCCAGCAAAAAGTGTTATCCATCCTACAACCATGAGGAATGGAGTTCTATCAACAACTGAGATCAGAAGTAGACCCCTTCCTAATAAAGCTGCCAGATGAGATTGCAGCCCATCCATAACTAGACTGCAGCCTTTAGAGATGCTGAGCGGAGAACCTGTTTAGAATCTTCCCACCCACCTGACCCACAAAATTTTTGAGATTATGAATATGTTTTTTAGGTTTCAGTAATTTGTTGTATAGTAACAGCAACTAATACAGAAATAGTAACATGTCTGCAGTTTGGGGCAATATTCAGTTATCTATTTTTCTGTCCTCAAATTTTACATGTCAAGAAAAAGGTAATACACATAAAGGTTTAATTACAATCAGTAAGATGAATATTTTACTGCCAATATCTTTTTTACATTGAAGAATGTTACAAAAAATAGAAGATGCTTTGCCAAAAGATGCTTCATATTAAAGTAATCTTAGTCTAGTAGTCTGGTTGCTCCTTTGCTACTTGATAAAAAACTGAAACATCTTTATACATGTATATTCATTCTTCTTTATAATAGCTGGATTGTTGTTTTTGCTTCATTAAAGAGATACATATAAAGTAAAATGTTCTCACACTTGATCTCAAATTTCCCTGCCAAAAACATGTCCTTCAAAGGGGCTTCACATTAAAATCAAAACTATATTTGTGACCACCCCATGTTTAGTAATTAGATCAAATTAAACTTTACATATAAATTTTAGCAAGCTCATGAACAACACCTGCATCATTCTGGCCTTAGCAACCTTCAGATACCCCCTCAGCCATAGTGCCCCTGCAAGTCCCACTGAGAATATAGGGAGAATTCATGACATGCCATGAACCACTTCTGCCACCAGCTATATACTGTATCTTGATGTTCCACTTCTACTAACACCTTGAGAAACAGATAGGCATTTCTGAGCCACTATTTAACGCTCTGCCCTCAAGCAAGCTGGCTAGCTGCTGTCATTCATGACTGAAGCAACTCTTCTCACCTTCAAGAAGCCCCAGAGCCAAGCTGCATGGATCAGAGGCATTGCAACATTTATGGCGAGGGTTCTTTAAAGTTTTTCGCACATATCCTTTTTTCCTTGCCAGGTGGTCTGGATGTAAACTAGTTCAAACAAAAGTGATCTCACTCTGCCCTGAAACTGAAGAGTGCTTTGGCTCCCAGACGTAGGCCCCATCACTCTTTGTTTCCCCTTGTAGTAAAATCCAGGAGCCTTTCTTTTGTAACCCCCACCCACTATTGCAATCATGTCCAAATATTGGTTTGGCCAAAAATTCATTTGTGTTTTACTGTAAGATATTATGGAAAAACTCAAATGAATTTTTGGCCAACCAAATATTTTGATACTCATATTGTAGTGGTTCCTTTTCAGAGAGAATCGTTATTTCCCATGTAGATTCAAACAGTTATGGGTTGAGGAGGATTATGGAAGCACACTGAATCCCACACTCCAGAAATACCTCAGTTCCCCACTACAAGTAGGATAACCCATATACTTCAAGTAGCAAATGAGGACATAAGATTGTTTCTTTTAATAATTACAAAGACTAATTTCTTGAACTATGCTTTACAAATGTTGTTCTGAGATCAATTAAGAAACATCCGGTCTCATACAAAATAGCTAGTCTCATACACATTGATCTGAGTGAATCAGAACAAAGTGTTTAGGAAGTGGAAAACAATAGCATCAATCACACTGAATTTGTCAGCTTACCAATCATGATACAGATGCTAAAAATACTAAAGAGCTATAACTTTTTAGAGCATGGCATTTTAGATTGGCACTAACTCTGATGCATGACTTCTAGTGCAGTGCGTAATGACAAAAATAGAGAACCTATTATATTATAAATAAATATCTGGGTGTACAAATGAATCGTCACTAAAATATTTATTTGAAGATAATTAAATTCCATTATATAGCCATCACTACAAATTATCTCCTGCATTCTAATCATTGGTTAACTGCTTATTGCCTCACAAAGATGAATAAATATAAGTCAAATCACTAAGATGCCTACATTTGATTTCAGTATGGGCAATGATTTAGTTTATTTGAAACAACTGCCAAAATAAATTTGTTACATACACCACACTCTCACAAATAGACTCCAATGTATCTGATCAGGTGCTTTCCAAACCTAGAATAGTGTTGAACACTCAAATATTTGTTGAATAAAGAAAATATCCCATTAGCCATGAGTATTATGAATGCATCTACATCCTCTCACAGACAGTCTGAGAAAAAGCCAAAGGAGACAGCAGAACCAAGATTGCAGTGTTCCTCCCTCTTCACTACTACCACACAGCATGTTGCCTGGATAGTGAAGAGGAGTTGGTTAGGAAGATCTGATGTATTTCCTCTTCACCCTACCTCATAAATGACCTTCAGCTTCCTTCTTTCTCCATTCTTTTATCCCCAACTTCTTGCCTACTGATACATTTTGAACATCTACTCATATACTTTGCAAGACAAACAGAGGTATAGAATTGGCAAGTAAGTCATGAGGTATTTTCTTCATACTATCAGTGGCAAAAAGTCATAGATTTTTTTTAAACACTAGCTATAGAAACTGTTGGCAAAAGCTAACATAAAAATTGTTAAATAAATAATTTCCTATATTTTGGTTAGATCAATTAGCTATATTTATTTATAAGAGGGAAAATTTTTAAAGAAAAAAACAGTACTTAAGCTTTTAGTGGTATTCTGCTTATATTATCCATGTAGATTTCTGGAACATTTCCACTAATTAGATGACTCTCAAAACATTTTCAGTTTTAACAAACCACATCACCATTTTACTTTAGGTGCTGAAGGACGTCAATATATTTAAATATAGCTTACCTAATATATAAAGCATTTTCATGAATGAACACATAATTATCACTCCTCCACATTCTACCCCTAAATGGAGAACTACATAATTATGAATTAATGAGATGGATTTTCTTTTGTAACTTATGTAAACTAATTTCATTACTTTATAAAAGTGTATGGTTCCTATAATGACTGAATTTAATGTCTTTACTAATCTGTTTTTCCTCATAATTATAGCATTGAATTTTCAATGTGTATATTATTATTTTGCTTAATAATTTCAATGAGGAACTAAACTCTTATGTGAATCAATTATGTAAATAAATATTTTGATGATGATGTTTACATAAGGCTACTTTGTGCCAAGTGCTCAAAGATAATAACTATGCTAATCAATTACCAAGCTTGGTTTATGCTGACATGAAAATGTACTGAAGCATTATTTATAAAGGTAAGGACTTGAGCATATTGAACTTGCAAATTTAAGAGCAGCTATATTTTCAGTAACTATATAAAAAGGTTCAACAAGATGGGAGAAAGTCTCATATTGAGCAGTATGAGAAAACAAGTTCAATTACTGAAGAGTATCCCTGCAAGGAAAATTACATGAATGGAAAATGGTCCATAGGAGATTTGTAATCATTAGGCATTAAAAAAGATGGGTAAAACATGACACTAAGAATGACTCAGAAATTATGGGGCATTTAAAAATTTTATTGAAAAACCTCAACTAGTATATTCAACTGAGGGAAATATCTTTAAACAAAATTATTGCCTTTGTTTAAAACAATGGACCACAAAACACATCACAGTGCAAATGGACCAAGGGAAATAAGATCTCTGGGTATCTAGACTGCCTTTCTGATTGGCAAAGAAAGAATACTGAAATACAAGCAGGCACAGATTGACCAAAACCAGAATCTTTTCATTTTCAAACATTCTAATCAGATACTCATTTCCCATATTCCATATGAACAAGTTTCAGTGAAACAGTTTTACATACAGCATATTTATAAATATATGTCATTCAAAGGATTTTTTCAATTTTTTAAGATGGTAACTCTCATGCTGTACAATATTAAAAGTACATTATTACCAATATTCCACCAGCTAGTTTTTATCCTTTCCAGTTATTACCAGAATTTTGAAAAACACTAGAACAGCAGTAGCTTCAGCAAAATCTTTATTATCTCTCATGATTTAGATTCTGAATTTCCTAAAATCTTGAACTGAAATCTTGGCCAACATAATACAAATCTATATCTTTTAAAGTAAAGAAATATAAACTGATGAGAATTTCAAAGAAACAGAATGAGAGTTACTGAAATTACTGTTATCTACCTCATGGTCTCCACTGTCTGCCACTTTGTCAAACCTTTTTTTGTTTTTTGTTTTTTCATTCTCAGTGAAATAGTAGACTAAACACAAATGGAACTCCCTCCCTTTCTGCTCCAAAAACAAAAACTTAATATAAAGCATTTCATGTTTGAAAGATCCCAGTAAAGAAAATCTCCATAAAGCAGAAATGAATAGGAAACTCAGAGTAGTAAAAAGCAGCTGAAATCAATAGCTCACAGAGAAGCCAGACTGGGCCTTAAAGGTGAGCCCATCAGGAATATGCTCCATTTTGGACTCCAGGCAGGAACTAGAAAAGAGGTTTCTGCCATAAATGAGGATAGGAACAGTGTCCATTCCTTACCCCTTAACAAAACAAATTGTTCCCTGTGGCCAGGATGCAGTTAGTCTGATTTTATTTTTTTTTTAATTTATTTTTATTATTGTTTTTGCCATACATTGTCATGATATCACCATGGGTTTACATATGCTTCCCCTCCGGGTCCCCCCTCCCTCCTCCCTCCCCCCCGGGAAATCTCGCTGCACCAGTCCCGAGCATCAATCCTGGGCTGGCGATTGATTAGACACATGACAATTAACATGCTTCAATGCCCTTCTCCCATATCATCCCACCCTTACCCTCATCCACAAAGTCCACAAGTCTATTCTATACATCTGCGTTCCTTTTGTTGTCTCCCATGTTGGGTTCTCATTACTGTCTTTCTAAATTCCATATATATGTGTTAATATACTATATTGTTGTTTTTGCTTCTGGCTTACTTCACTCTGGATAATGGGCTCCAGTTTCGTCCATCTGAGTAGAATTGCTTCAAATGAATTTTTTTTTAATGCTGAGTAATATTCCATTGTGTATATATACCACAGCTTTCTTATCCATTCGTCAGTTGATGGGCATCTAGGTTGCTTCCATGTCCTGGCTATTGTAAACAATGCAGCGATGAACATTGGGGTGCACGTGGCTCTTTCAATTCTGGTTTCCTCGGTGTATATGCCCAGCAGTGGGATTGCCGGGTCATATGGCAGGTCTATTTGCAGCTTTTTAAGGAACCTCCACACTGTTTTCCATAGTGGCTGTACTAGTTTGCATTCCCACCAACAGTGTAGGAGGGTTCCCTTTTCTCCACATCCTCTCCAGCATTTATTGCTTGTAGACTTTTGGATGGCAGCCATTCTGACTGGTGTAAAGTGGTACCTCATTGTAGTTTTGATTTGCATTTCTCTGATAATGAGTGATGTTGAGCATCTTTTCATGTGTTTGTTAGCCATTTTTATATCTTCCTTGGAGAAATGTCTGTTAAGTTCTTTGGCCCACTTTTTAATTGGGTTGTTTATTTTTCTAGAATGGAGCTGCAGGAGTTGTTTGTAAATTTTTGAGATTAATTGTTTGTCTGTTGCTTCATTGGCTATTATTTTCTCCCATTCTGAAGGCTGTCTTTTCACCTTGCTTATAGTTTCCTTTGTTGTGCAAAAGCTTTTAATTTTAATTAGGTCCCATTTGTTTATTCGTGTTTTTATTTCCAATATTCTGGGAGGTGGGTCATGGAGTATCCCGCTTTGGATTGTAGCAGAGAGTGTTTTGCCTATGTTATCCTCTAGGAGTTTTATAGTTTCTGGTCTTATGCTTAGATCTTTGATCCATTTTGAGTTTATCTTTGTGTATGGTGTTAGAAAGTGATCTAGTTTCATTCTTTTACAAGTGGCTGTCCAGTTTTCCCAGCACCACTTGTTAAAGAGGTTGTCTTTTCTCCATTGTATATTCTTGGCTCCTTTGTCAAAGATAAGGTGTCCATAGATGCGTGGATTTATCTCTGGGCTTTCTATTCTGTTCCATCGATCTATGTTTCTGTCTTTGTGCCAGTACCATACTGTCTTAATGACTGTGGATTTGTAGTATAGCCTAAAGTCAGGTAGGTTGATTCCGCCAGTTCCATTCTTCTTTCTCAAGATTGCTTTGGCTATACGAGGTTTTTTGTATTTCCATACAAATTGAGAAATTATTTGTTCTAATTCTTTGAAGAAGACCTCTGGTAGCTTGATAGGAATTGCATTGAATCTATAGATTGCTTTAGGTAGTATACTCATTTTCACTATATTGATTCTTCCAATCCATGAGCACGGTACATTTCTCCATCTGTTTGTGTCCTCCTTGATTTCTTTCATCAGTGTTCTATAGTTTTCTATATACAAGTCTTTTGATTCTTTAGGTAGAAATACTCCTAAGTATTTTATTCTTTTTGTTTCGATGGTGAATGGGATTGTTTCCTTAATTTCTCTTTCTGATTTCTCACTGTTAGTGTATAGGAATGCCAGGGATTTCTGTGTGTTGATTTTGTATCCTGAAACTTTGCTATATTCACTGATTAGCTCTAGTAATTTTCTCGTAGAGTCTTTAGGGTTTTCAATATAGAGGATCATGTCATCAGCAAACAGAGAGAGTTTTACTTCTTCATTTCCAATGTGTATTCCTTTGATTTCTTTATCTGCTCTGATTGCTGTGGCCAAAACTTCCAAAACTATGTTGAATAGTAGTGGTGAGAGTGGGCACCCTTGTCTTGTCCCTGATTTCAGGGGGAATGCTTCCAGTTTTTCACCATTGAGGATAATGTTTGCTGTGCGTTTGTCATATATAGCTTTTATTATGTTGAGGTATGTTCCTTCTATTCCTACTTTTTGGAGGGTTTTTATCATAAATGGATGTTGAATTTTGTCAAAGGCTTTCTCTGCATCTATTGAGATAATCATGTGATTTTTATTTTTCAATTTGTTAATGTGGTGTATTACATTGATCGATTTACGAATATTGAAGAATCCTTGCATCCCTGGGATAAAGCCTACTTGATCATGATGTATGATCTTTTTGATGTGTTGTTGGATTCTATTTGCTAGAATTTTGTTGAGGATTTTTGCATCTAAGTTCATCAGTGATATTGGCCTGTAGTTTTCTTTTTTTGTGGCATCTTTGCCAGGTTTTGGAATTAGGGTGATGGAGGCCTCATAGAATGAGTTTGGAAGTTTACCTTCGTCTAGGCAGCATATTTAAAAGTCAGACATTAGTTTGCCAACAAAGGTCCATCGAGTCAAAGCTATGGTTTTTCCAGTAGTCATGTATGGATGTGAGAGTTGGACTGTAAAGAAAGCTGAGCGCTTAAGAATTGATGCTTTTGAACTGTGGTGTTAAAGATTTTTGAGAGTCCCTTGGACAGCAAGGAGATCCAACCAGTCAGTCCTAAAGGAAATCAGTCCTGAATATTCATTGGAAGGACTGATGCTGAAACTCAAACTTCAACACTTTGGTCACCTGATGTGAAGAACTGACTCATTGGAAAAAGACCCTGATGCTGGGAAAGTTTGAAGATGGAAGGAGAAGGGGATGACAGAGGATGAGATGGTTGGATGACATCACTGACTCGATGGACATGAGTTTGAGTAAGCTCTGGGAGTTGGTGATGTACAGGGAAGTCTGGTATGCTACAGTCCATGGGGTCACAAAGAGTCAGACATGAATGAGTGACTGAACTGCTTTGAGAGTTTCCAGAACTTACACCAGAAGAGAAACTCAAGCACAGCCAGGAAGATTTGCTGAGTTAAAGAGACATTGCTCAGAGTCCAAAGAAATCAAAGCAGTCTGAATCTCTAAGGCGGAGTAACAAAGAGTAGAAAGCTGCACAGAGAGAAAACTCCAAGGTTCTGCACAGTTTTCCTGGAGTATTGTGCATATTGCTCAGTCTGTGCATATAAGGTGACTACCAAAAGCAAGGAAACGAACTACCAAAAGCAAGGAAATGAACCCCCAAAGAGTTAGAAGAAATACACAGCACTCACGTGAGAGATTATCATGGGAAAGCATCATAATTCACCCAGTGCTGGATAGAGTACACAGAAGGGTTTTGCTTAACGGTGAAAGATAACCAACCCTAGACCAAACATTACTCTCATTCCACGTATAAACCTGAAAAGGATGACTCAGAAAGATCAAATTTAACTTTATCCTAGGAAAAATCTCAACAATATTTATAGAAATGTAAAAATATCTGGCACCCAAAAAAGTAAAAATTCATAATGTCTGGTATCTAATCAAAAATCAGGCAAGCAAAGAATCAGGAAAGCCCACCCAACTCATAATCCAAAAAACTCAGCAAATGAAAACAAATGCAGAATATATTATAATTAACAGAAAAGACATTAAAACTGACAATAGATTTAAACCTAATCATGTGTTTAATCACATAAAATGTAAGTGAAACACACTAATTTAAATGCAGGGATAATCATATTGGATAAAAAAGAGAGACCCTATCTCATGCTGCCAAAAAGAAACACACTTAAATACAAGGACAACAGATTAAAAATATGAAGATGGAAGAAGATATCACATTAACACTAATCAAGAGGAAACTAGAATGGATATATCAATATCAGATAAGGTAGATTTCAGGGCAAAGAATGTTATCAAGTAGAAAATCATTTCATAATAATAAAGGGGTCAATTCATCAGGAGGATATAATAATTACTAATGTTTATGCACTTAATACCACAATTAAAAATACCTAAAGCAGAAAACGAAAAATTATAGTAGCTCAGCTGGTAAAGAATCCTCCTGCAATGCAGGAGACTCCCGTTGGATCCCAGGGTCGGGAAGATCTGCTGGAGATGGGATAGGCTACCCACTCCAGTATTCTTGGGCTTTCCTTGTGGCTCAGCTGGTAAGGAATCTGCCTGCAATGCAAGAGACCTGGGTTTGATCCCTGGGTTGGGAAGATCCCCTGGAGAAGGGAAAGGCTACCCACTCCAGTATTCTGGCTTGGAGATTTCCACGGACTGTGTCATCCATGGGATGGCAAACAGCTGGACACGATCGAGCGATCTAGCCTGCATGCACACGGCACACACATGCATGCGCGCGCGCACACACACACACACAGACACACACACACACACACACACACAGAGACACACACACACACACACACACACACACACACACACAGAACCTGGCCAAAATGGGTTCAGAGAACTGGTAGATGACAAAGCTGGGAACAGCAACTCTAAGGGTTTCATCAAAAATTGATTCTGTAAAGAGGAAGTAAGAAATGATTTTTACAAAGGGTAATGTGGGGTTGTAAGTGTCATTTGGTTTTTTTGAAATAGAACACAAACCAGAACATACATATATGCTTAAAGTGAAGTTCAGGCAGTACAGGAGAAAATTATGTACAGTATATATGAGAATGGGGATAACTAAAAGCAACACTTTGGAAAAGGTAAGAGGAAGAAGTCAATAAAATACTAAAACTTCTCACATTTGAAACTCAAAAGCACATGTCTAAATGACTCAGAAATTAAATAACAAATCATAATAAAATCTTTAAATATATCAAAATGAACAAAAATTAAAGTAATATTTGTGATGAGGCAACTAAAGTGATATTAAAGGGATACTTAAAACCTTTAAATTTTATATTACAAAATTTTTAAAGGTTAACAATTCAAAAGAAATTTTAAATGCTAACTATAATTAATAAAAAATTTTTTAAAAATTCCACTTAGGAAATAAGAAAAGAAACAGAAAATAGCTCTCCCATAGGTTTGTTTCCATGTCTGGACCACTTAAGCAACAGAAGACATAAGATAAGCAACATAACAATAAATTATCAAACCTACCTGACAGTCAGGCTTATCAACCCTATAACAGATCAATGCTGAAAGGCTAAGCCTGCAAAGTTCAAGGAGAAACAGGCTAAGTACATTCCCATTTACATTGACAATTCTGTCAGTTCTGTTTTCATTCAAAGAAAACAAATATAGACAAGATCAATGGAACAACAAATTCCTATTACCAAACCATATGCTCAATAGCTTGAAAATGCACAGATTAAACTACCAAAAACCTTTGAAAACATCCTTGTTAGCCACATACTATTGACATATTTTCAGACATTGAGTCACAGAAACTAATAACCTTAAAGAACATTTTTTTCCTGTAATAAGGTGACATAACATTATTTTTTAATCTAATAACCTCTGGCTATAGAATATTATCTGCATTGACTTCAAGAGAAAATTAATTCCTAGAAAAACCTATGAAGACAGATGATACCATGGAGTATATTAAATTGTTGATCATTCTAAAACATAAAAGAGTTGATTGTATAATAAATGGAATATGAGAATCTCTCAAATAATAATTTGTTCGAAAATAAAGCTGTTATCTTTGTTATTTGGTCTGCCAAGTAACAGTCTTTGATTTTTTAAATTCTTGGTGAGAGCACATTTTTTGGTTAATCATGCTGGAAACAGAATCTCTGCTAGTTGTCAAATCACGTATTATTTTATTGAAATGAATTCATATGACAGTAAACTAGAAATAAGGTGCTTATCAAATTTGAACAGTCAACTATTCACTAACCGTAAAAACATATAACCTGGGCCAATACTTCTGTTGTGCTCATCATCTCTCTCAGAGAATACTCATTTCTGCTATAGGGGCCTTGGCAAGTGAAGCAACATGTATAAGGCTGGGGGACAAAGGCTGTGATGGAAGTATGCAACTGGGACTCTGCCACAGACAAGGCTAAAGAGGTGAGACTCAGAAAAAATTCGAAATTTCTGACTCAGAAAATTAAATTTCTGAGTCAAATCAGGCCAAGAATACAAGGTGGGGAAAACAGTTCTGTGCAAAGGGAAAATCATATGTAAAGGACCAGAAATATCATACTACAAATATTCCATGACAGGAGCATGGTGTGTGGTCCCAAAGGGAATTTGGAGATAATTCATGAGGCCAAGAAGAAATTGAGAAGGTAAGAGGCATTGAGAATTAGAGTTCAGGTTGAAGATTTAGCCTCAGAGAGGAAAAGAAGTGTTTCTTCTACTTAGAAAGAATGCAAGAATAGGAAGCAGCAAATGAAAAACATGCATATTTCTTAGACATTTATGAGGTATTCAGGAAGTTCTCACACTGTTCTCAGAACCTCACTAATATCAACAATATAATGCTCATAAGGACCCCTGAAGTTGGTTGCATATCATCATCCTACAGATGAGAAAAGCACAGAGAGAGGTTTGGTAAATTGTACAACTTACACTGTTACGTAGGATTTGATTTCAGCAGTTGGTTCCAAATTCATGCATTTAACCACTAGGAGGTCTTGTGTCACACTTCTGTGCATATGTGCACGCTAAGTCACAGTCGTGTTCAATTCTGTGTGAACTCATGCACTGCAGCCCACCAGGCTCCTCTGTCCATGGGATTATACAGGCAAGAACACTGGAGTGGGTTGCCATGCCCTCCTTCAAGGGATCTTCACGACGCAGGG
Source organism: Antilocapra americana (assembly GCA_007570785.1). Taxonomy (NCBI): domain Eukaryota; kingdom Metazoa; phylum Chordata; class Mammalia; order Artiodactyla; family Antilocapridae; genus Antilocapra; species Antilocapra americana. Next base: position 3,558,790 of record ML663566.1, read on the forward strand.
ATGGAACCCACATCTCTTATGTCTCTTGCATTGACAGGCAGATTATTTATCACTAGCATCACCTGGGAAGCCCTCGTCACTTTCAGTGCAGTTCAGCTGCTCAGTCATGTCCGACTCTTTGTGACCTCATGAACTGCAGCATGCCAGGCCTCCCTGTCCATCACCAACTCCCAGAGTCCACCCAAACCCATGTCCATTGAGTTGGTAATGCTATCCAACCATCTGATCCTCTGTCATCCCCTTCTCCTCCCGCCCTCCATCTTTCCCAAAATCAGAGTCTTTTCCAATGAGTCAGCTCTTCCCATCAGGTGGCCAAAGTATTGGAGCCTCACCTTCAACATCAGTCCTTCCAATGAACACCCAGGACTAGTCTCTTTTAGGATGGACTGGTTGGATGTCCTTGCAGTCCAAGGGACTCTCAAGAGTATTCTCCACACCACAGTTCAAAAGCATCAACTCTTTGGTGTTCAGCTTTCTTTATAGTCCAACTCTCACATCCATACATGACTACTGGAAAAACCATAGCCTTGACTAGGCAGACCTTTGTTGACAAAGTAATGTCTCTGCTTTTTAATATGCTGTCTAGGTTGGTCATAGCTTTCCTTCCAAAGACTAAGCGTCTTTTAATTTCATGGCTGCAATCACCATCTGCAGTGATTTTGGAGCCTCGAAAAATAAAGTCAGCCACTGTTTCCACTGTTTCCCCATCTATTTGCCATGAAGTGATGGGACCGGATGCCACGATCTTAGTTTTCTGAATGTTGAGCTTTAAGTCAACTTTTTCACTCTCCTCTTTCACTTTCTTGTCACTTTCAGGTGAGGTTAAATCATAGAGTTAAACTATTTCCACAAATAATTGCTAACCTAATGAATTGCACATTAATGATTAGTACAAAGACTTGGCGGAAAAGGGAAAAACAAAATGAATCAAAAGGGAAATTTGTGAAGATTTCAAAGAAGAGAAAAGGAATCATCCTACAAAATTAAAATACTGCAAAAGGCAGTAGTGATTTAGTGGATAGGAATCCAAATATGCTATTAAATTTTATTCAGCTGCTCTTAGTATCTTGTTCCCGTTCTATCCAACTATTTTTTGAAGACTTTTACTTTTTCAGAGAAGTTTTAGATTCACAGCAAAATTGAGAGGAAGAGACAGAGATTTCCCATATACCTGCTGCCCTGCTCATGGATAGCCGCCTCCATTGACAACGTCCCCAACCTGAGTACCACATTGATACAACCAATGTACCTACATTGATGTATCATAGTCATTCAAAATTCACATTCTATCTTAGGGTTCAACATCGTGTTGTATACCCTACAGATCTGGATAAGTGTATATTACCATGTATCCATCATTAGAGTGTCAAACAGAGTAGTTTCACTGCCCTAAAAATCCTCTGGGCTCCACCTACTCATCCTCCCCTGCCTCTGCTCCTACAACCCAAGAATCTTTTTCCTGTCTCCACAGTTTTGCCTTTTCCAGAATATCACATAATTGGAATCATAAAGTAAATTGCCTTTTCAGCTTGGCTTCTTTCACTTAGTAATAAGCATTTAAGTTTTTCCATGTGTTTTTATGGCTTGATAGCTCATTTCTTTTTAGCAGTAAATAATATTCTATTGCCTGGATGTACCACAGTTTATTTATCTATTCACCTACTGAAGGCAATCTTCATTGCTTCCAAGTTCTGGCAGTTATAAACAAAGCTGCTATAAACATCCTTGTGCAAGTTTTTGTGTGAACATAAGTTTTCATCACCTACAGGAAAATTCTAAGGAGTGTGATATGCTGAATCATATAGTGAGCATATGTTTTGTAAGAACTCATCAAACTATCTCCCAAAGTGGCTGTACCATTTTTTTGTATTTCCACCAGAAATAAATGACAGCTACTGTTGCTCCACACCACATCCTTGCCAATGTTTGGTGTTATCAGTGTTTTGGATTGGACATTCTAATAGGTGTGTATCTCATCATTGTTCTAATTACCATTTTTCTGATGGTATATGATGTAAAGCATCACTTCAAATGCTTATTTGCCATCTTTACATCTTCTTTGGTGAAGCATCTCTTAAGACCTTTGGTTAGTTTTTAGTTGGGCTATTTTCTCCTTGTTGCATTTTAAGAGTTCTTTGTGTATCAACAACAATTCTTCATCAGATTTATCATATTTTATTTCAGTTTGTAGCTTGACTTACTCTCTTCACATTGACTTTTACAGAGCATTAGTTTTTCAATTTTAACGAAGTCCAGCTGAGCAATTACTTATTTCACAGATCATGTCATTGGTGTTGTATCTAAAAATTCATCACCATACCCAAGGTTTTCTTCTATATTACCCTCTAGAAGGTTTGCAGTTTTTTATTTCACATTTGGTGTATGATCCATTTTGAGTTAATGCTTGTGAAAGGTGTAAGGTCTATATTGGGATTCACTTTTTGCATATGATGTCCAGTTGATCCAGCACCATTTGTTGAAAAGATATCTTTGTTCCACTACATTGTTTTTGATTCTTTTCCAAAGACCAACTGACCATGTGAATCTGTTTCAGCAATCCCCATTCTGTTCCATTGATCTCTTTGTCTATTCTTTCACAGATACTACAGTCTTGATTTCTATAGCTTTATAATAAGTTTTGAAGTCAGATAGTGTTCATTCTCTAATCTTGTTTTTCTCTTTCATTATTGTGTGGGCTAGTCTGGGTCTTTATACCCCCACATAACATGAGAATCAGTTTGCACTCACAACTATTTTGTATCACTCATAAGTTCAGAATTTAAAAACCTTAAAAAGTGTACAAAGTATAGAGAAATGAATTATTTACAGAGTCTAAAAGTAATTAAACAAATAATGATATATAAAAAAGCATCCTGAGAGAAAAAAAATAACAAAATGCAGGCTGCTTTGAGGTTTAATATTGTTTCTCACTGAATTGTAAAATATGATGGTGCAAAATACCAAAACCTCAAAAAAAGATCAGTGAAAAAATCAGAAGCCACAGAAAGGTACTTAAGAGAAAACATTAGCATGTTATCTAATAGTGTCTTAATTCATCACACAAGTCAAAACAAACAAACAAACAAAAACTACAGGAAAATTGCAATTTTGTTTCATTGTTCTGAAGATAACTAGCACAGGACAAAACATATTGATATTTATAGCTTTTTGTTTCTAATGTGATCAAATTACATCATTTTATAGATAAAATGAAAGCTTTAGAGTACAAATAATATTATTCTGACAACATATTTATTTAAATTCCTTTAAAATAGAAACTGGAGATGTTTTTGAAATAAAGGAGATGAATATTTCATCTATTAGTTATAATAATGCTTACAGTCATGATAAAATTGTTACAAATAACACAAAAATGTCAACAAACCACATTTTTGTTTTAAAATTTCAATGTTCTTAAGAAAACAATATTATTTTTATAGTTAATATACCAGAAACGGCTACTAAATTTATGAATATACAAGAGAGGACAGAATAATTTAATTACATAAACTTTTATGCTTTCAAACAGTAGATGAAAGAAACCCAAATAAACTTGCTTGATTCTTGCTGCTGTGACATACACACACAGGTATAACTATATAGCAATGGACATATTTACCTAAGAGAAAATATAGGAAACAATATTACATTTGTTCATTTCTCTGGTTAGATGTGTAAATTGCTATTAAACAAGTGAGGAAATCAAATGCTATTCAGGGGATTGACAATGGTCTGAATATTTTCTTTCCCGTAAATTTCATATGTTTAAATCTAATCTTGGCTATGATAGTATTTGGAGATTAGACTTTTGAGGGGTGATTAGGTCATGAGGGCAGAGCCCTCAAGAGGATAAGTGACCTTATAAGAGAAGCCCCAGAGAAATCTGGGGAGAAGCCCCAGAACATAGTAAGAAGGCAAAAGCCATCCCTCATCAAACAGTCTACCAATTGCTTATTCTTGAACTTTCCAGCCATAAGTACTATGAGAAATAAATTTCTGCTGTTTATACATTACCTGGTTGACAGTACTTTGTTTTTGCAGCCCAAATGGACTAAGACAGGAATAGTTCAAAGGCTTTATTAATCACAAACATTTCTAGAAATCTTTTTATAATAGAAAAGAAAAAGGTAAGCAAAACATTCTTCCCAAATATACTGGAAATATTACTTGATATTTTGTATTTATTTGATATTTGATATAAGAATAATTTGATAATTCAAATTTCATATCAAGAACTTTTCTTTTTCCTTTTCTGAGTACATCCATGACTCACGAGAATAAATAGCATTTGAAATATGAAGGATCGAACATATTTACAAAATAAAATATATTGAACTTAGAGAGCTATAAATAAACCACATAAATTCTATAGCATATTGCCTCACTTTTAAAAGTAAGCTTGTGATTTTCAACATAATGTATATAATTACTAAATTATCAGACCCCAAGGTAACACACTAATGGACTAAAGAATATTTAATACTTAATATAGTCTCTTCATAAAAGATAGCCATAAACTTAGCAAGGCAAAATATTAAAATTTCTAATATTCACTGAAGAAGTAATTTGGATCTCTTCCATTTGGATCTCTTCATCTCTGAGTCTAATCATGAACTATTGATATACATATATAAATTACATAAAGTACCAAATAGAGTATTTCCAGTCATACAGTCACACAGGGATCTATGTAAAACAACTCACAAACTTATGTATATTTAAAATGAAAAAACTGATGTTCAAAAAGAGGGACTAAAAATCCCATACTTGTCCCTTTGGCTTTGTTAGTCAGTACTAACCAGTAACTTTCTGCATGTTCGGGAAATTATAATGGAATTCTCAGCTATGCATTTATAGACCTCTCCTTTCATGTCCTTCTCACTACTGAAATAATGAGACTAACTCAGAGATAACTGCAATGGTCCAAACTAAAAGGGATGAAGGCCTGATCTAGAAAAGTCGAGTAGGTTTCCATTTAATCTGTTATTTATAGATAGACTGTGTTTCAGGGTCTTTAACTATATTGCATAAATATGCAGCTAAACTGATGATAATTTTTTAAAATGTCTTCTTGTAGACAGTAGAGTTCCTCAGTATCTGGTAAATGATCTAATCATGTGTTTTTCAAGTGTGTATTTATGCATAGTAAAAGGAAATAATATAAGTAAGGAATATGTGTGTTGGCATCATTGTACAAAATGCATTTTTACTTAATAGTAAAACAGTTTGTCTAAGGAACAGTCCTTTTCACCTAACCTTGAAATCTGTATCTATTGCTGGATAGAGGAGGCAAGATTGATTATCTTGGGGATGTTCTCTTTGAGATGATTATGGGACATACAACAGCCTATTTACATCCTGGCTTTGGAGTTGTATATAGATGACCTGATAACAAAATTCAGACTGTAAAGTCATTGGAACATTGATGAGTGTTAAAAGGCTAGAAGTAAATGAAACCATTGAGGCAATGGGGAGTAAAAAAAGACAAGAATGAGAAAAGGTAAGAGGTGAAACCCTGGAAATACACAATACTTATAATTAAAAGGAGAAATAAGACCTAGAAGAAGTGGTTTGTTTGTTTGTTTAAGGAAGGAGGATTACAAAAATGTTAAACTAAGAGTGAAAAAGAAGTAAGGAACGACATGTCAACAGTAGGGAGAGATAATGATAGAGATCAAATATTGCATAGATGTTAGTCACTGGAAAATGGGATTTTCCAATGGGTGATCTCTGACAAAGTCATTTCAAATAAAACGGGCATAAAATTCAGGTTGGTGAGTTGAAGAAGCAATGAAAAAAATTCTACAAGTTTGACTTATTAATATTAATACACTATTGAAAAAGTTGGTAATATCCATACAGTGAGTAGAAGTTATTCTAATTTTGCTGGAAAGGTTGGGGGAGAAACAATGACGGGTCAACTCAAATGACTCCAAAATTAAATATAACTTAAAACTTATTTTGAAGGCTGGATAGAAATAGAAACTGGAATGAGAAAAACTGAAAACACATGAAACAAGGGATAAAAAACACTAGAAGGTGATAAGGGCAAAGAGGGAATAGATCAAGAATATAGGTCTAACATTTGACTTGTCAAGGAAGACAGGCCCTCATGTTTGGAGATGAGTGAATATTGATATTATAAATTGAAATGTGGGGTCAGAATTCTTAAAAGTTAGAATGTTCTCATCCCTTTTTTTTTAATATGAGATTACAGTATATATCACCTGTGAAGAGGGAAGGAAAAATGGTTTAGGGTTTTATCTTCAACTGCTCACAATTTTCCCATGAAAAAAGGCATCATTATCTCCCCTTACATATGTAACATGAGGCTCAGAGAAGTTTAGAAACCCTCCCAAGTCCACACAATCAGTACTGGACAGTGTGATCCCAGGGACTTGTTTTTAACTAGTATGTCCTTCAGAAAAATCTGATATCCCTACTTGTGGCTAGAAAGTGAGGGAGTGAATCCTAAAGGTCATATTTAAACTTAAGCTTAAGAATATTTGCCATGGTTGTGTGTATTTCTGATGTATGGACACTACTAGCCACTCTCTGGAAATGCAAGACAACTCTGGTTGAAACGATGTTTCTCCAACTCCCAGTAAAAAGAACCTCACACCAGCACTTTCAGTATCTCCTGGTTGACTCGCTCTTGCAAACACTCTCAATGTGTGTAATATAGCATAGTAAATTTGTCCTGGTTAAAATTCAAAACCAGCACTGAAGCTGATTTGAAACTTTTCTTTATAATTTCTTACTGTGAGGTTCCATATTATGAGTACTGAACCAGAAATCTCATTACATTAATAGCACTGTAGCAGTGACAACACACAATGCAGAAAAAATTTTATCAACAATGATCTCCCCAAAATGTTGGACTTTACTAATAATACAAGCTTAAATCTTTAACAATACAACTCTATTCAGTGAAGCTGTCCTGAGTACATTGTGTTCCTTGATATGTGGGAGAATAAGAACACACACAGTTCCTGCTTTCAGAAATGTATAAACTCATTAGAAAAAGAACATTCATATAAAAGCTAATAGTGAAAACAAAATGATGACACTTCAAAATGTGATGTAATGATTAAGACTAGAAACATCAGCGTACTATCATAGTCTGTAAAAAGTTTCATAAGAAAGCAAGCTAAGGAATAAGATACACACAAAATATTTGCTGCATGATTATCTAAACGAAGAAAGAAAGAAGCAATAGATACAGATTTCAAGGTTAGGTGAAAAGGACTGTTCCTTAGACAAACTGTTTTACTATTAAGTAAAAATGCATTTTGTACAATGATGCCAACACACATATTCCTTACTTGTATTATTTCCTTTTACTATGCATAAATACACACTTGAAAAACACATGATTAGATCATTTACCAGATACTGAGGAACTCTACTGTCTACAAGAAGACATTTTAAAAAATTATCATCAGTTTAGCTGCATATTTATGCAATATAGTTAAAGACCCTGAAGCACAGTCTATCTATAAATAACAGATTAAATGGAAACCTACTCGACTATTCTCACCTGGAGAATCCCATAGACAGAGGAACCTGGCAGGCTACAGTCCATGGGACTCTAAGAGTCGGACAGGATTTAGTGACTAACCACCACTATTCAAATAGTACTATAATAGTCTAAAATGAAAATTAAATAATATTGAATAAATAGATCATAGCTTAACAATAAATTAAATAAAATTTAATAGTAAACAAAATTCTCGCTATCAGCAAATAAATATCCCATCATAAAAACTCATGGAAGCCAAGAAGTTTAAGAGAGCTGTTTAGTAAAACAACGGGTTATTGTAGAGGACTGAAAATCAGCTTGATGATAACGATAACCATGTATGCGAGACAGCAAAAGAGACACAGATGTCTAGAACAGTCTTTTGGACTCTATGGGAGAGGGCAAGGGTGGGATGATATGGGAGAATGGTGTTGAAACATGTTAATTATCATATGTGAAATCAATTGCCAGCCCAGGTTTGATGCTTGATACAGGGTGCTCAGGGCTGGTGCACCGGGATGACCTAGAGAGATGGAATCGGGAGGGAGGTGGGACGGGGGTTCTGGAAATGGAACACATGTATACGCATGGTGGATTCATGTCAATGTATGGCAAAATCAACACAATAATGTAAAGAAATAATTAAAAAAAAAAAGAAAATCAGCTTGAAAATCAAATTTCCTGAACAAATTCTACTGAAACGTATTAGAAATTCTTGTGGCCTCTCTGTAATTTTAGCATGTCACTAAGACAGACACTAATTTTTGAATTTTGTTCATATGAAAGTTTTTTTTTTGACATATTCAAATATACCTACCCTGTTCCTCTAAATTTATTTAACGTATATCTAAATTAATTTCCATTTTCCTTTGTAAGGTTACTTATCTACCAAATGTTTCCATTTTAAAACTTCAAACTAATCAAAACCCCTATTGTCTAAATAAAGCTGGCTCTATTGTGAGTGGGAAACAATCTGATTATCATGTTTAAAGCAGAGATATATAGTTAATTTAAGCCTGAAGGACAGCCAATACAAAGACAATCTTGGATAAGATTGAGAAATTCATCTTTTAAAGAATACAACTTCTTGTTTTGTTTTTTCCAAAATTCCCCTCAGGTTTTTATATTTTAATATTAACATGAAAAGTAATGACACCACCCTTACGGCAGAAAGTGAAGAAGAACTAAAGAGCCTCTTGATGAAAGTGAAAGAGGGGAGTGAAAAAGTTGGCTTAAAGTTCAACATTCAGAAAACTAAGATCGTGGCATCCAGTCCCATCACTTCATGGCAAATAGATGGGGAAACAGTGGAAACAGTGGCTGACTTTATTTTTTGGGGCTCCAAAATCACTGCAGATAGTGATTGCAGCCATGAAATTAAAAGACGCTTATTCCTTGGAAGGAAAATTATGACCAACCCAGAAAGCATATTGAAAAGCAGAGACATTACTTTGCCAACAAAGGTCTGTTTAGACAAGGCTGTGATTTTTCCAGTAGTCATGTATGGATGTGAGAGTTGAACTATAAAGCTGAACACTTAATAATTGATGTTTTTGAACTGTGGTGTTGGAGAAGACTCTTGAGAATCCCTTGGACTGCAAGAAGATCAAACTAGTCCATCCTAAAGGAGATCAGTCCTGGGTGCTCATTGGAAGGACTGATGTTGAAGCTGAAACTCCAATACTTTGGCCACCTGATGGGAAGAGCTGACTCATTTGAAAAGACCATGATGCTGGGAAAGATTGAGGGCTGGAAGAGAAGGGGACGACAGAGGATAAGATGGTTGGATGGCATCACCGACTCAATGGACATAAGTCTGGGTAGACTCCGAGAGCTGGTGATGGACAGGGAGGCCTGGCATGCTGCGGTTCATGGGGTCACAAAGAGTCAGTCACAACTGAGTGACTGAACTGAACTGATGACAAAGTAACCTTTATGTTAAATAATAAAATATTACAATTAAAAAAAATCACCTCAGAAAAAATATAGTGGAAAAAGAACTCAACTCTGAATTCTGTGAGTATTCCCTTTGAATTTTAAAAACAAAAATACAGTATACTAACACATATATATGGAATTTAGAAAGATGGTAACAAGAACCCTGTATGCGAGACAGCAAAAGAAACACAGATGTATAGAACAGTCTTTTGGACTCTATGGGAGAGGGCAAGGATGGGATGATATGGGAGAATGGCATTGAAACATGTTAATTATCATATGTGAAATCAATCACCAGCCCAGGTTTGATGCTCAGGGCTGGTACACCGGGATGACCCAGAGAGAGAGAATCGGGAGGGAGGTAGGAGGGGGGTTCTGGAAGGGAATCATTTGTATACCCATGGCAGATTCATGCCAATGTATGGCAAAACCAACACGATAATGTAAAAAAAAAATAAATTAAATTAAATAAAAAAAGAATTTTACAATGAAATAAATTTTACAATTTATTTTATTTTATTTTAAAATAAAATAAAATAAAATGTTATCATATTTATAATAAAAAAAACCCTTTGAGGGAGGGTCTAATGCTATACAATATTACTAAAGCCACATAGCTAAAATGCAGGCAGTCTAGCTTCAGAATGAAGTGAAAGTCAAAAAAAGATGATAGATCCTACTGTATAGCACACAGAACTCTGCTCAGTGTTATGTGGCAGTTTGGATAGGAGGGGAGTTTGGGGGAGAATGAATGGATGGATGTGTATGTATGATTGAATCCCTTTGCTATCCACCTGAAACTATCATAGCATTATTAATCGACTATGTTTTTATAAAATAAAAAAGTTTTCTCTTTAAAAAGTCAAAAAAATAAAAATAAAAACATAACACACACCAATAGTGTATAGCTCAGCACAAACATTTCTTAAAAGAGCATTACCAGTATCCAGTAAGCTCTCTCTGTGTGATGCTGTGATTAGTCACTTAGTCGTGTACGACTCTGCGACTCCGTGGACTGCAGCCTGCCAGGCTCCTCTGTTCATGGGATTCTCCAGGCAAAAATACTGGAGTGGGTTGCTATTCACTTCTCCAGGAAATCTTCCCAACCCAGGGGTTGAACCAAGGTCTCCTGCATTGCAGGTGGATTCTTTACCAACTAAGCCACCAGGGAAGCCCTCTCTATCGAACTTATTACCCTCCTTTCTCCCCAGACATAACTACTGTTCTGACTCAAACACAAACTATTTATTATTATATAAACAAAAATAATAATATTTTGTTTATATAATATTAATAGTATATGTTATATATTAATATATATTATAATAATAATTATATAAAAATAATATTTTGTTTTTATAATAAATTATTTATTTATATGTGTTTATTAGCCATTTTTATGTATTCTTTGGAGAAATGTCTGTTAAGTTCTTTGGTCCACTTTTTGATTGGGTTGTTTATTTTTCTAGAATGGAGCTGCAGGAGTTGTTTGTATATTTTTGAGATTAATTGTTTGTCCGTTGCTTCATTGGCTATTATTTTCTCCCATTCTGAAGGCTGTCTTTTCACCTTGCTTATAGTTTCCTTTGTTGTGCAGAAGCTTTTAATTTTAATTAGGTCCCATTTGTTTATCCGTGCTTTTATTTCCGATATTCTGGGAAGTGACACATGAAAAGATGCTCAACATCACTCATTATCAGAGAAATGCAAATCAAAACCACAATGAGGTACCACTTTACACCAGTCAGAATGGCTGCCATCCAAAAATCTACAAGCAATAAATGCTGGAGAGGATGTGGAGAAAAGGGAACTCTCTTACACTGTTGGTGGGAATGCAAACTAGTACAGCCACTATGGAAAACAGTGTGGAGGTTCCTTAAAAAACTGCAAATAGACCTGCCATATGACCCAGCAATCCCACTGCTGGGCATACACACTGAGGAAACCAGAATTGAAAGAGACATGTGCACCCCAATGTACATCACCGCATTGTTCACAATAGCCAGGACATGGAAGCAACCTAGATGCCCATCAACTGACGAATGGATAAGAAAGCTGTGGTACATATACACAATGGAATATTACTCAGCATTAAAAAAAAATTCATTTGAATCAGTTCTACTCAGGTGGACAGAACTGGAGCCTTTTATCCAGAGTGAAGTAAGCCAGAAGGAAAAACAACAATACAGTATACTAACGCATATATATGGAATTTAGAAAGATGGTAACGATAACCCAGCATGTGAGACAGCAAAAGGAATGCAGATGTATAGAACAGACTCGTGGACTCTGTGGAAGAGGGCAAGGGTGGGATGATACGGGAGAATGGCGTTGAAACATGTTAATTATCATATGTGAAATCAATCGCCAGCCCAGGGTTGATGCTCGGGGCTGGTGCACCGAGATGTCCCAGGGGGAGGGAATCGGGAGGGAGGAGGGAGGGGGGTTCTGGAGAGGGAGCATATGTAAACCCTTGGCAGTTTCATGTCATTGTATGGCAAAATCAACACAATAAAAAAAATTATTTATTTATAAAATAATTTATAAGCATGTAATGTACAACATGGGCATATAGTTAGAATTTTATAGTAAATTTGTTTGGAGTATAATCTATAAAATATTGAATAACTATGCTTCCCTGGTGGCTCAGCAGTAAAGAATCCACTTGTAGTGCAGGAAACATGGGTTCAGTCCTTGGGTTGGGAAGATCCCCTGGAGGAGGGCGTGGCAACCCACTCCAGTATTCTTGCCTGGGAAATTCCATGGACAGAGGAGCCTGGCAGGTTTGTGACCCCCCGCCCAGACACAACTTAGTGACTAAACACCACCACCACCTGAAACTAATATCATTGTTGTTCAGTGGCTCAGTCGTGTCCCACTCTTTGGGACCCCATGGACTGCAGCATGCCAGACTTCCCTGTCCTTCATCATCTCTCAGAGCTTGCTCAAACTCACATCCATTGAGTTGGTGATGCGATCCAACCATCTCATCCTCTGTCGTCCCCTTCTCCTCCTGGTTTCAATCTTTCCCAGCATCAGCGTCTTTTCTAATGAACTGGCTCTTCGCATCAGGTGGCCAAAGTATTGGAGGTTCAGCTTCAATATCAGTTCTTCTAATGAATATTCAGAATTTTTTCCTTTAGGATGGGCTGGTTGGATCTCCTTACAGTCCAAGGGACTCTCAAGAGTCTTTTCCAATACCACATCTAAGAAGCATCAATCCTTGGACATTCAGTTTTCTTTATGGTCCAACTCTTACATCCATAAATGATGACTGGAAAAACCATAGCTTTGACTAGATGGACCTTTGTTGGCAAAGACTATCTCAGGTTTTTAATATGCTGTCTAGGTTAGTCATAGTTTTTCTTCCAACAAGCAAGTGTCTTAATTTCGTGGCTGCAGTCACCATTAGCAGTGATTTTGGAGCCCAAGAAAATAGTCTGTCACTGTTTCCATTGTTTCCACATCTACTTGCCATTAAGTGATGGAACTATCTTAGTTTTTTGAATGTTAAGTTTCAAGCCAACTTTTTCACTCTTTTCTTTCACTTTCATCAAGAGGCTCTTTAGTTCTTCTTCACTTTCTGCTACAAGGGTGGTGTCATCTGTGTATCTGAAGTTATTAATATTTCTCCCTGAAATCTTGATTCCAGCTTGTGCTTCATCCAGCCTGGCATTTTGCATGATATATTCTGCATGTAAGTTAAATAAGCAGGGTGACACTATAAAGCCTTGACATACTCCTTTCCCGATTTGGAATCAGTCTGTTGTTCCATGTCCCGTTCTAACTGTTGCTTCTTTACCTGCATACAGGTTTCACAGGAGGCAGGTAGGGTGGTCTGGTATTCCCATCTCTTTAAGAATTTTCCACAGTGTGTTGTGATCCACACAGTCAAAGTCTTTAGCATAGTCAATGAAGCAGAAGTAGATGTTTTTCTGGAATTTTTTAGCTTTTTCTATTATCCAACGGATTTTGGCAATTTGATCTCTGGTTCCTCTGACTTTTCTAAATCCAGCTTAAACTACTGGAAGTTCTCAGTTAACGCACTGTTGAAGCCTGGCTTGGAGAATTTTGAGCATTATGTCACAAGCATGTAAAATAAGTGCACTTGTGCGGTAGTTTGAACATTCTTTGAACTCTTCTTCAAAAAAAATCAATTATCTATTAAGGAGCTTCAAAACAGAACTACATATATCCTATTAACATAAAGTTCAAGAACATGTAAAACTTATGATTAGTGATGTCAAGGATCATTCCATGTGCCTGTTGACCATCTGGATATCTTCATTGGAAAAATGTCTATTTAGGCAATTTTTAATCAGGTTGCTCTTCTGTCCACCTTTAAACAGGTTGTTTCATTTTACTAATATTGAGTTTTATGAATTTGATGTTTATTTTTAATATTAACTCATCAGACATATTGTTTGCAAATATCTTCTCCCCTTCAGTAGGTTGCTTTTCCACTTTGTTGATGGTTTTCTTCACTCTGCTTTTAAGTTTGATTAGATCCCATATACCCAGTTCCTTTCATTCAGCATTATGACTATAAGAGTCATCCAAGTTAATCTGTTCATTCATATTCACTGCTGCATAATATTTCACTGAATGAGTAGACTACAAACTAGTCATTCATTAGTATTGATGGACATATGAGTAGTCTATTATTTTACTATTATAATAATGTTGTTATGAACATTGCTCTATAGCCTGTTGGTTTTCATGCATATGCATAAGTTGGGTATACACTCATTAGCAGAATTGCTGGGTTAGAATATGCATGTGTACTATATTAGTAAACCATTTCCAAAATGACTGTGCTCATTTTCTTTCTCTCCAGTAGTGCATGACAGTTCACCATCTGTACCAACATTTAGTATTCTGAGTCTTTTATAACATTTGAGCCACCGTTTTACATTTCTGTGCTACTAACTGAGGTTGAATAACTTTCTTATTGGCCTTTTGGATATTCTGATTTGTAAAGTGACTACTCAAGTCTTTTTTACTATTTTTAAATATATGTGTTACAAATATCTTCCAGCTGTAATTCACCTTCCATTCTCTATGTAGTTTTAAGTTTTAATGTAGCCCACATTTTCAGTCTTCTCAAATAATATGGCTAATGATTTTTATGTCTTGCTTAAGAAATTATTCCTTATGCCAATGAAAATCTTCACAATATTTTTCCTTTAAGTCAACACTTCACATACAATTGATATTTCTGTGTAAATGGTATCAGGGATCAAGTTTTATTTTACCCTTTGGATTGTCCAACTGAATCAGCAATATTTATTAATATTTATTATAATGAAATAATCTTAAATGTTCATATATTGTGGGTATGTTTCTACACTTTGTGAACCCTATATTATGGACTGTTGTTGTTCAGTTGCTAAGTCATGTCCGATTCTTTGTGACCCCATGGACTGCCGCATGTCAAGCCTGTAAACTTAATAAAAAAGTCTTGATTTCAGAAAGCATAAGCCATCTCACCTCCTCCTTCAGGACTGCTAATGTTACATATAAATTTTAACATCAGCATTTCAATTTCTACCAGAAAAAGAAACTAACAAAATTTTTATTCAGACTGCTTTGAGCTTATAAATCAGTCTTTTCTCAATAGTATTTCACTATCCTTTGGAGCTGTTTTGTCAGTCGTAGGTACCTGATATTGTTGGTTCTACTGTGAATGGCATCTATTTTGAATTTTATTTTTATTTCATTTTTAGTTTATATTGCTGGTAAGTTTTAGTTTACTGTTAATACATTGAAATGGTGTTTTAATCTTGACCTACATCCATGACTTCAGTAAACTTCACTTAATAATTTTATTACTTCAAGTATGTAAATAATTATGGAATTTTTAAAAATCATATTGATGAAATTAACATCTTTGTTTGTTCCTTTCCAATGGTATACTCTTTGTTTCTTTTGCTTGCCTTATTATACTAATATATCCAAAAGCATTTTTTATAGAAGTGATGATAGTGGGCATCACTGTTGCCTTTCCAATGTAAGAGAAAGCATTTTCTGCTTCCCAAGTGGCGCTAGGGGTAAGAACCTGCCTGCCAGTGCAGAAGACAGAAGAGACGTGGGTTCAGTCCCTGGGTTGGTAAGGTACCCTGGAGGAGGACATGGCAACCCACTCCAGTTGCCCAGAGAAACCTATGAACAGAGGAGCCCTGCATGCTATAGTCCATAGTCTTGCAGAGTCAGACACAACTGAAGCAACTTATTGCATGATGTTTGATATAAGACATATTTTCTAGCTATCTTTATCAAATTGACTTCTATTTGTAGGTGTTCAATGGGTGTGAATATTATCATATGTGCTCTGCACATATCAAGATAATCCTATGATTTTCCAGCATAGAGAGGGAGAGAAGGAATAATAAACGAGGAGTTACTTGCATAGGGATGCATTCAACAACAGGAGAAGGATGTAACAGTAGCTCATCAAAGAGAAAGTCCACAGGAACATGGAACTTTTCTTCAAGGAAACTTTTTTCCAAAGTGGCCAAACTATTCCTGAGCCTGTGGGGTGGAGGAGTGGTGGAAAGACAATTTATAATTTAATAGTTCTCTCTTCTAGGGTAGTATATCCTTTTTAGTTGGCTGAGCTCAGATTCATTGGCACTATTTCAACAAATATATGGAGAAAATAAACCCTACCTCTCAAGTTTCATTTCCCAAGGATTTAACTACTGCCACAACCTTCAAGGGACAGCTAATTGGCTAAAGTGAAACCCACATCACCCAGCCCTTCAGTCAGTTTACATCAGGAGAATTCATCTAGTGCCAAGCGAGATAGGAAGAGCCAAGAATCTTCTCAAACTATTTTAGGGAAAACACAAGCCCGGACAGTAGAGCCTCCATACCAAAATGAGTCAGGCCTGGGGAGCAAGTGGAATAGAGAATCTATGCAAAACTTCCAGTACGAGAAAAGGAGGAAAATCTATAACGACTGTCTTATCACATGCAAAAGAAAAAAAATCAAATGGATTAGAGGCTAAAACTGTATGCAATCAACTGTGAAGCTGTAAAATGATATTAAGAGTTACATGTGCTTCATACTTATCATCTATAATAGCAGTAAGTGGATAGCCAGGTTGTCAGCCACCCTGTCCAGCAGGGCAGTCATAGATGATTCCTTACACAATAGCACTATTTGCAGGTCCAAGTTTCCCCTGAGGAGCAGGCCCTTTGCCAAGAGGCCAACATATATCACTCCCCTCAGGGCTCTGGTCATATGCTTTGTCTTCTGCTCCCTGGCCACTTCTTTATTTTCATCCTTATGGGGCACATCCATGTTCTCAGACTCTGCATGATTGCCACTGCCCTCCCCTGTTCACTGATCCAGTGGGACATGACTTTGAGAGTCCACTCCCTGTGGGACACCATGTTCTGGACTGCCTCCGGGTCCTCTTGTATTGGATAAATAGAAGGATGCTCTGCCGTTACATGGTGATCATTGTTCACAAAAATTCCCACTGGACACATTTTTTGAGGCAACTCAATGACCACTGCTATAGCCAGTTCTATAGGAACAGAGGGCATTCTGACAGCCGGTGGTGACTCTTTCAGCTACAGTTCCTACTAGCAAGCTGAAAAATACAACTCACCATCACCCCCAAAACATGCCAGAAAGAAACAGCTGTCTAGGAGTGAATAGAAGCCCTCCCACAGCTAAGGCTACCAGTCCCACCAAGGCCAGCACAGTCCTATGACCAGGGCCATCACAGTGACTACAGTCCCTCAGGGCAAGCAGACAGGGTGCCATCATGGAGGAGGGCAGCTACTCCCCCTATTTAGCCTCCTACAGCTCCTGGAGGCACAGATTAGACCACAGCTACAGCTAGGAGAGCAAATCCAACCACAGTGAGAGTGGAGGCCCGAGTGGAGAAACAGCGACGGCTCAGGCAGGCTGTCCTACAATCTAGGATCACGGGGCTACGCAGAGCACATCAAGGCAAACAAGGAGACTACTTAGCACAGTGAAACTGTAACTCCCAAGTCCAGCCAGCATGCCAGCTGCCCTCCCAGCTCCTATCGACCATCATGGAGACCACTGCACAAAGGCAGATCACAGTGTGAGCTCCCAGCACAGATAAAGCCCTCCAGGGTACAGATCTCCACCTTTTGTGTTTACCCTCCACCCCCTGTAGCAGTGGTCCCAGATGGGACCCAAGGCATGAGGGGTCTTTCCCACCCTGGCTCCATTGAGACAGATACTAGCTATAACAGTCCTACTCAGCCAGTTGATCCCACACCCTGTTGGGCTTCTCCTCTCAACCAAGTGAGCAACTGTCAACCAGCAACCAATTAACAGTCCTGCTCTGCCATTGGTCAGTACCACTGAAAACCCCTGCCCCCTCCCAACTGTATATAAAAGGACCTTGAATCCTGACAGAGAAGAGATGGTTCTCATAGAGGCTAGTCTGCCATCTCCTCTATCTGCTCGCTTTCCAATTAAAGTCAATTCTTGCTCCAACAACTTGTCTCCCAATTTATTGACCCGTCATGCAGTGAGCTGGAAAAGGACTTACTCTTGCCTGGAAAGTCTCATGGACGGAGGAGCCCAGAAGGCTACAAGTCCATGGGGTCTCTAAGAGTCAGACACGACTGAGCGACTTCACTTTCACTTTTCTCTTTCATGCATTGGAGAAGGAAATGGCAACCCATTCCAGCGTTCTTGCCTGGAGAATCCCAGGGATGGGGGAGCCTTGTGAGCTGCCGTCTATGGCAACATGTTCACCATATAAGAGTCAGTTTCATGCATCACAGTTAAAGTCAACCTACTACCAAAAATGCAAGTCAGTTTTGATGTTCAGTGAGACCAAACAACACGAAAACAGAGTGTGGAGCAGAGAAAGGTTTACTACAGGTCCCTGCAAGGAGATGGGCAGCTCCTGCCTTAAAAACCTACAACTACCTAAACGCTCTCACAAAGCCCTTTTGTACAAAGGAAAGGTGGGGGAGGGGTGGGGTGAGTCCTGCAAACTTCATGGTGTCAGAGCTTGTGTTCTTGAGGACAGGTAAGAATGCTCCTATAAATCTCTACCAAAGGAATGTCATTCTCTGTCCTGACAAGAAAGGGCCAGGTGCCAAGGCACAACTCTCATCCTCTGAGGTCCCAGTCCTGACTCAGAAGAGGTAGATCTCAGCGGGCGGCTCCCTCAGAGCCAAGTCCCAAGACCCTGACAGGCTGTCATCGCTGAGGGAGTCAGGCATCCAGGAACCAGCTGGCCCTCGGGCTCCTCAGGACACTCAACTGAGGGCAGATCCCACAGACCCTGTCCCACCGCAAACGGCTGTGGCCTTTAGGTCGCAGAGGCGAGTAAGAGAAATAGGTTCCCTGCCACCTCAAGGACTGGGTCCCGCCAGAGGGTGGCTTTGGTGAGGGCTCTGGAGCCCCCAGCCTGTTCCCTGGGTCTCCCAGCTCACCTGGGGAGCCCCAGAAAAATGTCTGAACCCACTTCTTACCTCACTCTCCACCTGACGGCCACCAGCGATCACTGACCACCACTCTGAGGACCGTTGGGTGAGATGGGTCCGCTAACGGTTGCTCAACGCCAGCTGCAGGCTTGGGGGCGGGGCCAACTGCAGCGCCAACCAATGGCTAAACAGGATCTCAAACGGTGGCTTGCCGACAGCTGCTCACTTAGGGGTGGGGCCCACTGTGACTCCCATCAATGGTTAAGCAGGATCTCTAACGGCTGCTCTAACCCTGGTAACCATTGCCTGGTAATGGGTTGCTAAGTAGTGGTGCCCTGCAAAGGCCACATGCTAAGGGCTGCACACTGCCCCTATTTAAACCAGTGTCTCCAAGTCCCTCCACCCTACCCAATCCAAGTTGCTGTGTTGTGAGGTTCAGCTGGTCACTCTATCCTGACCCATCGTGTGACCCATATTTAGCCATGTTTGGGACTTCGTGTCTTCCATGGTTTGTCAGTTGCCATTACAACACTGAATGAGTTTTTTGAATTTGTCTGTGTTAACTCAATTTGTCTTCAGTTACAAAAGGAATACATCATCTGTTTATGCTTTTGTGAAGTGGGTTAAATGAGTTTTCTGTATTTTAATGCTTTAATGTTTCAGTTTTAGAAGTGATTTTATTTTAAAAAACCAGTGGGAAAGAGTGGGGTTTTCCAGGAGGCACTAGTGGTAAACAACCCACCTGCCAATTCTGGAGACTTAAGAGACACGGGTTCAATCCCTGGATTGGGAAGATCCCCTAGAGCAGGGCACGGCAACCTACTCCAGTATCCTTGCCTGAAGAATCCCCATGGACAGAGGAGCCTGACAGGCTACAGTCCATAGGGTCGCAAAGAGTTGGACACAACTGAAGGGACTTAGCACCCACACATGGCAAAGAGTGGTGGTGGGGGACAACATGTGTCTGGATCATTCAGGCAGTACATCTGAACTGAGCTGAAGGGAGACAAAAACAAAACTGAAAAGAAAAGTTACACGTAAATTCAAACCATCTAGAACTCTGTCTTAGATGGTGCCTTTCAGTTGAGTGTGTCCAGTGAGATGCACTGACAGGAAATTTCTGCTTCCTCACTCTTCTATGCTATTCTGACTGGACTATGTACCTTTAGGATCACAGTTTTGGGAAGAAGGGGCCCCCTCACCTACTCTACATCTCAGCAGGATGTACAAACATCTACAGGTTTGATGTCTTTCGGATGTTGCTAACCCGAGTGCCTTCACAACCCATGTGGTTCCTTTAATTTAGCAGCCACCTTTTTGAACTGAGAAGCGTACTCAAAAATCCCAACCCTCCACACTGTTACCTGCTGGGAACCTGACATACATGAGCATTTTCCTTCCCACTTTGCTTATTTTAACATAGCTTTAATTCATTAGATTTCTTTCACTTTTCCCTATTTACCCTTAGCTTCTGGCTTTGCCTACATTAGTTTTGTCTGTCAAAAGTCAGGGTATTCCTACTTACCTCTTCATTGATATTTTTATATTATTGGTTTTATACTGTAAATTACTGGATTGTTGACATTTAATAATCTTACTTAATATTGCTGCAGTTTTGTTATTCCTTTTATTCTCGTATGATTCTTTTTTGACACTGAAACTAATGTGCAACTAGAAAGCAGGAAATCATAATGGACATAGAACAAAAAAGTTTTTTAAATGAATAGCCACTTATAAGTATGCTCTTAAAGAAAATAGCCCCATTACTCAAAATATTAGTAATGGAAAAAGTCACTGCTTTCTCATTTTGTAGCCATCAAAATTAGCTCAAACTTTTTCTACTTCATCAAAACTAGGGGGAAAAAATCTTCTAAAGGAATGACAGCAGTGGCCACAGTACTGGAAAAGGTCAGTTTTCATTCCAATCCCAAAGAAAGGCAATGCCAAAGAATGCTCAAACTACCACACAATTGCACTCATCTCACACGCTAGTAAAGTAATGCTCAAAATTCTTCAAGCCAGCCTCCAGCATGTGAACCGTGAACTTCCAGATGGTTAAGCTGGTTTTAGAAAAGGCAGAGGAACCAGAGATCAAATTGCCAACATCCGATGGATCATCGAAAAAGCAAGAGAGTATCAGAAAAACATCTATTTCTACTTTACTGACTATGCCAAAGCCTTTGCCTGTGTGGATCACAATAAATGGTGGAAAATTCTGAAAGAGATGGGAATACCAGACCACCTGACCTGCCTCTTGAGAAACCTGTATGCAGGCCAGGAAGCAACAGTTAGAACTGGACATGGAATAACAGACTGGTTCCAAATAGGAAAAAGAGTACATCAAGGCTGTATATTATCACCCTGCTTATTTAACTTATATGCAGAGTACATAATGAGAAATGCTGGGCTGAAAGAAGTACAAGCTGGAATCAAGATCACCAGGAGAAATACCAATAACCTCAGATATGCAGATGACACCATCCTTATGACAGAAAGAAGGTGAAAAGGGGTAGTGGAAAAGTTGGCTTAAGGCTCAACATTCAGAAAACTAAGATCATGGCATCTGGTCCCACCATTTCATGGCAAATAGATGGGGAAACAGTGGCTGACTTTATTTTTCTGGGCTCCAAAGTCACTGCAGATGGTGATTGCAGCCATGAAATTAAAAGACGCTTACTCCTTGGTAGGAAAGTTATGACCAATCTAAACAGCATATTAAAAAGCAGAGACATTACTTTGCCAACAAAGTCCATCTAGTCAAGGCTATGGTTTTTTTCCAGTAGTCATCAATGGATGTGAGAGTTGGACTATAAAAAAAGCTGAGCACTTAAGAATTGATGTTTTTGAACTGTGGTGTTGGAGAAGACTCTTGAGAGTTCCTTGGACTGCAATGCAAGGAGATCCAACTAGTCCATCCTAAAGGAGATCAGTCCTGGGTGTTCATTGGATGGACTGATGTTGAAGCTGAAACTCCAATACTTTGGCCTCCTGATGTGAAGAGATGACTCATTGGAAAAGACCCTGGGGCTGGGAAAGATTGAGGGCAGGAGGAGAAGGGGACAACAGAGGATGAGATGTTTGGATGGCATCACCAACTCAATGGACATGAATTTGGGTAAACTCCAGGAGTTGGTGATGGACAGGGAGGTCTGGCATGCTGCAGTTCATGGGGTCACAAAGAGTCAGACATGACTGAGTGATTGAACTAAATTGAAAGGAATGACTAATAATCAACATATAGAGGGTAACAAAAAACCTGCAGGTTGTTAAATTAAGTATCATATAGCTGGTCACTAGAACTTTTCTGCCAATGGGTATAGTTTTAACATTGACATGTTTTCTCCTTAGGAAAAGAAGATTATATGCTAGCTAAAGGGTAAATATTTCCTTGTAAAGGTCTATTAGTCTCAACATCCCTATTTTCCAGTTGCAATAGCTCTTCTAAAAATGCATGTTCAATGTATTCTATCTTTAAATGGGCAAGACTTTTCAAAGTGTCAATTAGCAATAATGTTCAAAGTATTGGAACAAACACAAACTGATTTATGTAGGGTTGATATTTCATTTATTTCAATGAGTATAGTTAGAAATGTAACTATTTTATATTATAATTTGAGTCTTTCTTACCAGAAAGAAAGATAATAAAACAGATTTTTAAAAATTTAGGTATTTAAATACTTAACAAATTCTATGTAGTAAAATGGTTGAAGAAGGATTATAAGGTTTGAGATGGGTAGAATTAGGATCTCATAGGAGTAAAACTTCAGAAGTGGTAGTCAAAAACTGTCTCAATAATTAAATATGTCAGATTTTGCAGCACATATTACTTCTGTTCCTCAGTCCTCTTTCCCTTCTGTATGGACTTGAGACCAATATCTTTCTCAAACCAAACTGTCACCAAAGTTCTTTCAAGAGCTCTCTAGCAAAACAGATTCCATGGCCTTGTGCCCAGAGTTTTGGTTCCAGTAGTCTGCGATGATGTCTAGCAATCTGTATTTTTAAACTGCACCTGGGAAATCTAAGGTCCAACTAGGTCTGGTGGTCACTGTCATAACTAGTCAGCTGTGCATTAGAAGACAGCCAGAGTCCAGATCCTAATTTATCCTAATTTTGATATTAGGCCAGTTACTTAACCATAATGGTTCAGATAAGTCTTAAGTTGGGGGAAAATCCTTTTATTCTCAGGGCAGTTGAGAAGAAAAATAACATCACTGGTTGATACACAGTAGGCACACCCATATGGCATCCTTCCTCTTACTAATGCATCTCTATGGCTTTCTAATATTTTAGGTATGATTTCTGAGAGACAAACTATTTTCTGACTTCATGTTTTGTCCTGGTTGAACAGAATGTTAATATCACTGCTTGAATTACAGGCCCTATTGCTGACCCTGATAGTATCAAGTTCCAGGAAACCATCCATGTCCTCTCTATGTCTGTCAATATGTCGCCTGATTCTGACACTTTCTACTGCCTGAGGTATCTGCTCCTGGCTACTTCTACCTGTTAAAATTACAAAGTATGTTAAAGTTAAATACCACCTTATTTTACAGCTTGGAAGCTAAAGCCCAGAGAGTTTAAATGACATATCTAAAGTCACACAGTGCATAATAGACTGTAAACAAAATGCCCCTTTTTCCCATATTGCATTCTTGAGCTATATAGTGTCAAATGAGTCCCAGAAAACAAAATGATTCTGACTGTATTTGAAATGTAAACAGACTTGTAAAATTTATTTTTCTTAGATTATGGTTATCAATTTAAAATTTCTAAGCTTAAAACAAGAGGAAGGTATTTACCTTTGAAGATAGTGTCATTTTTCTTGCAAATTTTGAGATAACTTTGATCAGTTTCCTTCCTTTACCTGTTTTCTAGACATGACCTCAAGTGGCAGGATGTGGTGACAAAGCAGAGAAAGATATGGATATAAATACACACACACATATATAAGTGATAAGATTTTGAGGAAAAACAAGTTGCTATTTTTATTGGAACACTTGCTCTGTCACTAGGGTCCATTTTAATTTCATCTCACCACATTTATCTATTCAGAAGATTATCTGTAACCAAGTCTTACTTACATCTTAACTAGTGTTCACAGATATAAATTGATTTTAATATGTCTGTAAAATATGTAATTAGGAAATTAGTCTGACACTGCTACTAGAAAGAATTATCAATATATAATTTTACATGTTCAAGTATTTGAGAGTAAAGAGGATTGAACACACAGCTACATTTTAAGCTCTTAAAAGGCATTTCATGTGGTGATGACTCAAATATAGTTTTGAATTAAAATACTAAATAGTTCTTAAATTATTCACTTTATTACTTTTTAGCACACATGCATGATACCAGAAATTAACCTAAAAATATTCTCTTAACTGTGGTCATCTTCCCTGAATTGTTCTAATAACTAGATAAGAAATTATCTGTATTGTGGCATGTTGCTTGTGTACATGCGCAATATAAGACTTTTCAGATTAAACAACATTCATGGACTTCCCTTGTGGTCCAGTGGTTAAGAGCCTACCTGCCAGTTCGAGGAAAAAGGGTTCAATCCCTGGCCCGGGAAGATCCCACATGCCATGGAGCAACTAAGCCTATGCAAGACAACTACTGAGCCCGTGGGCCTACAGCCTGTGCTCTGCAACAAAAGAAGCCACAACAATGGGAAGCCTGCACACTGCAACTAAAAGAAGCCTGCATGCAGCAACGAAGACCCTGCCGAGCCAAAAAGTTAGTAAATAATTAAAAACAATACACACAACAACATTCAGGCAGATGTGTTATACCACTGGTTTCCAAGTGAGCCAACGCTCCAGAACCTGTCCCATGGAATCTATCTCGTTCTTCTCAGATAAGCTCTTGACAGCTCTGCCTTCCAAACCAGGGACCAACTTGTGCATCACTGGACCTAAATTGGGTAAAATTTGGCTCATGTCGTTAAAGTTAACCTGGCTTGTCAACACCCATTTTTCTTCCCAGAACATTAAGATTCATGGGGGAATCGAAAAATAGTGGGGACCACTGTTTCTCAGCTTCTCTCAGTCCTGTCAGAATATTCTAATTAAGGGAAATTATGTTGACTGCTGCCTTAATTTTCACCAATATACCTTCATGACTCTGGATTTTTGGAAATAAGTGTAATAAGAGAAAGAACTGGAAGTGAATACAGGTGCCCAGACTGACAAATGGATGAAAAGAGCTAGCATGTCACGAGAACGGATACGGTGAATGTTTCTGTTCAAGTACAGAAAAAAGGTGTCAGTTATACTTGTATGCTGATAATTGATTAAAAGTTGACAGTGACTCTGGATAATATTAATAAAATAAACTCTGATTTACTATATAAGAAAGTGAAAGTGAAGTCACGCAGTCGTGTCCAACTCTTTGCGACCCCACAGACTATTACGAGGTTCCTCCATCCATGGGACTTTCCAGGCAAGAATACTGGAGTGAATTGCCATTTCCTTCTACAGGAGGTCTTCCTAACCCAGGGATTGAACCCAGGTCTACCCACATTATAGGCAGATGCTTTACCAGGGAAGTCCATCTAAGAAGGACCCCCAATGTTCTATAAAACATTTGCTTGTGAGTAGTGCAAAGACTAGAAGCATTAAAAATAAAGCTAAGTACAATGAGAACTGGGGACATTTTATACAAATCTAAACATCAGACAAGGAACACAGGATAAAGAGGAATCAATTAGGAAAACTAAAGTTAACTGCTGAGCAATTTATGTGTGTTTTAATAGGTTATTGCCTTTATGTATAATAGAAACTAATTAGAGAGTTATATACTTTTCTAATTAAGACTTTATGTGGCTAAGAAACTTGACTCTTTCTAAATGTCAGTTCCAGAGGAAACCAGAATTCTGAGAGCCAAAATCATCAGAGCACACATCCCACTTAATGGTCAATCAAGCCACGTTCACAGTGGAAGCAAAACTATTTCAAAACCGGGATTGATAAGTTTAAAAATCACAGACCATGGTTTGAAGCCTTAAAAAATAACTTGGAGAAAAATCACATAATATAGGAATTCAACTCCTTTAGTAGTACTTGTTTACAGGAAACAGCCCTCGGCAGGAAACCCCTTTTCCTGACATTATAGCAAGGCTGTATTGTAACTTACTTTTAAACCAGGCACCCCCACGCACTGCCCATCTCAGTCCAAATACACCTTTCACATCTTTTAATCACACCAAACCTTGCCTAACTTGTCGGTTCTTTCCACAGATCAAAGAAGTAGCAACACAGGGTAAGAAATTAACAGATGACCAGATCTCTTCCCCAGCCTCCCCTTCAGTAATCTACTGAACAAGCGGTGTACCAAACTGTGCGAACAAGATCTTATCTAAAGGAAGAGCACGAGGAGTCGAGAAGCCTGCACACAAGCCAGCACATGGCAGGGGCTGGTGATGATTATGACTTCCTATCTCAGTGATTAATGGAGATAATTTCTCTGTTTCTCTTGAGAACTTTCAGGGCCAAGAAGAATCTTCAGAGTAGTTTTGGGGAGATGCTAAGTCCACCATCTCCCCAGACTGCTGCCATTCTGATTAAAGGCACCTTTCCCCTCTGCAGTTTCTGAGTATGTAATTGATATTGTAAGCAGCAAGTAGCAGGACCTGATTTAGTCAGTAACAGTCTTAAAGTCAGAGATTACTGGGTTCAAATGTAAGTGCTAACATTTCCTCACTTTAAAAGCTCGAGCTTGAGTAACCACTCTAAACCATGTATTATCAAAATCAAATATCAAGTGGAAATTAAAACAAGACCTTATGAGGTAGGTGAGTGGTTTAAATAACATAATCACAGGTTTTCCACTAAAAGGCTATATACATTTTCAGTGTTTTCTGACTATGATAGTAATGCTCACTGTGCCAAACATGTGGATGAACATTTTCACATACCTAATAACCTCAATAAGAAGAAACGACTGTTAATTTTCTGTTGCTCTCTTTGTCAAGATGGACCTTGAAATACAATTTAAATGTTTGGCTATGATGATTTTTATAGTTCTGAAGCTTTTTCAACTGGTATCAAATGAGACCAATACCTCCTTTGTGCACTTTGTCTTTTATTATGTTCCTTTGAAGGGAGCTAATAACCCTGAAGTTATAAACATTTAATTGTTTTATTCTTTAATTATTTTGTTACATTTAAAACTTTACTTTTTCTAGATTCTTGGACATGCATTCTCACCATGGCCATATCACCCTGTGAGGCAAAATTGTTTGTTGGAGGAAAAAGGACAGAAAATGTTAGATATTAAAGTCATTCATGACCCTCCAAAGGGCTGAAATGTACATAAAAAGACTACATCTGTGTCATTAAATTTTCAAGGAGGGAGACTGAATTTGGAAAAAATATGTATCTAAAAAGGCTCTTTACAGGGGTTAATAAAAACAACGTTTAGAAACACTGACTGAGATGATCTCACGTGGCCTCAGGCTTGCAGCAGCTTGAAGCAGGAATTCGGTTCCCACCCAGAGACTGAAGTCAGGCCCCAGCAGTAAGAAAACTGAATCCTAACCACCGGGCTTCCCAGATGGCACTAACAGTAAAGAATCCCCTTGCCAATGCCGGAAATATAAGTGGCGTTGTTTGATACCCGGGTCAGGAAGATCCCCTGGAGGAGGGTATGGCAGCCCCCTCCAGTCTTCTTGCCTGAAGAATCCCCACGGACAGAGGAGCCTGGTGCGCTACAGTCCATAATGTCACCAAGAGTCCGACAGGACTGAAGTGACTTAGCACGCACGCGACCACTAGATCACCAGGGAGCAGTGACCATTGATTGACAAGGGCCTGGTCCGTCAGCTGAGTAGAAGTGAATTTTCACATAGTGATGAAAAGCAACAGAAAAATAAACTATTAAGAGGAAAAACAGAGTACATGTTTTTAATTGGAGGATAATTGCTTTACAATGTTGCATTTGTTTCTGCTGTACAACAATGTGAACCAGTCCTATGTATACACATGTCACTTCCGTTTTGAACCTCCCTCCCCCACCCCATCCCACCTCTGTAGGTCATCACAGAGCACCAGGATGATCCACTTGTGTTATACAGCGACTTTCCATGAACTATTTTACATACGGTAATATATATATATATGTTAATGCTACCTTCACAATTCATGCCACCCTCCCCTTCCCCCACTGTGTCCACAATTTCATTCTCTACATCTGTGTCTCTATTTCTGTCCTGCAAATAGGTTCATCAGCACTATTTTTATAGATTCTACATACATGAATTAATATATGATATTTGTTTTTCTCCTTCTGAATTACTTCACTCTGTACAACAGGCTGTAGGTTCATCCACCTCGGTTCAACTGACTTAAATGCATTCCTTTTTTGTGGCTGAGTAATATTCCATTATTTTTGTACCACAACTTCTTTATCTCTTCACCTGTCAGTGGACATCTAGATTGCTTCCATGTCCTGGTGATTGTAAATATTGCTGCAATAAACACTGGGATACATGTGTCTCTTTGAATTATGGTTTTATCAGGGAATATGCCCAGTAGTGAGATTGCTGGGTCATATGGTAGCTTTATTCCTAGTTTTTAAAGGAACCTCCATGCTGTTCTCCATAGTGACTGTATCAATTTATATTCTCACCAACAGAAACCTGTACAACTTTAAAGGCAAAATATTCAGAAAATTTTTAGAAAGAACATTTTTTATACTGTTGCAAAACAGCAAAGCTATATTCCATTGTTCAATAAAAGCTCTATTCTGTTCCTAGCAATGGGACACATGACTTGGGACTTTATATATAGACATATCTTGCTACAGCCTACCTGCACACCACTAAGAATCATATCTTAGTTTTTCTAGTATTTCTAAAATTCTGTTTTTGTTCCCCATAAAATATAATTTTTCCCCTATTTTCAAAGGTTTCTTAACACAGAATTATTACATGAGACACTACAGAAAAGAATAACTCAGTATCATTTCAATAGTCAGAGTTCTGGAAATCATTTTGAACAGGTTACCTTGGGAACCATTACAAGGATTGTCTCCTGTATTAAAAGGGACTACTGATCTGTCAAAGCACGGCATAGGTTTGTTCAGCTTCTAAACTTTAATGAACACAGGAATCCCTTGGGAAAATATGCTGAAATATGAATTCTGATTCAGAAGTTCTGAAAGATGCCTGAGATTCTGTGTTTGTAAAAAGCTCCAGATTCACAGTCATGGTGCTCATCATAGATCACACTCTGAGAGGTGAGGAGTTCGTCGGCATCTATAATCCCGTGTTAAATTAGCTACATGAAAGACTCAGACATATACTGAGGGTAAAGGGTATCTAAACAAAAGATCACAACATCAGCTTTTAAAACACATCAACACACACATACCCACACACACACCTTGATCCATTCTTCCCCCCCAAAAAATTTCCAAGGTTCCTTTAAATGACTTTAATTCTGATAAGCTGATTTTTAAGTCTCTAAGATGGAGTGATATACTTAATGGACAGTACTGGCTCTGAGAAAAGCCCAACACAGGATCCAAAACAAAAGAGTGATGAGAGGAGCCAGTGTGTACGCTGAAGGTAAACCCTGTCCCGAATTCCGTTCCCTAATATTAATACATTTGCCTCTCATTTCCCAATTACTGCTAAATGCTTTCAAGATTTATTTTGCTAGCTAAACATTAGAAGAAAAATATTCCAATTAATCCTGTCATATAACCTCTCAAAACTGTTCACTTTGAAGAATACCCAGTTAATTTTTTGGTTGAGTGATTAGTTTTCAAAATTAAAAAAGAGAAAAAACAACAACCTTAAATCCCTCTCAACAAGTTTGTAACAAATGCCGAAATATAATGTTATATGGATCTGGGATGCGCTTTCCTTTTTACTTACGACAATGTTTTAGGTAAATATATTGTTTTGCCTCTCCTAGGATTAGTCCACCCTGAGTATGTTTCTTAAGAAGCATCTAAGGCTTATTTGCCTTCATGCACTTCCTGAATATGCACATACTTAGAGTAATTCAATCTGATCTCTGGAAAATGGCTCAAAAATATACATTAAGTGGTCTAAGTCATTCTCTTTCACGTGAGAATTTTACATCTCTTTTGCTAAGAAATTCAAAATGAATATTAACACATTTTTTGTGTCTGCAGTAAGTTGAATGGTGACTCCCCAGAAGATACGTCCTCCCGGGACCTGTGAATGTGACTCTATTTGGAAAAAGAATCTTTGCACCACAACAGAATATCACTCAGTCATTAAAAAGAATGAAATAATGCCACTTGCAGGAACACAGATGGACCTATAAATTGTCAAACTGAGCAAAGTAAGTCAGACAGAGAAGGAGAAATAGTGTATGACATCCCTTATATGGGCAATCTAAAATGAAATTACACAAATGAACTTACTTACAAAACAGAAAATAACTCATGGACTTACGAATGAACTTATAGTTGCCGAAGGTAGGATGGGGGAAGGGATAGTTGAGAGTCTGCAATAGACACGTACACACTGCTATATCTAAAATATAAAATATAGCAGACAAAGACCTACTGTACATCACATGGATCTCTGCTCAGTGTTATGGGGCAGGCTAGATGAGAGGGCAGTTTGGGCGAGAATGGATACATGTAGATACATACATGTATGGCTGAGGCCCTTTGCTGTTCACTTGAAACTGTCACATCACTGTTAATCGGCTATAAAACAATATTAAAAGTATTAAAAAAAATAGTCTTAGCAGATTAAGTTAAAAATCGTGATAAGAGATCATCCTGTATTAGTGGGTGAGTTCCAAATCTATTCACAGATGACCCTGTAATAAGACAAACATAAAACATAGAGCAATATGAAGGCAGAGACAGAGATTGGAATGACAGATCTACAAGCCAATGAAAACAAAGAACTGCCAATAGCCACTGGAAGCTGTAAGAGATCCATGCAACAGATTCATCCAGAAAGAATGCACTCTCCTACACCTTGATTTTGGACTTCCACCTTTAAGAACCATGAGAAAATAATCCCTGTTTTAGAGCCATACACTTTGTGGTCATTTGTTACAGCAGTTCTAGGATAGGAGTAGAATCCCTCAAAATACATATGTATACACATGTGTGTACAGTCACTCAGTCGGGTCCAATTCTTTGCGGCCTCATGAACTGTAGCCTGCCAGGCTCCTCTGTCCATGGGATTTCCCAGGCAAGAAATACTGGAGTGGGTTACCATTTCCCTCTTCAGGGGATCTTCTGGTTCCAGGGAACAAACCTGCATCTCTTGCGTCTTCTGAATTGGCAAGCAGATTCTTTACCACTAGTGCCACCTGGGGAGAAGGCAATGGCAAACCACT
The DNA here is from genome assembly GCA_007570785.1 of Antilocapra americana. Taxonomy (NCBI): domain Eukaryota; kingdom Metazoa; phylum Chordata; class Mammalia; order Artiodactyla; family Antilocapridae; genus Antilocapra; species Antilocapra americana. Next base: position 3,590,020 of record ML663566.1, read on the forward strand.
CCAGTACTCTTGCCTGGAAAATCCCATGGATGGAGGAGCCCGGTAGGCTGCAGTCCATGGGGTTGCCAGGAGTCGGACATGACTGAACGACTTCACTTTCGCTTTTCACTTTCATGCATTGGAGAAGGCAATGGCAACCCACTCCAGTGTTCTTGCCTGGAGAATCCCAGGGACGGGGGAGCCTGGGGGTCTGCCGTCTATGGGGTCGCACAGAGTCGGACATGACTGAAGCGACTCAGCAGTAGCAGAGCCACCTGGGAAGCTCATGCACACACACACACATATATATATATGCCATTAATAATATAAATAATAATAGGTAATATTTGTCTGTGTGCAGGTATAGAATCGAGGAAAATAAAGACTGTAAGGTGATGCCTAGTTAATCTTGACACTCACAGTCTATTCTACCTTCATAACTCCTGGATCTTGAATAGGATTCCTTGCCAATAACCAACCCTCTATAAACTGCTCTCCTTATTTATTGCCTCTTCTTCTGGGGCAATAAGTTGAAAATTATTTTTTACTATCTGCCTAAGAACTTTATGTGCCTTGCTGATATATATGAAATAGAAGTGAGTCAACTCCCAAACACATGGGTAGCTGAGGATTCATTTACAAAATTGTATTACATTCTCAGAAATACAAAACACTGTCATAAATAGTTTCTTTTAAATACCATATAGAACAATGTTTTGATCCTCACATTAAATATTTTTAAAACATACTTTCCATTGGAGAAAAATAATTTTTGTTACAAGCTCAAAAGTTGTCTTTCAAAAAATTCAGTGATATATATATGCTTTAAGTATAAACTCATAACAGAATTAACATCATGGTTTTAAAAACTTAAGTAAACATACACAAAATCTAAGAATCTTCTTGTTATAAATGCTGAGAGTATATTTTTCTATTTCTCTATAATTAAAAAACCAGTTGATTAATGAATCAATAATATTCATTCTATGTCTGGGTCTGCAACATTTACAAAGTTAAAACAAGGACTATGATACAATAAGTCCAGAGAACATGGATTCTGAATTTAGAATGACCAGTGATTGAATCCACATCCATCACTTATTAGGCATGAGAACACTGGAATTTTCTTCAGATTCCCTTAGTCATTAGTAAAAGTACAGGAATAGCTGTCATTAATTAAGCACATACTGTTTTAAACATGTTATATCAATTAACTACATTGATCTTTTCATGATCTCTGAGTTAGATTTTATATAATTCCCACTTTTATGGTTGTGAAAACTGAGACTCACAAAGAGGTTAAATAAATTTCCCAAGAACACATAGCTAGTTAGTAGTAATTACAAAATTAAAACTCAAAGAGGTCTGGGTTCAAAGCTTGCACTTTCAAACATTACTCTATGCTCTCTTACTTTAGTGTTACTAAACTTATATGGTTAATTATGGCTTATATATATAAAAATCTATTTCTGACACATCAACCAAATTAATGGTTCACACTTTAAAGAGGGTTCCCAGGGCAGGTCTAGTATCATTGTCCCTAATTATTTCAGAACAGAAATGATAAATACCATCAGTTTCCAGAAAAAAAAAAAAACAACATTGTGAGATGCAATGGGAAGCCTGCTGAAGAAATTTTTGCAAAGGTTCTCCTCCCTGATGAAAGAAATGCTCAAGAGGACACTGTACTTTCTGCCTTAGCTGTGGTTATAAAAGAATGAATCACGAGTAGCTGCAGCATCCATACTGTGACTATGTAGCGGGCAGCCAGGGGCAGAAAGCCCAGGTGAACATGAATGGAGGGGAGAAAGATGGAAAGTAATGAGTTATTTGATAGAGGACACCACTTCAACTCTAAAATTACAATAATGAAGTAATGTGTTCCTATTATTTAAGTTAGTGGTTAAAAACTCTGTTACTGCTTGAATCCCCAAGCATCCTAAATGATAGAAGCAACAATTCAAACTTTATCTAACAATTGTATGTTAATTAAGAAGTATAAACTTGAAGCTTTCATGAAAATATAAATATTTAAAAATCAAAATGGAACATGACCTAGGAGGGGAAGAAAATCAACCTTTAACCTCTTTCCTTTATTTCACTTCGTTTTTAAAATGCAAGCACTTGAATTTTATTTGTGTTATAGTATAATTTGAAGGTAACATAATGGGAAGGTTAGTAAATAAATTACTTAAAGATTAAACAAAAATCCATAGTATAGCTTATGAGTTTTAGAGTGCAATAGCCCATATTTGATGCCTGGAAAGAAACTCAAATATATCATTAATCTCCATTTAGTCCCATATCTCAGGGATACATATAAGTAAACTTGCTATTCTATTAAGATGGTAGAGATTAAAAAGCAGTCTGTTGATGATTTATTCTGCCACATGCTATTCGGAATTACATGCTCGTGAGATTGCTCTGCAAGTACCTTAAAATTCATTCATGTCTTCCAATTATTTTTTTAGAGTGCTAGATCTTTATCTAAATTATTCATATCTATCTATATCCTGGGGATGCTAGATGAAATGGTAGAAAATATGTCTATTAAAGAATACAGTACCAACCTTCTAAACAGAATTAATGGCACAAGGCTGTGCATATCCAGATGCAACAAGACCCTGCCAAAGCAATCAACATATTAACATACATTTTGATGTATGTTAACATTATGTTAACATTAACATAATGTATGTTAACCATCTCCATGACATGCCAGTATAGCTCATGCTTGACATTTAACTAACACAATTTACTGTGGCTTAAGGATGGAATCTTCTAAGAGTAGAAGTCACCATAAGATGATTGTAGGCAGGGGTGAGTGAGGAGGTGGAAAAGGGATAAAGAATTCATTCAAGGGTAGAAAGCACCAAAAGCAAGTCCCTTGACTTAAAACAAAGTCTTAGTGTTGGCAAGCAACAGATTTTAGCAAGGAATTGGGAAATGCAAATCAAAACCACAAGGAGATATCACTTTACACCACTCAGAATGGCTGCAATCCAAAAATCTACAAGTAATAAATGCTGGAGAGGATGTGGAGAAAAGGGATCTCTCTCACACTGTTGGTGGGATTGCAAACTAGTACAGCCACTATGGAAAACAGTGTGGAGGTTCCTTAAAAAGCTGCAAATAGACCTGCCATATGACCCAGCAATCCCACTGCTGGGCATATACACCGAGGAAACCAGAATTGAAAGAGCCACGTGTACCCCAATGTTTATCGCTGCTTTGTTTACAATAGCCAGGACATGGAAGCAACCTAGATGCCCATCAACTGACGAATGGATAGAAAGCTGTGGTACATATACACAATGGAATATTACTCAGCATTTAAAAAAAAAATTCATTTGAATCAGTTCTACTCAGATGGACGAAACTGGAGCCCATTATTCAGAGTGAAGTAAGCCAGAAGCAAAAACAACAATACAGTATATTAACGCATATATATGGAATTTAGAAAGACGGTAATGAGAACCCAGCATGTGAGACAGCAAAAGGAACGCAGATGTATAGAACAGACTTGTGGACTCTGTGGATGAGGGAAAGGGTGGGATGATATGGGAGAATGGCATTGAAACATGTTAATTACCATATGTCTAATCAATCACCAGCCCAGGATTGATGCTCGGGGCTGGTGCAACGAGATTTCCTTGGGGGAGGGAGGTGGGAGGGGGGTCCTGGAGGGGGAGCATATGTAAACCCATGGTGATATCATGTCATTGTATGGCAAAACTAATAAAAAAAAGAAAAGAAAAAAAAATCTACCCTTGTGGAACTTTTCCCAGATTCCTTGTTTGGGTACCAAAAATAAGACAATTCTGTGGAAACCCAAAAGAAGAGTTGGCTGGGATTGGGGGGAGAAGGAAATGGCAACCCACTCCAGTATTCTAGCCTGAAAAATCCCATAGATGGAGGAGAGTGGTGGGCTACAGCCCATGGAATCATAAAGAGTAGGTCATGACTTAGCCACTGAACAGTGGGGGAGAGCAGAGGAGAATCAGAGACAAAACACTCCCAATTCTAGTTCCAAAGGCATTAAGCATAGTCCACATGAGAAAATCCAGCCAAAACTCTTGTGAAATCCCCAAGAGGAGGTAAGTGACAATGCAGAAGAGGGGGCTGGCCAGAGGGAAGGAGAGAGCCTGCTGAGGGCAGAAAGACACAGGTGTTTGCTGGTGTTGTCAACAAAAATAACGATTGCATGGTTTGGTGCCTCCCTAGTGACAGATGTATCAGAGAGAGTGTGAATGTGTATATTGGGTTGGCCAAAACATTCGTTCAGATTCTTTTCATACAATGTTACAGGAATTTCCAAACAGACTCACTGGCCAACTCAACATGTGTATTTCTCAATATGTCAGTTTCCTATACTTATGCACTATGACTGAAGAAATATACAGCAATTAAGTTGTTCTACTCCTAAGTTAGAGTACCACTTAAACTGCCCTGAAGTTCTTCAAAGTTTCATTTAATCAACTGTGCCATCTTGATTACAGTGTCAGCACTGAAAGATGTCTGAGATATGGGGTATATGTCAGCATCCAAAGCACTTATGTTAGCCTAAAACCTTTTTCACTTCCTGACATGCACTAGTTGTTGCAGAATGTCCTTCTTAACTTGCTACTACAAACAGCATCAAACCATACTTCAAATGTTATATTTTCCTCTTTTATGCATTAATTAGCAGTAAGTCTGTATCTGCGGATGTGCATACATTTGTGTATGTGAATTCAGTTACTAACAAGTTGATCTGCAGTTTCTTAATATAGCCTCCGTGATATAATACCATATATTAACCTGCCGGTTTACAGGATTTCAAAATAGTTGCTGGCAATTTTTAGCACAGGGTAAAACTAGAAACAAGGATTTAATCAAATTTGACAGTTGAATCACTGTTAGGTCAAACTGTCCAGGGTCAATGAACATTAAATCTAAGCATAATTTATTATAGTGCGTGCGTGTGTGTCAAGTTGATTCAGTTGTGTCCGACTCTGTGACCATACGGACTGTAGCCCACCAGGCTCCTTTGTCCATGCGGATTCTCCAGGCAAGAAATACTGAATTGGATGGCCATAGCTTCCACTAGGGAATCTTCCTGACCCAGGGATCAAACCCTTGTCTCCAGCATCTATATGCATTGGCTGGCAGGTTCTTTACCACCAGCACCTGGAAAGCCTCAATTTATTATGGTAAATTATATTTTTAAAATAAAAAGGTAGTGTAGAGAGTTACTTTAAATGGAAAAACTTTGGAGGGCATGGAGGCTCCAGAGGGAGGGGATATAAATATACATAATTATGACCAATTCACATTGAGGTACAGCTGAGACCACCACAACACTGTAAAGCAATTATCTTCCAATAAAAATAAATAAATAAAAATGGAGAAACTGAATTGTATTCTTTCATGAATAATAATATATGCTTCCTAGCAAAATTTTCTCATATGTGATCTTTATTTTTTAATTAAAGATGGTTTAGAGACAAGTTTGATTCCAAGAATAGAGCTCTCATATACATAGTCCTACCCACAGAAACCTTTTAAGCTTCTGGGTTATTTCTGGGAACAGAACTGCTTGGCTTTCTGGTATTCTTATTCACTTAAGAAACTAGTAATAAATGTGAGAAGTAACAGTCAATCATAAGATGTATGACACTTAGAAAACAAATTTTTATTGGATTTCTTTTTCTAAATTTTTACTGAAAAATGTCCCCATGTAATTATAAAGGTGACTATGTATAAATTACTGTGTATACTTTCATAGTATAGATAATTTCTTCCACATTTTAATGATCTGTAAGTCAATCAATATTTTGAGTTAGCTGTAATCTCTTTTACCCTACTTTCAGTACGAATTCTCTATTATCTACCTCTGTTACTCTTTTTCTCTTTTGATAATACATTTAGTTTTAGAGGTCAGGCACTGAGATTTCAAGTAAATTCAGTCAATACATACTGAGTTACTATGTGAAGACAATTTTGAAGGCTCCTGTAATGGGTACAAAGTAGACATCAATAGACCTTAAAGCTGTGTATGTTCCTGGTGGTTTCCCAAGCTAACACATTAAATCTGAACTTTCTAACGAGTACATTCATATAACAATGAATTCAGTCTTATTTATTATTATATTCTGTACTCTTTGGCCTAACACCCTTTGGATACACTCTTAAGCAGATTCCCCAGTTCAGTATTATTGCCCAATAACAGTATACTTCCCCAGTATAATAACAGTATTATTGTTCAGCTCTGAACATGTGCAATAATAAAGCCTCATACATTTTTGGTAAGTAAATTATTTATGCCTGGGTCATAGTATACACTTGCCTCCCTGGAACATTCTAAGATCCACCTTTGCAGTGAACCTAGAAATTACCAGGACTGGTTGTGGGGAGTCTTGAACAGAATGAATACTCACTTGTAAATCATTATTCCCAGGTAAAGTAATCACAAAATTTTCTAGCAAAGAAAAGGTAGTCTCCTCAGTCACAGAAAGGTAAGCCACCTCAGCACAAGAGAGGCTCAGAGTGACTTGGGGCTCAAGACAGTCATTCTCCTGTGGGTCCAGCCACATGTTCCCATGCCAAGTTCAGCACTCCATTCTTTCCCAATAAATCCCCTAACATTCAAATGAGAAATGTGGAAAGACTGTAGATGAATGGACATTGAAGTTCAATAACAGATATAATGCAATTTTACATTCAATTTTAGTAATATCGGCCATGTTGTTGCTATTTAGGTACTCAGTCATGTCCGGACGTTTTGTAGCCTGCCATGTTCCTCTGTTCAAGAGATTCTCCAGCCATGAATACTGGAGTGGGATGCCATTTCCTTCTCCAGGGGATCCTTCCAGACCTAGGGATTGAAACCATATCTCCTGCACTGCAGGCAGATTCTTTACCACTGGGCCATTGGGGGAGCCCTTATCCACTCTGTAGATATAATAAATAAGAGTATACTTAAGGCTGGCATGGATTCTCTGTTTCTCAGACCATGACTTCAGCTGAGAGTTCAAGGCCTTGAGCTATTGTTTTCTTTCTGTGAGGACTCCAACATGCCCAGTAGAATCCACACCCACAGCCCTTGTAGCTGCTGTGAATGGCAGAACGTTCAAATACTGCACTCAAGTGGGCATCCAAAGCACTTAATGCAGTTGGCCCTTCATCACAACCAACTATAAATGGTAACTTGATTAATTACGATGCCACTGTGTGAAACAGATACTGGCATCCCACTTTCTGCTGGCAAAGTGTTCATCACTGTGTTCAAATCCTAGAGCAGTTTCAAATCAATCCCAAATTTCCATCTCTGTGTGTCTATCTCCTAAGACCAATATAGCAGCATTTCTGTGATGGTAAAGAATCTGCCTGCAATGCAGGAGACCCGGGTTCAATCTTTGGGTCAGGAAGATCCCCTGGAGAAGGAAATGGCAACCCACTCCAGTATTCTTGCCTGGAGAATCCCATGGACAGAGGAGCTTGTTGGGCTACAGTCTATGGGAATCAGAAAGCATCGGACATGACTTAGTGACTAAACAACAACAAACCAGTTAGGGTCCAATCAGAAGACAAAAACCACATAGCAATTTGAGCTAAAAGAGGCTAATATAAAGCACTTACCAGAGATTAACTAGAAAGTGGCAAAGAGAACTCTAAAGGATTTAAGAATAGCTGATAAAGGACTAAGGCAAAGCACTGAAAGAAGGAAAAAATGTGAAAGACTCCTACTCATGCCAAGATTGAATCCAGACATCACTGGTGAGGGAACAGCTATAGCCTTCTAGATTAGAACGTCCTATAACAGGTTAGCAAGAAGAAAACCATCTTTTAAGGGGACAAGAGAACTCATGAAAGTCTGTAAAACTCTCTAGGTGTCACTGGGAAACTGTTCTTGGAATTGCCAGAGAAACTTTCCAGGGAGCTTCTGGCAAGGATGCTGCCACTGAGTGCTCCCTGGGGAGGAGCTTCACTGGATGTGCTCCATGCTGACTAAGCACCACGGCAGCAAGCACAGAGACTCACCTGGAACCAGGAACAGAAAGAGAGGACACTTCCTGCAGTGCCCTTCTGAGACCTTCTATTTACAGTGCTTAACGTGCCAGCAGACAAAGGAGAAATGGTCAGAAGGTTCCAGCCCCAGTATCACAAGCTAGGCAGTGATGGGTGAATTTGGAAGTGAGAGGCAAGCCATTTATAACTGGCACAGGTGCAATTTCCTTATATGGATCTTTAAAGTCCTAGCATAATTCCTTTTCCCTGTAGTAACAGTACCAGGACCAGGGACAGTGTTCTGACTTCAAGTAAACCAATACTGAAACCAAGCAAAATAACCTAATAGTTGCAATAGGAATTACCTGCCCTTGGATGATAAGACCATGGGAAACAAACATGTTCCTTACCAGGAGTAACAGCTTTCTCATTAAGACTTGTTTCCACAGCCTCACCTCTCAGAATCCACTGATCCCAAAGTTAGAGCCTTAAGTAACAGCTCTGTCAATTCCCACATTTCCTACTCTGCAAGGCCATCTTAAAACCATTCAGTCTAGGGTCTAAAGCCCTAACAATAGGCTGCCGTGTCTCCTCTTTCCTGAGACTCTAAGACTTGTATCAGAGTAGTGTTCTCCCCTACTGCAAGCCTCTTAAGTGAGGCCTCTTTTTTTTATGCTTAATGCAAATGATTTTGTTTATTCTGATTGTAAAAGCAATTTATGACTACTGTACAAGACTGTGACAGTACAATGAAACAAAAAGAAAGTGAAAACCACTGATGAATCACACAGAGACAACTCCTACCTTGTTTTAGGAACATACACATATATAATTCCAGAAATTTTATTATCTACTAGATATAATGAATATACAAAATGTAAAGTGTAAAGTGGGACTCTACTATCAATGCTGCTTTGTGACCTGATGTTTTTTATGTAATGCTCTGTGCACTGACATCTTTCTAGGTCAATAAGGATAGAGCTACAATATCATTTATAACTACATGAAATTCCACTGTGGGTGTAGTTTAATCAATTACCTAATGAAGTAAGTACATTTATTAATAATTTCTTTCTAATTACTTAATATAAAAATCAATTAAATTATATATGGTATATTTTATATATTTATACATATTATATAATTATTATATATATAATATATATGTATATATATGGTGTGTGTGTATATATATATATATGGTATATTTTCTTTGGGGGCTCCAAAATCACTGTAGATGGTGATTACAACTTGCTTCAGTCCTAGGATTTTTTTGGTTGTATTTTGAGGAGTTTAGAATCAAGAAGAGAATTTATAATCCAATCAGGAAAAGCTGTAGAACTTGCTTGGGGAGTAATAGAAAAGTCTGTTTAGCTGAAGGCAGAAATGTCTCTTTTCATATTATGCTTGCCTTCCAAGAACATCTTTTTCTTGCAATGATCACTTACTCTCATGTTCTTGTTCAAGCAGTTGTGAGAACAAATGAAGAATCTGTTTAAATGAGAAGGCTCACTGCAAGCGTGGGTTCAGATAATGCCTTTTCAGGACCTGAATGCAGCATGCAGTAGAGGTTTGGAGTCAAGAAAATTCTGTACTTTTTGCCATAAGGACTGACAGCTATGAGGCAGTAGAGGAGACACAGTCCTGAGGCTGGACACTGGCACTCTCAGGGTGGGAACTCATCACCCTAAGAGGCAGCAGGAGGCCTTTTATGTAGCTTCTCAGGACCAAAAGCAGACATGAAATAGATCAGGACTGAATTAGAAGTTTGCTGATTAGGGTAACAGAGGAAATGGAGAGTAAGTAGAAAAGGTAAATTAACATATATTAAAAAGGCAGAGAGAAGCATATGAAAATGATATTCAACATCATTAGCTGTAAGGGAAGAACAAATTAAAACCACAGTGACAAATCAGCGTACACCTATCAGAACAGCTAACTAAAATATAATAATGGCATGAAAGGCTAACTAGGACACAGAAAAAGTGACTCAGTCATTCACTGATGATGGGAACATAAAAACGGTACAGCCACTCTGAAAAACAATTCGATACTTTCTTATACAACTAAACACACAATTACCATAAGACCCAGCAATTATATTCTTTGGTATTTATCTTAGAGTACTGTAAACTATGTTCTCCCACTAATCAATATACAATGTTCATAACAGATTTAATCCTGATTAAAAAAAAAAAACACTGGAATCAAGCCAGATTTTCTTAAGTGGCTGAATGGCTAAACAAACTGGGGTATCCAAACCATGGAAAGCTACTCAGCAAGAGTAATAGATAAACTACTGATACGACTTGGATAAATTTCAAGGGGATTATGCTGAGTAAAAAACCACCAATCTCAAAGGTCACATACTATATGATTCCACTTACACAGAATTCTTGAAATGACAAAATTGTAGAAATGAAGAACAGACACGTGGTTGCCAAAGGTCAAAGATGGTGGAAGGAAAATGAGCATGGCTAGGAAAGGCCAGCATGAGGTCTGTGGGTGATAAAATGTTCTGTGTCTTAGCTTTATCAATGTCAGTATCCTGGCTGTGACATGGTACTATAGTTTCATAAAATGTCACCATTGAGAAATTGGTTACAGGGTCATTGGATCTGGCTATATGATTTCTTACAATTGCATGTGAATTTTCAATTAGCTCAAAATTAAAAGTTTGATTAGAAAGGAAAAGACAGGGAAGTACCAGAAGAAAGGAAGATACAGCTCGCTCCTTGGCCATCTTTCTCTCAAACTTAAAAAAAAGAGCCTTTATGGACTAAAACTGTTGTTTCCTTGTTTCTTATCTGGGGACATGAAAGGGAGATGGGTTAAAGAGAAGTAGAAGAGAAGTGTTAGGACTTCTGCTCTTGGGTTAAGTCTCTGCCCTTCAGTGATTTCAGTAATGGCTTATTTTTCATGGCTTTCTGGATTTAGATGTAAGTTTGTTTTCAATTCAACACCGTGAAAAGGTGATGTGAAAACTGAATGCTCTGCTTCACCATGGCAGGTTCTAACAAGCTAAAGCTGTAAATGGACCCAGAACTTGAATACACCAGACCCTCAATGGACTTAAAGGGAGACTCTTTCTTGACAAGAGAATAAAAGGATTTGTTGTGAACAATATGATTTGTTTTGGCCAACTATATACAGACTCACAGATTTATTTGTCTTATCTAGAGAGCGAACTTTCAATCTTTAATTAGCATATCCAAAATAAATTCTATTTTTCTCTAAGCCACTGAAAACCCCCTAACTTTGACCCCTTGGCAAATTATTGAACAGATTTCTTCACTGAGAATGTGTGTGTGCACACGTGCACAGAGGAAAGCAGTCGTGCATGTGCGTGCTTGCCTGGCAGGTAAACAGACCCAGCTTAAAAAAAAGCTCTTATCTTTTTTCTTTTTTAATTCTTTGCCAAGTTTTAGGATGCAAGCAAGAAGGCCCAGTGTTATCCTGGTTAAATATTTATTCACTAGACAAAAAGCAGTGGTAAAAGGAACTGATAATCAGCAGTAAGGGATGGGATGTATTAAATTTGAATTCAGAGAAAAATTTAATGAATATTTAAGAAATCCCAAACCCCATTAAAATCTAAAGTTTCAAAACAATAAAATCTCTATTATAATGAATGATAGCATCACTATAGATTATATCTCATTAATTTCTAATTTCTTTGGCTATACTGAATAAAAATACTCCTTAGTTCATTCTTCTTAAAAATCAAACTGGTCCCAGCTTCAGTTAACAAGAGAATTTCTAATTCTTTTTGTAGTTTGCATAAAATCTTTTCATGAGAACACATAATTACTGTTAAAACATATCATTAGAAACACATAATTTTTACTTAATGAAAGAAATGTCAAAATATTTATTCTTCCTTGAATCTTCTAAAATGATATGACAGTCAAATATAAAATAACGCCATACAAAATAGAGAATGCAAAAATCCATCTATTAAATTCATAGATGAACTAATGCCATATCAGAATATTTCCTGACATTTTTGACAGCGATTTACCTCGTGTATAGATTGAACTAGGTGACAGAAGACTCGCTTTATTTCAAAGTGCAAGCTACACTGGGTTCTGCTCTATAGGCATTTACTTAAATGGGTGGGTAAACATGTTATACACGTTTCCCACCTGAAAGAGGTTTGAAAAAGTGAAAGTGTTAGACATTCAGTCATGTCCAACTCTTTGCTACCACATAGACTACAGCTCACCAGGCTCCTTCATCCATGAGATTCTCCCGGCAAGAATACTAGAGTGAGTAGCCATCCCATTCTCCACGACATCTTCCCAACACAGGGATTGAACCCATGTCTCTCACCTGACAGGCAGATCCTTTTCCATCTGAGTCACCATGCAAGATGTTCACATGTTAGTTAAACTTTGGCAAAATTACCTAAGACTGCTATTTCTGACTTCCAAAAACACAGGGCATACACTGATTTCCTTCTCTTTATAGACATGATATAGGAAAATAATGATGGCTGAATTGAACTAAACCTTTAATTTGTATCACCATCTTGTGGATATAAAACAAAAGATGACAGGAAAAGATGTCATCCACTTCCAAGTCATTTCCCCAGACAGACCCAGATTATCATGTTCGCCTCATATTTATCATCCAGATCAATTACATCTACTCTTCAAGACACATATAAGATACTATCATATTTTACCAAACCCAAGACTGTGATATTCATCACTATTTTGTGTTCTGTTTAGAAAGGGAAAATTCTGCCCACTAATTTAATTCTGCCATCAAATTTAATCTAACACATCAATCTGAAGATACATTCTGATTTCAGAGATGGCAAAATATTTTAAAGAAAACATGTGTATTGAAATTGATGGAATGCAATATTCCTTACATGCTAGAACTATAAAGAGCTGCTAATCCACAGATCTGTGTCCATCACCCACACAACTGTGCCAAAAAGCAAGCTTTTCAAATACTGTTTCACTTAGGAAAGAAAAAGAATAAACAACATGGGACAAAATCTTACCTATACCACTGAGGCAACCAACAATCTTCCTCTAAACTCCTCTCACAACTAAGATGAGAATATCTATCATTAAAATAATAAGACATTATTAATAAATATCATTAATAATACAATAAATCATGTTTATAATGACATGATAAAGAATCCACCTTGCAGGTAAAGAATCCACCTGCCATGCAGGAGACACAGGTTCTATCCCTGAGTTGGGAAAATTCCATGGAGAAGGAAATGGCAACCCACTTCAGTATTCTTGCCTGGGAAATCTCATGGACAGAGGAGCCTGGTGGGGTACAGTCCACAGGATTGCAAAAGAGTTGGACACGACTTAGGGACTAAACAATAGCTGATTTAAAATACTATGTTTGTCTCAGGTACACAGCATAATGAGTGTGTATTTTTGCAGATTATGCTCCATTATAGGTTATTACAAGATAATGGTCCAGTACACTTTTTGGATTAAAAAAAATTAGATTCTCAAATTCACTTCATTTCTCAAGATTACTTTCTGTTAATACTTGTCTTCATCTTTTATACTTAATTTGTTGGTCTGAAACATTTATCAGCGTATGAATAGATTGTTGTTGTTCATCCACTAAGTTGTGTCAGACTCTTGGTGACTCCATGGACTGCAGCATGCCAGGCTTCCCTGTCCTCCACTATGAATAGATATGTGACAACAGTTAATGCATGTTCAAATTTAAACTAGTCTATGCGGAACAGACTGTCTCAACATATCAGCTCTTCTACCAAAAGAAACACCACATGCTTTAACCATATTTTTTTCCATGAATGAAGTTTCTTGTTATTCTGTTTCAAAAAACAATTTTAATCATTCAATTCAAATTCAAAAATTTTACTTTTTCCCATCTTTGCAGAAGGACCAGAAAATAAATGAAGTTAGCTCTTGCTTCACCACATATGAACCTAGAATTCTCAGGGCTACTCTTTGATATCCCCATTTTATTATACATTTTCTTTAATCTCCCTTCTAAAATTAACATATTTGTGATTCAGTTATCATACTGATTCCTAACATGCCATGGAATTAAACTACCCCAAGTATTTGCACATATAAGCCTTTTGATGACACATGCTGTTTAACTCTTGTCATTTTATTTTATGAATGCTCTGTGAAACTCCGCTTTATCTACCTTTCTCTGAAAGATTAAACAGATATTATTCTTTTTATGATTTCTCTGAAATATAATGGATGATTAGACAATAAATATATTATAATGACAATAATAATTTTTCAACTCTGAACAACTTTCCATTTTCCTCTCATTTCCTGGACTAAAGATTTTACTCTCTATTCACTGAACCACAGAACCTAGAGCCCAAAGGCACTCAAGAATCAACCTATTTACTTTATAGATGATTATCATCCCATGGACAAAGGAGCCTGGCAGGCTACAGTCCATGGAGTCCCAAAGAGTTGGACACAACTGAAATGACTTAGCAGAGCACAGCACAGTATTCCTCAGGAATTATGATTTCTATACAGATGGCCAATATACACATGAAAACATGCTCAATATCATTAAGCATGAGGGGAATGCAAATCGAGACCACAATGAGATGTCACTCCACATCTGTTAGAATGTCTGTTATTGAAAAGATAAGAGATAGCAAGTGTTGCCAAAGATGTGGAGAAATGGAAACACTTGTACACTGTTGGTGCAGCCACTGTGGCAAACTGTAGAAAGGTTTCTCAAAATCAGAAATGCCAGTGACCAGCAATTCAACTTCTGGGTATTTATCTAAAGAAAACAAAAACACTAGCTAAAAAGATATATGTATCCCTATGTTCACTGGCTCAGACGTTAAAGAATTTGCCAGTCAATGTAGGAGAACCAGGTTTGATCCCTGGGTTGAGAAGATCCCCTGGAGAAGGGAATGGCAACCCACTCCAGTATTCTTGCCTGGAGAATCCCATGGACAGAGGAGCCTGGAGGGCTACAGTCCATGGGTCACAAAGAGTTAAGACATGACAGAGCAACTAACACACATGTTCACTGCAACATTATTCACAATAGCCAAGATATGGAAGCAACCTCAGTGACCATCGAAGGATGAATGAATAAAGAAGGTGTGATACACACACACACACACACACACACACACACAGCATGGAATACTATTCAGTCATTTAAAAAGAAAGAAATTTTGCCATTTGCAATCATGTGGACAGCCTTCAAAGGCATTACACTGAGTAAAAGAAGTCAGACAGAAGGACAAGTAACATATAATCTCATTTATATGTGGAATCTAAGCAAAAAGACAACAACAAAAGCCTAAGTTCATAGATTCAGAGAACAAATTGATAGCTTCCAGAAGTGGAGGGGTTTAGGAATAGGAGAATTGGGTGAAGGGAGTCAAAACACTAAAAAAAATAAATTTTAATTAAAAAAAAAAGAGTTTTCTGGGAGAAAAAAAAAGTGCCAAATGCAAAGGACTAAATATTCCTTTCTTTTTTAAAAAACTCAGATATAGGGAATTTCCTGAATTTCCTGGTTGCCCAGTGGTCAGGACTCCATGCTTTCACTGCTAAAGGCATACATTTGACCCCTGATCAGGGAACTAAAATTCCATAAGCCACACAGCACAAACAAAAATCTTAAAAATAAATAAAAATTAAGATATAATTGACATAAAATATTGCATAAGTTTAATGTGTACAACATGCTGATTTGATACCAGCATATACTGCTGTATTATTACCACTAGCAGCATATTAGCTAGCACCTTTATCACTGCATGTAAGTATCATTTCCTTTTTGGGGTAAGAATAATTAGCATCTAGTCTCTTAACAGCTTTTAAGTAAATAATATTGAAAAATTAACTAATATAAACACGTACTGAGCGTTATATGACATGTTGAATTCAAGTGAGTTCTCACAATGACCAAGAATATAAGTATTAGCCCCATTTCACAGGTTAAAGAAAAAGTATATCTGAGAGAAGTTAAGAAATGGATCCAAGGTCACCTAATAGTAGATCTATGTTTCTGATTTGCCCATTGACACTAATATGTGTATTCTTTTCACTATACTTCCTATCAACAAAAACACCCACAATGAATGCTTAAATGTATCCTATGTATGTATGTGAGAGTTGGACCATAAAGAAGGCTGAGCACCGAAGAATTGATGCTTCTGAACTGTGGTGCTGGAGAAGACTCTTGAGAGACACTTGGACAGCAAGCAGATCAAACCAATCAGTCCTAAAGGAAATCAACCTTGAATATTCATTGGAAAGACAGCTGCTAAAGCTGAAGCTCCAATACTGTGGCCACCTGAGGCAAAGAACTGACTCATTTGAAAAGACCCTGACGTTGGGAAAGATTGAAGGTGGGAGGAGAAGGGGGGACAACAGAGGATGAGATGGTTGGATAGCATCACGGACTTGATGGACATGAGTTGGAGCAAACACTGGGAGATAGTGAAGGATAGGGAAGCCTGGCGTGCTGTGGTTCATGGGATGGCAAAGAGTCAGACATGACTGAACAACAAAAACTCTTATACTAATATTTTTAATGTTATTTGCTCCTTGCTTTTCCTTTATTCCTTTTGTTTATTCTGAATTAGAGAAAGATTACTGTCACTTTCCCTTAATATAAAATACAAATCTAAAGAGTCCACCATCAACTATTAAAACATGTTTCCCTTGAAAACGGTAGGCTTAATTCAATATCAATAAGTCACATTCTTTGAGTTCTTTAAATCCACTTATCTAATCAGGTTGCCTGTTTTCCAGGTTGTCTGATGATGTCTGACGAGATCTCTCTAACTTTGACTTTATTAAGCTCTGCCTAATTAATTTCATATTTTAATTCAAAAAGGTACTGATGCATCAGTCCATGAAATGCTAACAGAAAACTCCTAACTGCATTTACCATTTAGGAAGCTAAAATGGTGAATAATAATAGTAATAATAATAAACCTTAAGACCCCAATGCTGGGAAAGATTGAAGGCAGGAATAGAAGGGGATGACAGAGGATGGGATGGCTGGATGGCATCACCTACTCAAAGGACATGAGTCGAGATAGTGAAGAACAGGGAAACCTGGCCTGCTGCAGTACATGGGGTCACAAAGCACTGGACACAACTTAGCAATTAAACAACAGAAACGCAGTACAGTTGCATTTGTTTCCATGCACTTTCAAAATCCAGCTTCCTACTTTAAAGAAGAAGCTGTTAACAGGCTGTTAGTGATTCATATGTTGGATTTCAATGAGTGTTCTGTCTCAGTCCCTTTTCTACTTCTCTATACCCGACCGTAGATAATATCATAGAGTAAAATGATTTCAGATCAAATTTTATGCATATACTGTCTCTGCTATCTGGGCTTCCCAGGTGGCACTAGTGGTAAATATCCTTCCTGCCAATGTAGGAGACATGAGACGTAGGTTCTATCCCTGGATTGGGAAGATCCCCAGGAGACGGGCATGGCAATTCACTCCAGTACTCTTGCCTGGAGAATCCCATGCACAGAGGAGCCTGGCAGGCTGCAGTCCACAGTGCCACACAGAGTCAGACACAACTGACAGGCCTTAGCACACAACACACATCTCTGCTACCTATCTCCATTTCAGGATGTCATCCTGACTTCAGGCCAACATGAATAGCTCCAAAACATCTCTAATGGGATATTGCACAATCCATGGGGATTCTCCAGGCAAAAATACTTGTGCAGGTTGTCAAGTCCTCCTCCAGGGGATCTTCCTGCCCAGTGTCTCTTATGTCTCCTGCACTGGCAGGCAGGTTGTGTATCACTAGTGCCACCTGGCAAGCCCCCTGCAATGCATTATGTCATTTGCAAATCTCCTCAGTAATTCTCTACCAAGCCATCATTCTTTATCTACAAAGACAGGTTCTAATACATAGAGTACTTAATTTCAGCAATCTGATTTTTAACAAAACCAACTCCCTCAGTATGCACTGTCATAAAAACAGCTAGCATTTCTTGACTCCTAAATGCATGCCAGCACTGCTCCAACTGCTTTGCATTGTTAAATCATGCAGTCTCCACTTTACAGATGTGAAAACTGAGGTATCAACAGTTTAACTTGCCAAGGTTTGCATAGGCAGTAAACAGCAAAGATAAAAACAATATGTGGGGAAATGTACATAAATATGCCATTACATCATAAGCTTATTGTTACTATATGTGCATATGTAAGTATACACACACAGTGTTTTTATCAATAATGAGGGAGGGAGAGATTAAGGGAGAGGGAAGGAACATGCCCTGTTGGGTTTTCAACTTTAATAATAGAAAGTTATTTCTATTCTTTCCCAGTTAATTTATACTTAAATCATAATATATAACTATAAAGGATCCCAATGTTAGGTGAGCAATATGTAACCTATAATAGCTTCTCAGGACAAAAGCTACTTTGTGTTCTCAGCAGGGCAGACTACTCTTTTTCCCACAAGAATAATTGTATTATTGTGCTTCAATGCAAATTCTCAGAGGGGAGCAGCTTCTTTAAAAACGCTGCTTCTTATTTCATTAAAAATAATAAAGCACAGTGAATATTTCATCTGAAATATCCCCCATGCCCAATTTCATTAGCTGCACTATTCTAGATGTCAACTCAGATTCAGAATTAGAAGGAATACATTACAGTGGGTCTAAATCTTTGGTTTCAGAATCACATACATGATTCAAGTCCCTAATTACCTCTAAATTAATATCTACTATACTAAGCAGGTACTTAGCAAAAGATTTATGGACGTGACGCATTTGCATTCATAACTCTGTTTTAAGTTTCAGTTTGTTGGGGCAGTCTTGGCTGACCATGACCTTTTATCATGTTCCCAGACCTTCTGTAAGTTCTCTTGTATAGTACTCTTCACCATTGTGCAATATGTGTTTCCTACCACCATTTGTTCCACAAGGTCATTGGCTGAGATTGTCTTGTTTTCTCATCCAGCCCCAAACTGTAGCTCACAGATGGAAACTAAAGACACCTGTAGTTACAGACTACTATGTGGGGTTTTTATTCCAGAATATACGCTGACCCATGGAGAAAATTTAAAAATAGAGCTACTAGTGACAACCCCAGGCTTTCCTGATGGCTCAGTGGTAGACTCCACCTGCCAATGCAGGAGACTCAGGTTCAATCCCTGGCTTGAGAAGATCTTTGGAGAAGGAAATGGCAACCCATTCCAGTATTCTTGCCTGGGAAGTCCCAGGGACAGAGGAGCCTGGCAGGCTGCAGTCCATGAGGTTGCACACACAGACTGGACACAGTTGCTAAGAGGTGGACACAACTTGGCAAATAAACAATGACAATGACAATTCCAGCACGTCAATAAATTTTCTCCTGCCTGACGATTACAACACTTCTTTGAAAATCATGGGAAATATATTGGAAAGAAGGACTGGGGACACACAGTGTGTTGGAGAAATCCCCTGCTACTCTCACCTCATAGCCAGTCACTGTCCAGCTTTTCCCTGCAGTCATCATGGCCATTCCTGATTTTAAATCTGCCTCCTTGGTTCCTTTCTCCACTCTCAAGCCTCAATCAAAGTTCAAGGATCTTAATCTTTCCCATAAATTCACAGACAAAACATCTAAATCTGGATTCTTATAATTTGTTGTCTTCCAGAATATGTGAGTTGTAATCAACCATACCTTTCAATCTCCCTTCTCTATTAGTGATTTATCAATCATATATATGTGTTATATGTATATACACACATATATATTTTCTGTTCTTCTCATTATATTACCAGTCTTTTAATAAGGAGTGTCATTTTATAATTTCTTTTTTCATTTTAATAATGTTTTTTATTTAACCAAATGTATCCAGAATATCATTTTAACATGTGAGCAATGTGAAAAGTTGACAATGTGCTATTTTACTTCATTTTTTTCATACAAAATATTCAAAGCCCGGTGTGTATTTTGCACTTAGAGCTCATCCCAAGTAGGATCAAGTGCTCAATAGTCACAATTTCTTTATTCTTACCTATTAATTTCATCAAAGCCTAAAATGACTCATAATGGAGTTGAAAAAAATGGGCCAAAACATTATGTAAATGAATATACAGAGCTCTACAGGAAAAAAAAAAAAAACATGTTCAAGTTTCTAATCATTAGAAACTTTACTAACCAAAAAAAAAAAAAAAAGAATGCAGACACTTGAATAAGTTAGGTGGAGGATGCAATTAGCAACACAATTCATATACTTTTGACCTTAAGTCAGTTTGGTACTTGTCTCCATTAGAATCATTTGGTTGTTTGAACTCAGACAGTCTTCCTGCATTTGGATTATACAAATGCTGAATTATTACCCTTTCAAGACCATTTGCAATTTAATTGTTCTCAGGCAGAGTTTTAATAATAGCGTGTATAAAATGAATATTCAGGATTTTTGTCAAAATCATATTAAACTCTTCACTCAAGTGTCAATTTCCTTAATCTGCCCCTCTTCATATTTTTCCTGTAAGGAGTTAATTGAGTTTCTTACAATCACTTACCTAATTCCCATGCCAAATCATTAAATGCTCAATAACTGCTTGAATAGATTAGAAAAACGCAGTTAGCTGGATCCTCACAAAAATGTTTTTGTGACAAAATCCTGCTGCTGCAAGTAATATACTTAGTCTTCTTAGTGAAAAAAGTCTTTCTAAAACACTCAGGAAAAGAATGAGACAAAGTGTTTCCGCCACTGTCCCCAATCTGGAAGTACAAGAAAAACATCAAACTGAATGACATAGTATAAAGAAACAGTAAAAATGAAAGGTCTGATCCAAGGTATTTACCCTCTAAAGTTTAATCACACAGACCAGCTCCTATTTAGAGTACACTCTTGCACAGCCTCTATTCAAGCTGCTACTTTTGTATAATGAACATGGAGAAAGAAAAGTACATAAATACAGCTATGCTTTGAATAAGGACTGAGTATAAAGACATCTGTCCTCTAACATGTTACAAGTGTACCAAGTAATGACACATGCCCCTCTGTTTTCTTCCACACTTGAAGGATGAGTTCCTAAAAAGCCTAGGGTAACAGCTTTCAAACAACACTAATAAGCACCATGCCTTTGTGAGTTTTAAAAGACAGAACAAGAATTATTTTCGAATAGCCAGTTTCCCCCCAGTAGCTCAGAGAAAGTCACTAGGTTAGCACTGAACTTTTGTGGGAAAATAAAAATCTTAGGATCTTTGCTTTATTGGAAATAACTTCTATAAAGTCATTTCAGGGTTTCAGACTCACTAGGATAAATGGAGCTATTCAGTAAGTATCAAGCTGTCTTTTAGAGTGAAACAAGAAACCACTATTTGTAAATCATTTTTGTGCAAACTTCAATACCACAAAGACTTAAAATACAATGTGCTGCGATTACATTTAAGCTCTAAATCAAATCATCATTTGTCAAAGATATGGTGATGCATACCTCAGTCAGACCACTCTTACAGGGGCATTCTTCAGAGTTGGAGCAGTCACTGAAGAACCAAAAATAAATGTTCTACAATAGCTGCCTAAATATACACAACTTGAAGAATTAAACATCAGCAGAAAGAAAGAGCTACTGTTTGAATGAGAATCCACAAACCAGGATCACTCGAAGACCTATCCATACCATGGTTCCAAAGAACTATCCAACATTATACTCAAAATAAGAGCTAACATGATCAACGAACAGGAAAAATGTATATGGCCTATTTGGAGGTTATATTCATAAACTTAAACATTTTCATATAAATGAAATAAACTCTTTGCTGCAAAGTTTAGCTTTACTTAAAAAAAGCCATCTTAAAAAAAAAAAAGGCCATCTATATATTACAGTACCTTGCTTCCTTGGTGACTCACTTCCTGTGAGGACCAGAACAATCATGGTCTGGTTTGTACTGTAGTAAATTAAATGCTTCCCTAGTGGCTCAGATGGTAAAGACTCTGCCTGTAATACAGGAGACTGGGGTTTGATGCCTGGGTTGGGAAGATCCACTGAAGAAGGAAATGGCAACCCATTCCAGTGTTCTTGCCTGGAAAATTCCATGGACAGCAGAGCCTGGTGGGCCATGGTCCATGAGGTCACAAACAGTTGAACATAATTGAACAACTAACACACACACACACACACACAAACTAAATGCACAGGATTTCACAAATGCCAGTGTGCACTGAGTCTGCTATTAAATATAACAATGAGATATAATAAAGGATGGTGTCTCTATACCATGGGAGTGGCTAATAAAGCTAAAAGTGAAATCACTAGAGAGAAAATATAGGACTTTCACTGAGTTTTTCTTTTCATAATGAGGGAGGCTGGGACTTCCCTGGTGGTCCAGTGGTTAAGACCACCTTCTAAGGCAGAGGGTACAGGTTTGATCCCTGGTCAGGGAGCTAAGATACCACATGCTTTTCAGACAAAAAACAAAACATAAAAAAAAAAAACCAATATTGTAACAAATTCAATAAAGACCTTAAAAATGGTCCACATCAAAAAAAAAAAATCTTTAAAGAAAAAAAAATGTTGGAAGCATATTAAGCATGTAATATTGTGTGCTAAGTTGCTTCAGTTGTGTCTGACTGTGTGACACCATGGACTGTAGCCCACCAGGCTTCTCTGTCCATGGGATTTCCCAGGCAAGAGGACTGGAGTGGGTTGTCCTTTCCTTCTCCAGGGGATCCTCCTGACCAAGGGATCAAACCTGCGTCTCCTCCTTGGCAGGCAGATTCTTTACCATTGAGCCACTAGGGAAATCCGCTACCATCATCACTATCATTAAAAGCTAGCTGCATGATAGCTTTTGATGGACACAAAGGCAAACAGGACTTTGATTCTCTTTAACAACCCTGTAAGGTATAGATTTTTAGTATTCCATTTTATAAATTAACAAACGGAAACATAGAGAAATGAATTTTCTTAGAGCACAGAACTAGAAACCAAGGCAGCCACAGCTTTAGTCTGGGTATCACTCCAAAGCTTGTCCTTTTGATGATTTTACTTCTTTATTTTCCCTTAGAGATAAATTTGGTAAAACTGAGAAAAATCAAATAATGTATACAACTTAATATGTTAGTTTTTGAGTAATTTTAACTAGTATGAAACTCAATGGTTAAGAAAAACAGGAGAGGCATGAATAAAATACACAGCTATACAAATGTCTAAGTTGGCTGACAAGTTAAACATGGATAACCAAAACAAAATGTCTCAGTCTGTGAACCAAAAGTCAGCTTCATTCTCTGTGAACTAATTACATTGATATTTTATACCTAAAATATAATGATAATAAAATCAGCTTTGATTCATTAGTCTGAAAATTCTTGTATCAAGCAAAGAAAAACAACTCTGAAACTGACAAGCGTTATGGCCACTGACATCAAGACTTGCTTTTATTTGACAAGTTTTCAGTCCCCTTTAAAAAGGCAAAACTCATCTATCATATAAAGCTAAGATACAGGCAAAAATAAGACCGAGGCTTCTGGGCTCTAAATCTTTTACTCTAGCTTCTTTTAGCCGGTTTCTGGGACAATATCACATTTCTGACTTCCAGTTTTCCTTATGTTGAAAGAAATAAGTGCTGCCTTCTCTGTATTTCAACACACCAATACTCACTGGCGCACTAACATGAGGTTATGATTATCTCTTGTCTCACCACTCTCCTTGAAAGTAGCAAGCTTTTTCAACTCAGAGCAAATCAAATTCATCATTCTGTTCCCTTTGTTTAGCATACTGAGTTTAATAAATGTTTGTAAAACTAATGACTGTTTTAGATAGTCTTAAATAACGCACAAGCATACCTCACATATGCATGTAGAAAACTGTTCTTTGCCCCATCCTACTGCATCCCTTACTCCAAAGGAATGAATTCACATAGGACTTTTAATATCTGAATGAAATTTTTATCATTTTAAATTTTCATATTAACTGGGGAAATAATTTTCCAGCTCATCCTCCCATCATTATCACACTCTGAACCCTCACTCTCTCTTCTCCACTAATTCTTTCCTCTGCAGAAGACCCTACTTCTAGCTACAGTAATTCAGCTTTTTGCATCTTGTGGTATAGAGGACAAATGTTTGGAGTTCCCCTTCTCCTGATCCCCAAAACAGTTTAGGTTATTAATGTAAGAAAGACTGTAAGCCATATATTCATATTATTTATTTTCCCTTACCTAAACTGCTGATCGAAGGCTCAGTTTTGTTAACTGCTAAGTGCAACATTATTGTTAGAGAAACACTATGGTAATTGCAGTGAAATTGGAATTTCACTGTAAATTGAAAAATGGACCCAGAGCTCTATTCATATGGAATCAAGAGTAGTTCATACATTGAGAACAAATTGAGGCAATACCAACTAAATAACTCAACTTCTGGGCATACATGCCATTACTCCTTTCCACTCTAATTACTGCAGTTACCTTACTTATTTTGTCCCAGATCTTGGTGAAAATACCAGAAAGAATTTTCAGAGATAAGTAGCATATACAAAGTAAATATAAAATTATTTCTCAAGTTTACAGTTCTGTAATAACCACAATTTCTAAAAAATAAGGCAGAAATCAAGCCTGTTTCAGAAGCATAGATTTTGCTGATGCTAAAATTTAATATAGCTAATTATTATTTGACAAGCTCCTAAAGTTATATATATTTTAATATTCAGCACCAAATAACATTTAAGATTCATTAAGACATGCAAAATATTAAATATGAAAAGGATCCTTTAAGTTTTCTATTGATTGCACAATTATCTTTACTAAATCCTTCAAGTTTCTCTAGAAAGAATACTCGGTGATAGAATATTAATATCTCTGAAGGAAAAAAGT
The DNA here is from genome assembly GCA_007570785.1 of Antilocapra americana. Taxonomy (NCBI): domain Eukaryota; kingdom Metazoa; phylum Chordata; class Mammalia; order Artiodactyla; family Antilocapridae; genus Antilocapra; species Antilocapra americana. The sequence goes on from ML663566.1 coordinate 3,614,792, forward strand.
AAAACCGCTTTAAATCTGGGACTTTTTATTTCCAAGTGAAAGACATATAGTTCCTTTGGATACACAAACAAGCTGTACACATCCAAGAAGGGAGAGAAAGATGCAGAATCAAGATGACGTTAATTATGCACATAAATATTAATACATATGTTTCTGACACTCAACGTACTATGCTTCAGAGGTTCAATATCTTCATTTGCATACTGGACTTTGATAGCAACAGTAAGATTACATCTTTTCATCAGTAATACAACAGTGAATATTTTTAAAGATAAATAAGTCATGTGGTGGACTTGCATGTCATTTCCATCGTTTTGACACTTTTTTAAAGAAAACAGAAGGAGGTATTTAACTAAACAAATAGTCATTTACATATTTTACTCTTACTAAGCATAAGATACCATGGTAAGTCAATGTCAAAGGATGAATATATGTTCTTGCCTCTAAAATCTGACACTAGTCCTCAGGTCTGTGAGCTAGTAGCAATGGTGGATTCCTCCTTGTAGCAGTGAGCAAACGAAAGATGACTCAAAGAACCAACCCATGACTGGTATAGCCCAAGAAGAAATAAAGCAGAAAGCAGGCAAAATCATCTAAAGATAATAAGCCCTTAGTCAGTGCATGAACAGAATACTTAGTGATAATTCTCTTTGAAAAATAAGGTTGCCACACATTCTAGAAATTTAGTTTGATCAGAGCTGTAGAAATTCATTTTTTATTAAAATCTTCCTGGAACAATTTGAATTACTTTCATTTCATAGGTAAGTCCTCTTAATTTGCTGAACTGAAATTTTGATATCTTAATGCTAATTGTGACTACAATATATCCATTTAAAAATGGCATTGGCCCCAATTAAGTGGTAGCATGAAGAAACATACTACCCTAGGGAAGGTCTTTAAATTGAGAATTTCAGTTGTGAGGCATCAAAGACTATGCGTTTAACCAGGATTCCAAAGCTGTATGCCTGTGTGGCTGGGGTTGGGGGGGAGATATGTTCTAATCCCAGCTGTTAAACTTCTGGGCCTTAGTTTTCATACTGGTAAACAGTTGGTGCTTAAAAAGGGAATAAGAAGTTTAAAGGACCTGAGAAATTGGTCACTTCTTGAATAGTTCATTCCACAGACTGTTTAATGCTCAAAGATTGCCTCTATTTGAAGTCTCCTTTAAATTTTTAAACTATATGATCCTTATTTCACATTTATTTTAGTCTACAACAAAAAGGTCCTATGTCATTAACAAAAGAAGGCACAGTAATATATCGGATTTGTAGTGAAACCACACAGGTGTTTAAAATTAAAAGTTAAATATCACTCTTACAGACAAAAGTACACAAGCATGCTGACAGAGTGGGGAGGGAGGGAAAGAAACAGTATTCTCTCATCCCTGCGGTGTCCCTTACATCTAATCAAGCCATCGGTATAAAAAGGCACTGGCAGTATTCTTTGGCATATGCTTATATTTCTCTCTTACATTCCAAAAGTTGACACAGGCGCAGTTCCTAGAACAACCTTGAATATTGTGGAGCTGAAATGAAAACCAGAGAAGCCTCACTGAGGTTTGCATTGAGTTAAGACTGAATTACTTTAATTTTTCTGAATTGGTTTCAGTTCTCATGAAACACTGCCAACCTGACAATTCTAGAAACCAAACCTCTTATTTATTCACATGAAGAAAACTAAAACAGAAACAACATGGTAGATGCCAAATGCAAACAACTGGTTTGGCCTTGTCCCACGTGCCAAAGGATAATTTAATCATCTCGCCAATTCAGTTTAGGGGCTTGTTTTAAATCTTCATAAGAATATGAAGAATTATATTTTATTAAATTTAAACATAAGAATTTAAAATTAGATTTTAAAAATGAATTAAAATTCCCAAATGATCATTAAATAATAATGATTGTTTGGTTATAAATTTTATAATTACCAAAACCAACAAATCACCACTGCTACAGAAAATGACTAATTTGTTGTGCATCTGTTAAACAACCCTAAAGTAACAAGCAGCAACAGATTTATTTTATTGTTTAAAAATAAGCTATCCAGATGGTCTTAGTCAGGGTTCCCCAAAGAAACAGAACCAATAGGCTATATACACATATACACAGAGATTTGTTATTAAGGAACTGGCTCACGGAACTGTGAAGATGATAAGTCTGAAGTCATCAGGACAGGCCTGTAAGTTGTATACCCAGAGAAGTGTGGCTTCTGAAGGCATAAGCTGAAAAGTATTCTTATCTGGCTTTGCTATAAATTGAAGTCAAGGACTTCAACTGATTAGAAGAGGCCCACCTACACTGTGAAAAGTATGATGCAGGATGAAAAGGCAAAACGATATGATGCTAAAAGATGAACTCCCCAGATCAGTAGGTGCACAATATGCTACTGGAGAAGAGTGGAGATACAGCTCCAAAAGGAATGAAGAGGCTGAGCCATAGTGGAAACAACACCCACTTGTGGATGTGTCTGGTGGTAAAAGCAAAGTCAGATGCTATAAAGAGCCACACTGTATATGAATCTGGAATGTTAGGTCCATGAACCAAGGGTAAATTGGAAATGGTCAAACAGGAGATGCCAAGAGTAAATATCAACATTTTAGGAATCAGTGAACTAAAATGGACTACAATGGGTGAATTTCATTCAGATGATCATTATACCTATGACTGTGGGTAAGAATCCCTTATAAGAAATGGAGTAACTCTGATAGTAAACAAAAGAGCCCAAAATGCAGTACTTGGGTGCAATCTCAAAAACAGAATAATCTCTGTTCATTTCTAAGGCAAACCATTCAATATCACAGTAATCCAAGTCTGTGCCTCAACCACTAATGTCAAAGTAGCTGAAGCTAAACAGTTCTATGAAGACCTACAAGATCTTCTAGAACTAAAACCCAAAAAAGATGTGTTTTTTATTAAAGGGGACCAGGATGTGAACATAGAAAATCAAGAGATATCTGGAGTAACAGGCAAGTTTGGCCTTGGAGTAAAACATGAAGCACTTCAGAGGCTAACAGAGTTTTGCCAAGAGAACACACTGGTCACAGGAAACACCTTTTTCTAAGAAGACCAGAGATGACTCTACACATGGACATCACCAGATGGACTTTATCGAAATCAGATTGATTATATTCCTTGCAGCCAGAGATGGAGACGCTCTATACAGTCAGCAAAAGCAAGACTGGGAACTGACTGTGGCTCAGACCATGAACTCCTTCTTGCCAAATTCAGACTTAAACTGAAGAAAGTAGGGAAAACTACTAGGCCATTCAGATATAACCTAAATCAAATCCCTTACGATTATACAGTGAAAGTGACAAATAGGTTCTAAGGATTAGATCTGATAGAGTGCCTGAAGAATGATGGACAGAGGTTTGTAACACTGCACAGGAGGTGGTAATCAAAATGATCCCCAAGAAAAAGAAATGCAAAAAAGGCAAAATGGTTGTCTGAAGAGGCCTTACAGATAGCTGAGAAAAGAAGTAAAAGTCAAAGAAGAAAGGGAAACATGGGGAATAGCAAGGAGAGAGAAGAAAGCCTTCCTCAGTGATCAATGCCAAAAAATAGAGGAAAACAATAGAATGGGAAAGACTAGAGATGTCTTCAAGAAAATGAGAGATACCAAGGGAACACTGAGAATCCCTACTGCAAGGAGATCAAACCAGTCAATCCTAAAGGAAATCATCCCTGAATATTCATTGGGAGGACTGATGCTGAAGCTGAAACTCCAATATTTTGGCCATCTGATGTGAAGAACTGACTCACTAGAAAAGACCCTGATTCTGGGAAAGATTGAAGGCAGGAGGAGAAGGGGATGACAGAGGATGAGATGGCTGGATGGCATCACTGACTTGATGTACATGAGTTTGAGCAAGCTCCGGGAGTTGATGATGGACAGGGAAGCCTGGCATGCGGCAGTCCATGGGTTCACAAAGAGTTGGACATGACTGAGCAACGGAACTGAACCTGAAGGGACGATTTCATACAAAGATGAGCACAAAAAAAGACAGAAAAAGTATGGACCTAAAAGAAGCAGAAGATATTAAGAAGAGGTAGCAAGAATACACAGAAGAACTGTACAAAAAAGATCTTAATAACCCAGATAACCACAAGGGTGTAATCATTCACCTAGAGCCAGACATCCTAGAGTGCAAAGTCATGTTGGTCTTAGGAAGCATCGCTATGAACAAAGCTAGTAAAGGTGATGGAATTCCAACTGAGCTATTTCAAATCCTAAAAGATGATGCTGTGAAAGTGCTGCACTCAATATGCCAGCAAATTTGAAAAACTCAGCAGTAGCCACAGGTCAGTTTTTATTCCAAACCCAAAGAAAGGCAATGCCAAAGAATGTCCAAACTACTGAACAATTGTACTCAGCTGACACATTAGCAAAGTAATGCTCAAAATTCTCCAAGATACTCTTCAACAGGACATAACCTGAGAACTTCCAGATGTTCAAGCTGGAATTTGAAAAGGCAGAGGAACCATAGATCAAATTGGAAACATCTGCTGGATCATAGAAAAGGTAAGAGAATTCCAGAAAAACATCTACTTCTACTTCATTGACTATACTAAAGTCTTTATGTGAAAAAAAGTAAAAGTTGTGTCCTACTCTTTACAACCCTGGGGACTATACAGTCCATGGAATTCTCCAGGCCAGACTACTGGAGCAGGTAGTCTTTCCCTTCTCCAGGGGATCTTTCCAACTGAAGGATTGAACCCAGGTCTCCGACACTGCAGAAGGATTCTTTGCCAGCTGATCCACGAGGGAAGCCCAAAAATACTGGAGTGGGTAGCCTATTCCCTTCTCCAGGGGATCTTCCCAAGCACAGAATCGAACCAGGGTCTCCTGCATTGCAAGTGATTCTTTACTAGCTAAGCTACCACTGTGTGGATCACAACACACTGTGGGAAATTCTTAAAGAGATGGGAACACCAGACCACATTACCTGCCTCCTGAGAAACCTGTATGCAGGTAAAGAAGCAACAATTAGAACCAGACATGCAACAACAGACTGGCTCAAAATTGGGAAAGGCTGTATATTTTCAACCTGCTTATTTAACTTATATGCGAGTACATCATGCAAAATGCCAGGCTGGATGAAGCACAAGCTGGAATCAAGATTGCTGAGAGAAATATTAATAACCTCAGAAAGGCAGATGGTACCACTCTTATGGCAGAAAGTGAAGAAGTAAAGAACCTCTTAATGAAGGTGAAAAAGGAGAATGAAAAAGCTGGCTTAAAACTCAACAGTCAAAAAACTAAGATCATAGCATCTGGTCCCATCACTTCATGGCAAATAGATGGGGAAACAATGGAAACAGTGACAGACTTTATTTTCTCGGGCTCTAAAATCACTGCAGATGGTGACTGCAGCCATGAAATTAAAGACACTTGCTCTGAGGAAGATAAGCTATGAGAAACCTAGACAGCATATTATAAAGCAGAGACATTACTTTGCCAACAAAGGTCCATCTAACCAAAGCTATGGTTTTTCTGGTAGTCATGTATGAACCTGAGAGCTGGACCATAAAGCAAGCTGAGTATCAAAGAATTAATACTTTTGAACTGTGATGTTTGAAAAGTCTCCTGAGAGTCCCTTGGACTAGGAGGAGATCAAACCAGTCAATCCTAAAAGAAATCAGTCCTGAATATTCATTGGAAGGACTGATGCTGAAGCTATAATACTTTGGCCACCTGATGCAAAGAGTTGACTATTTAGAAAAGACCCTGATAATGGGAAAGATTGAAGGCAAGAGGAGCAGGGGACAACAGAAGACAAGATGGTCGGATGGCATCACCAACTCAATGGATATGAGTTTGAGCAAGCTCCAGGAGATGGTGAAGGACAGGGAAGCCTGGCATGCTGCCGTCCATGAGTTCGCAAAGAGTCAGACACAACTGAGCAACTGAAAAACAACAACCTACACTGTGGAGAGTAACCTGTTAACTCCAAGTCTGTGTATTTAAATGCTAATCATATTTTAAAATGCTTTCACAAGCAATTATCCTCCAATTAAAAATAAATTTAAAAAAATACTTTCACAACCACAGATAGACTGATGTTTAACCAAACATCCGGCCACAAGTCAATCAGTTCAGTTGCTCAGTCATATACGACTCTTTGTGACCCCATGGACTGCAGCACACCAGGCTTCCCTGTCCATCACCAGCTCCCAGGGCATACTCAAACTCATGTTCCTTGAGTTGGAGATGCCATCCAACAATCTCATCATCTGTTGTCCCCTTCTCCTCCTGCCTTCAATCTTTCTCAGCATCAGGGCCTTTTCCAATGAGTCAGCTCTTCGCATCAAGTGGCCAAAATACTGGAGTTTCAGCTTCAGCATCAGTCCTTCCAATGAATATTCAGGACTGATTTCTCCTTTAGGATTGACCGGTTGAATCTCCTTGCAGTCCAAGGGACTCTCAAGAACCTTCTTCAACACCACAGTTCAAAAGCATCAATTCTTTGGTGCTCAGCTTTCTCTATAGTCCAACTCTCACATCCATACATGACTATTGGAAAAACCATGGCTTTAACTAGATGGACCTTTGTTGGCAAAGTAATGTCTCTGCTTTTTAATATGCTGTCTATGTTGGTCATAGCTTTTCTTCCAAGGAGCAAGTGTCTTTTAATTTCATGGCTGCAATCACCATCTGCAGTGATTTTGGAGCCCAAGAAAACTGCCCAAGTCTCTCACAGTTTCCATTGTTTCCCCATCTAATTGCCATGAAGTGATGGGACCAGATGCCATGGTCTTAGTTTTCTGAATGTTGAGTTTTAAGAGAAAAGTTTTAAGTGAAAAATTTAACTTTTTCACTGTCTTTCACTTTAATTTTAGTTGTCACATAAAATTAACCATCACATATGTGACATTTTTTAATTAAAATATTTGTTACTGGAGGAAATCCACCTAACATAGTTGTCATTTATACTACCATGGGCCTTCCAATTTTTTAGGAACTTACTTAACATTTTAAAAATTGATTTGCATTTTACCCTCTAACAATTGTGACAATAAACATTCCTGTAATTTGAGAGTCTATCATACTAAATGTGTTCTTTTATTGGTTCCACTCTTTTCAGTATGCCTGCAATGCGTGATCAAACCTCTAGCTCCTACCTACCCAGCCTCAGTCAAATCATCTTGTCTCTCCTGAGCAATTTCTATTACTGCATTTCCACATCCCAAATTCTCCTGTTCTGATGACGTTAACTTTTTCTTACAGTCTTTTATTTTTAATTGGAGGATAATTACTTTACACTATTGTGATAGTTTCTGCCATATATCAACATGAATCACCCATAGGTATATATATGGCCCCTCCCTCTTAAACCTCCCTCCCACCTCTCTTCCTGTTCCACGCCACTTTGGGTTCCCTGGGTCATACAGCAATTCCCACTGGCTATCTACTTTACACATAGTAATGCATATGTTTCAATGCTATTCTCTCAAATCATTCCACTATCTCTCTCCTCTGCTGTGACTTTAAATATTGATAAATTCTCTATCATTGTTTTCTTTTTTTTTTAGTTTCTTTTTTCCTTGGAACTTCTTCCTCTTTTCAACCTAATGTACCCTAGAGTTTAACCCCAAACTAGCTTGCAACTACAAAATAATTACCTTCCTGTGAAAATCATTCAAGATTTAGCTACACACACAAACACACCAACCTTCTTCATCTACAAATCCTCATTATTCTATCTTTGATGATTGTGTAATTCTCATATCATGAAAGTGTAAATGGCTAATTCAAAAGTAAAAACTGCACAAAAGGAAAAAGGAAGAGTGGTCATGAGTCAGCTTTCCTTTATGTTTCTTTGGTGCAGGGGTAAGGATCAGAGGGATATACAGGGTGCAAAGACTGGACATAATCTATCTACCACAAGACATCCCTACATAGGATATTCAAACATGAGTCACTAAGATAATTTCAACAGGTCAGTCCCTTCCAGAATAAAATAAAAATATTCCATTTTAACTACTACACTGAAAAGGTTATGAAAGTTAATGAACTCATTTTAAGAGATTCCATATTACAAACTCAATCTCCAGGACATCACAGTGCTAATAAAAATTTTTTGAGAGCATGATGCAATGTGAAAATTGTCAAGACTATAAGTCAGATGGTATGAGCACAATTTGAAGTTCTGCAATTTGCTCATTGTATGGCCTAAGAATGCCACGGTCCCTTTAGGAATCTGAAACTCTACATGTATTAAAATGAGATATAAAGTTTTACTAGAATTAATATGCTCTAAATATATTATTTTTTTCATTTTTAAAAACTGAACTTAAAAATTATATTTCATTTCTTTTTCTGATTTTTCATTGTTAGTATATAGGAATGCAAGTGATTTCTGGTAATTGATTTTGTATCTTACGTATGTGAAGTTGCTCAGTTGTGTCCAACTCTTTGCAGCCCCTTGGACTGTAGCCTACCAGGCTCCTCATTCCATGGAATCTTCCAGGCAAGAGTACAGGAATGGGTTGCCATTTCCTTCTCTAGGGGATCTTCCCAACCCAGGGATTGAACCTGGGTCTCCCACATTGCAGGCAGACGCTTTACTGTCTAAGCCACCAGGGAAGCCTTTTGTATCCTACAACTTTGCTAAATTCATTAATTAGCTCTAGTAATTTTCCGATAGTATCTTTAGGGTTTACTATGTACAGCATCATGTCATCTGCAAAAAGTGAGAGCTTTACTTCTTTTCCAATCTGGATTCCTTTATTTCTTTTTCTTCTCTGATTGCTGTAGCTAGGACTTCCACAATTATTGACTAATAGTGGTGAGAATGGACACCTTTGTCTTGTTCCTGATCTTCGGGGGAATGCTTGCAGTTTTTCATACTGAGAATAATGTTTGCTGTGTGGGCTTATCATATACGGCCTTTACTATGTTGAGGTAGACTCCTTCTATGCACATTTTTTGAAGAAGTTTATCTATAAGTGGGTGCTGAATTTTGTCAAAGGCTTTTTCTGCATCTGTTGAGATGATATGTTTTTATCTTTCAATCTATTAATATGGTGCATCACACTGATTGATTTGCATATATTGAAGAATCCTTGCATCCCTGGAATAAACCCTACTTGATCACAGTGTATGAGCTATTCAGTGGGTTGCTGAATTTTGTTTGCTAGAATTTTGTTGAGGATTTTTTAATCTATGTTCATCAGTGACATTGGCCTGCAGTTTTCTTTTTGTGTGTTCTCTTTGTCTGTTTTGGTATCGGAGTGATGATGGCCTTGTAGAATGAGTTTGGAAATGTTCCTTCTGCAATTTTTTGAAAGAGTTTTAGAAGGATAGGCATTAGCTCTTCTCTAAATGTTTGACAGAATTCACCTGTGAAACCATCTGGTCCTGGGCTTTGTTCTGGGAAGATTTTTGATCACAGTTTCGATTTCAGTGTTTATAATTGGGTTGTTCATAATTTCTGTTTCTTCCTGGTTCAGGCTTGGAAGGTTGAACTTTTCTAAGAATCTGTCCACTTCTTCCAGGTTATCCATTTTATTGCCATATTAAATATTATTTATTGTTCACAATAGTCTCTTATAATCCTTTGTATTTCTGCATTGTCTGTGGTAACCTCTCCTTTTTCATTTCTGATTTTATTGATTTGATTCTTTTTTTCTTGATGAATCTAGCTAAAGGTCTGTCAATTCTGTTTATCTTCTCAAAGAACCAGCTTTTAGTTTGATTAATCTTAACTATTTTTTTATTTTTCATTTATTTCTGCTCAGATCTTTACAATTTCTATCCTTCTGATAATTTTGGGGGGGATTGTTCTTTTTCTAGTTGTTTTAGGCGTAAAGTTAAGTTGTCTATTTGATGCTTTTCTTGTTTCTTGAGGATTGTATTGCTATAAACTTTCTCTTAGAACTGCTTTTGCTGCGTCTCATAGGTTTTGAGTTGTGTTTTCACCGTCATTTGTTTTTAGGAATTTTTTGATTTCCCTTTTGATTTCTTCAGTAACTTGTTCATTATTTAAATATATATTGTTTAATCTCCCTGTTTGTGTTTTTTAAATTTTTTTCTTGTAATTGATATCTAGTCTTATAGCACTGTGGTCAGGAAAGATGCCTGATATGATTTTAACTTTCTTAAATTTACTGAAGTTTGATTTGTGACCCGAGTTGTGGTCACAGGGAAAGGGGAGGAGATGGTGAGATGTATGGAGAGAGTAACATGGAAACTTACATTACCATGTAATGTAAAATAGACAGTCAATGGGAATTTGCTATATGTCTCAGGGAACTCAAACAGGGGCTCTGTATCAACCTAGAGGGGTGGCATGGGGAGGGATATTGGAGGGAGGTTCAAAAGGGAGGGGACATATGTATACCTATGGCTGATTCATGTTGAGGTTTGACAGAAACAAAATTCTGTTTTGTTTGTTTTATTTCTGTAAAGCCATTAACCTTCAATTAAAAAATGAATTCATTAATTTTAAAAAATTATATTTAAGTGTATGTTGTCACATGATTTTTAAACTCACTTAATTGAAGTATGATTGACATATAAAAAAGCTGCACATATTCAGTGTATACATGATGTGTTTGGAGATAAGCTTATACCTATGAAGCCATCATCACTATCAATGCCACAAACTTATCCATTGCCTCCAAAAGTTTCCTCCTGCCACCTTTGTCTTCTTTTCCTTTTGTGATAAGAGCACTTAACCTATAATTTACCCTCTTGGCAAAATTTTAAGCATACATACAATACTTAATCAAAGGACCAAGATTAACAATAGGTCAGCAACACTTAACTTTGCATAACTGAAAGTCTTTGACCAACATCTCCCCAATGCCCCCTCCACTCAGTCCCTGGCAACTGTTACTTTACTCTGTTTCTATGTGTTGGCTATTTTAGATTCATATAAATGAAATCACACGCTGTGCCTGGATTATTTCACTTAGCATGATGCCCTCCATCTTGTCACAAATGACATATGTGTGTGTGAGTGTGTATCTATATATGAGAAATGCACACCCATTCATCAGCTATTTCCCAAACACTTGGGGTTCAAGAGAAAAATTGGAGACAAGAAAAAATTACCCACTGTTAAGTCAAAGGTAGGCAACAAAACTGAACTAGAAACGGCCCTGATGTTGAAAATATCAGTCAGGGATTTCAAAATAACTGGGACTAGGATGCCAAAGGATCTAGAGGAAAAGATCAATAAAAATCATGGACAGACAATTTTAGCAGAGAAATGGAAACACACACACAGCATGAAGATGAGAATTCCTATGATGGGCTTCAGCAAAGTGACTAAGCTGTGTTTAGTCGCTCAGCCATGTCCAACTCTTTGAGACTTCATGGACTGTAGCCTTCCAGGCTCCTCTGTCCATGGGGATTTTTCCAGGCAAGAATACTGGAATGGGTTGCCATGCCTTCTTCCAGGGGATCTTCCCAACCCAGGGATCAAACCTATATCTCCTCCATTGGCAGGCAGATTCTTTACCATCTGAGCCACCAGGGAAGCCCTATAGGATAGTAAATAATGAGTGAATTTCAAGATTAATCAAGACTAATCAAGGAAAACGTGAGAAAATAAAGAAATTACAAACATAAAAAATAAAAGAAATGGTATTGCCACAGATCCTGGAGACCTTAAAGGTTAATAAGGGAATATTGTAAACAATTAAGTGGGAAATACTCAACAACCTTGACAAACTGCAGTTCTTGGAAAAAATAAACTATCAAAATTTACTGAGAAATATAAAATATAATATATCCATTAAATAAACTAAATTGGCTTCTTTTGGTTAAAAGACATTACATACACATACACACACACACACACACATGCACACACACAATGCATGTCTAGTTTTACTGCTAAATTGAATCAAATATATTCTATCAAAAATTAAAGAAAAAACAATAATACACAAAACCTTGTGAATTTAAGCATGAGTAATTACTATAAGTTTTATACCACTTATATGTTCTAGTGACCATTATAAGTGCTTTCCACAGATTAATTTATTAATCTTCACTAGAACCCGTTTAGGTGGACACTATTCTTTAAATTTAATAAATAAAGAGAATACTATAGGCAATAATAGTGAGGCTAATGAATGTTAGATTTGGACTTGAACACAGGAAGTTCTGGCTCTGGTGACCGTTTCTTTTTCACTATGTTATACTGAATTCTAAGCAAATAAAATAGCCATTAAATGTGCATGTGTGTGAATGAGTGAATGTGTGTATATGGCTTCTGTATACATTTCATATGTTGGAAAAGTTAACATCATAAAAGAGAGGAGAAAGGAAATGCTTCTGAGACAGGAAGCTTATTACAAACTCAAATATAACCTAAACGGATGAAAATGATACATGCTGTCTTAAAAAAATCAATATAAATGTATTAGAAAGGATTATACTGAAATAAATAACTAATCCCAGGGGAGAGAAAGCCTTTCTATGCATAAAAACAGCACATTGTGAGAAAAACTCAAAAGAAAAAAATTGTGTCTACTTATAGAATATAAAACCTATAAAGGATGAGCATAAACTTTTTTAGTTACTAACACTTCAACAGGAAAAAATAACAGAATGAATTAATAATTCACAAAAGAAATACAGTTGGCTAATTAAACAGGTAAAAAAGTTAAAATCCTCCTAAGTTAGCAGAAATGCATTAGTAGAATTTCTTTCAGTAAAACTAACACCAAAAAACTGATAGATCCATTTCCTTTATCAGGAAAAAGTAATTTCTGGAATAATATTGAAAGGGTATACATTCATGCAATGTTTCTGGGGAAACAACTTGGCAATACATGCCAAGATCTTTAAAAATGTTTGTAAGTTTTAGTAAAAAATAATGCCAAGATATGGGTTAAAAACTGTACATCCCTGGATGTTTATCACACTTCACATTTCAAGGTAAAAATGAGGGTTAAGAGCTAGGATTCTGAAACAAGACATCCTGGTTTCAAAGTCAAACTCTAACTTCCCAGCTGATGACTTGGAGCAAATTATATAACCTCGCTGTGTTTTGGTTTTTAACATCTGTATAATGTGGATAATAATAGTACCTACCTATGCATCTGTTCTGCAGTTTAAACAAAATAATATCTCTAAAGACTTAGAACAGCTCCCAGCACAAAGTAAGCACAATAGAAATAATAGCTACAACTAGTGTGTACAATTCAGCCTTAGGAAAAGCATGACTTTATAATAAAATATGCATGTAATCCTCTGTAGCAATAAAATATTTTTCCAAAGAATATTTAATAACAAAGAGAAGTAACAATAAAATGTACATAGAGAAAATTTAATATATAAAAGAAAATGCAAACCAAAGAAAATGGTAAGAGGTAAATACTTCAAATATCAGAAATTTTGTAGGAATGGTGATGTTACAAGCAATAATGATGAACATAAGCTTGGTGATAATGATATTTACCACCATCTGGAATCATAAATACTGCAATTAAATTATTAATTTATCTTATATCCAAAGACGTAGTCTCTTGTACTCAAGTCTCTTTCAATACAGCTGATTTAAGTACTAGAAATTCTTATAAATTATTCATTAATTATTAAATGAATACTACTTAGCTATATGCCCAATGTAAGGTAAATACACAAATAAAACTGATCACTGCTAATTTTAAGCATTCTTATGTAATGAAATATGGCTTTGAATTAAAATACTACTTGAGGAAAGAGAATAAAGAAATCTGAGAAGGAAATATCTTAACATAAAATTTTTTCTTGAGCATTTAATGTTATATTACTGTTATCCTCATGTAATATGAAAAACGGTCTCAAAATTAAACACCACTTTTCTAGGATTCAAAGATGAGGTTATTAATCACATCCACCTTTCATAAATATATATTGTAGCATAATTTCTTAAAGGTAAGACTTTTCATAAGAATGCCTATGAAAATATGAATATCTCACTATTTGATCTCTTAAAATATGAACACGTTTAAGCCTTCTTTTTGAACATTTTTAAAGACCTAACGAAGCAACTTGGTAAAATATATTGAGATGGTCATCACTTGGAAGCCAAATTTATTTGCATGTGGGGTCAGGGAGTAATGTGGACATTTTCATAGCTCTGAGCATTGCATACTTTTGAGTGTCACTTTAATAATAAAGCATTTTAGAAGTTCTCCTTATTGTACCTTTATTTGTTTGAACATGAAGACACCATATTTTAGATTTGTAGGGAATATGAGTGATTAGCTCACAGAGTCTCCTACTTCCATTGGAATCACTTCAACAACTTAGAAGATATTCCCAATTTTGTCTCAGTCCTCCAGGCTCAGAAAGCTCTTACATCATCTTGCCAGACTACTTGTAATACTGTTGTATCGGGTTAATTGGGCTTCCCTGGTGGCTCAGTGGTAAAGGATCTGCCTGCCAATGCAGGAGAGGCAGGCTCAATCCCTGGGTCAGGAAGATCCCCTGGAGGAGGGCATGGCAACCAACTTTGAAAATCCCATGGACAGAGGAGCCTGATCGGCTACAGGCCATGGGGTGGCAAAAGGTCTGACACGAACAGCACCAACAACACTGGGTTAATTGTTACATTATAGATTCTAGAATGGAATTTGGAACTCGGGCTTTGGGGTTAGAGCAGGGTTAACCTGATTGATGCTTCCTAACGTTATAATGCAGGTTAATAGCCTTTCAGGTACTCAGCTACTTTATCTTTAAAATGAGCTTAATTTATGCGATAGGTGTAATTCTACATAAATTATGTATTTACACAGAATTTTCTTATATTTAATTGCTTAATATTTTATACTTTTTACATTTCTTTCACAGTAAGATACGAAGTAATGAGTTAAATTTCTTTTCCAGTCAGTTGTCTGAAGGCTATTTTTGGTGACTGTTCCATCTTTTTGAAAACTCATTCGCAATTCCACCTTGATCAAATATGCATACCGTATCTCACAAGTTACCTGACGCAGGGTAGCCACTCAATTAAGTGAAAAGCCTTATCTTCTTTCTGTTGAATTTAAACCTGCTTTTCTATAAATTCCATTGCCCTGATTTTATCTGTAGCCATGCGAACAAAACTTATTCAACAAACTAAACACCTTGAATTCCTTCCACCCTTTTCCTGTGGCAGTTTTCCACTAGAATGCCATTAGGCTGCCCTCGTGTTTTGCACACCCTAACTGCCAATGTTCATCTAACAAGGTGGCTTCGAGAACAGGCCTTTCTCTACCAGACATGTTTTGTCAATTACAATTGATTATGAAATAACACCTTCCCTTGTTACCAATTTCACTTCTATGAATGTGGCCTAATTTTTGTATCAGTACTTTTCACATTTCATTCACACTATGTTGCACTAATAACTTCTGTCATTAGCTAAAGCGATGACTGTTTTTGTATGAAAACTGCTTTTCAGACCAATTTTCTCCATTTTGAAACTATTAAAATGGTCTTGACTATCTGATAACAATCTTTAACAATGTTGACCATCTAATAACAAGAAAAGATCACTTATCCTTTATACTATCTCTTTCCTTCAAGATACTTTTCTTTAAATTTTCTTTAAATACATGTTGTGTAAGAGTCATAGAGTAAGCTTTAACACTGAAAATTATCTTAAAGAGAGCAACAGTGTATTCCAATTGAGTAAATTCTCAGTATTTTCACATTTATCTCACTTTAAAACTTTTTAATATGCTAGAAATGTTTCAGAAAAACATATACAACATAATTTCATTTTGATATAGAGTGCTTGCTTGTAAGTACTTCAGTCAAATATATGCATATTTGGTATATACAAGAATGTATATAGCAAAATACTAATTACATTTAGCTTGGGATTAAAGTGGGAATTAAGGGGCAATGATATTTATTCTATTTTTTAACTTTTTTCTTACAGTGGGCAAATTTTGCTTTTATAATAGTACTTAAGCTCTCATTTGGTGAATAGCAGTAATAAGCAAATATCAGTCAGTGTAATAAGTATGAAAAACTCAGAACATCATGTTTTATGATCTAAGTTATTAATAAAAGTCTCTCATGGATAATCCACTATATTTTAAAATTTATACTGACATTTATGCACTTTCATTTTAAATATGCTTAAAAATATTTTATTCGTTCTTTCTATAACTTGATTTAAATATTTTGCCTTTCTCAAACACTCTGGTTTTAGAGTGCTTTCCACTTCATCATATGGAAGTAAATTTTACTTTTTTCTGTTAACTACTTTGCTTCTCTATTATCCATAAACTCAAAGAGCTTATTGGCACATAGCTCTTTCATGCTCTCAGAATTTTATGCAATTTTGTGATATCTCCCAGTATCCTGTTAATAGGATGAGCAAAAGATATCAAGATAAAATATTGGGAAACCAGACTACACTGCAATAGAACAGGGAAACTCATTACTAAAACCCATAGAAACAAGAGAGCAAGATTAATGGTCTTAAACATTAAGTAAAGAGGCTGATGCTGGAAGGATAACAAAAGTGTTGCTCTGTTTTTTATTCTCTTCTCAAGCTTAAATGCATCTGTTTAGAATTACGTTTATGAACCTCTAGTTAAACTAATAAAATAATTACTCATCTTTAAAGAGTAACAACTTTATTCCTAAGGGGGAAAAGTGGTACGCAGTGAGAGAGCATGGAGTTAGGAGCCAGAAGCCTTGACTTAAATATCCTACTTATTTACTCTCCAATCTCAAGCAAAGAAATATACTTCTTTGATCCTCACTTTTCTCTTCTATAGAGATATATGGATGTATGCCCAATGGAGCTGCCAAGAACTATTAAATCAGGAAAACTATACAAAATCTATATCACCAAATAGAAACACACAAATTCCATTTTACAAAGAGAAAGCTAAATAAAATTATATATCAGTACTTTTAAACTGCTTAGAACCTTGGTGTTATCAGAGATTTCATTGAAAGACTATGCTGGAGAGGACAAGAGTATCTAGGAAATTATTATCACTTTTTCTTTTTAAAGTTACAGGATATGAATATCCCCCCTCCCATCAAAACTTTAGGAAAATGACAAGTGTGTGAAACAAAACAGCTTAAAGGGCAAAGAAGAAGATAAGAATGGTTAACAAAATGTTGAAACAGGGAAACAGCAAGAAAGAGTTGTAACTTACTTAGAGGAATGGTGATTGGTTGGTTTATTTTAGTTTCCATTTTGTGAAACTTGAACAAACCTTTGAGTTTCACATTTGGGTTGATGTAGCAGAGTATAGAGTTATACACAGGGAGTTCAAAGTCTAGAAGGTAGAGGGAACAAAAGACCCTGACTACCAGCAAGTGGGTTTATGGAAATCTGGAAAAGGATCTTGAAGTTCCAAGGATGGTGAAAGTGTATTCAGCGCAGTTGTATTTAAACATCTCAGTGTTTAAATACAAGGGTGATCATCCAATTATGATGCTATTTATTTTTAGGTCTGCCTGTATACAATCTTAGGTACTGCTCCTTGTGAGTGAATCCTCTTCAACATCCATCTCTTGTGAAAGTGAAAGTTGCTCAGTCTTGTCCAACTCTTTGTGACCCCATGGACAATATAATTCATGGAATTCTCCAGGCTAGAATACTGGAGTGGGTAGCCTTTCCCTTCTCCAGGGGATTTTCCCAATCCACGGATCAAACACAGGTCTCCCTCATTGCAGGTGGATTCTTTACCAGCTAAGCCAACAAGGAAGCCCAAGAATATTGAGAAGATAGCTTATCCCTTCCGTGGATCTTCCTAACCCAGAAATAGAACCGGGGCCTCCTGCATTGCAGGTGGATTCTTAATCAACTGAGCTATCAGGGAGTCTTCCATCTCATGTGGATCACAGGAAAAAGGTAAGATTCACCCACAGGAAGAATCAGATGATCAGACTGGCTGGCCAAAGCTCCTGCCTAGCAAAAGAGACTTCTCTACTTCTATCCATTCAGCTATATATATATATGTGTGTGTGTGTGTGTGGGTGTGGGTGGGTGGGTGTGGGGGCTCAGTCATGTCCAACTCTTCACAATCCTTTGGACTGTAGCCCACCAGGCTCCTCTGCCCATGGGATTTTTCAGGTGAGAATACTGGATCCCCCATTTCCTTCTCCAGGGGACCTTTCTGGCCAGGGATCAAACCCTCCTCTCCCGTGTTTTTCCTGCGTTGCAGGTTACTTGTTGATCCATCCACTTTCACTCATCAAATATTGGTAAATGCTATGTGCTAGGAATCATCCTGATGTCTAAGGACAGAGCAGGGGAGGAGACAAAGTCCCGATCCGTGAAAGTTTACTTGCTAATGGTAAGATACAGACAATCAAGCATATTAAAAAAACATCAATGCTGTTAAGAAAAATCAGGGAATAAATGGTGGTGAATGTGGAAATGGGGTCTATTTGATATAGGAGAGACAGAAAGCTTGTCTGAGAAGCCTGTGTGTGAGCAAAGAACAAAAGGGAAACAACAGCATGATCCAAGAGGTTAGCTAAGAGTTTATGGGAGAGAAGATATGAAGCACAAATGAATACCGAATACAGAACCCAGGACTGCTCTCACGGAGCATGCTGCCCACAGATACAGAGAGACACTAAAGAAACAAATTGGAAAAGCCCCTGATGCTGGGAAAGACTGATGGCAGGAGGAGAAGGGGCGGCAGAGGATGAAACAGCTAGATGACATCACCAACACAATGGACATGAGTTTGAGCAAACTCTAAGAGATCGTGAAGACAGGGAAGCCTGGTGTGCTGCAGTCCATGGGGTCTCAAAGAGTTGGACAGAGAAACAGATACAAACAATTAGGAAAATATTGGACAGTGGCAACTTTTACAAAGAAAATGAACACAGCTTAACATCATAGAAAGTCACCGGATGCATCTAGTTTAGATTGAGATGTTAGCAACCATATGCCTAAAGAGCTGAGGTCAGGATGCTCTGAGCAGGACTGCCTGGAATAGAGCTGCCTCTGGAATGCAGCAGAGAGTCCCTGTGCCAGACAAACTGGGCAGAACAAGGCCACCAGACAGACAGCAGGAAACTCTCACTTCCACAGCACTGTGATTTACATGGCCTAGCAGAAGTGAGGCTGGAAGTTAAAAAAAAGATAAATCAAGGTAACTGTAAACCACATGCAAAACGAAGTCACGGAACAACTGCTGAAGCCAAAATGTTAAGGAAAAGCTGACTTTTCAGGACATCTTGGATGAGGCAGATACAACACAAGTGACTAAGAGGTACCTAGAGTGTGAAGAGGAAAAAGCATGGTATTCCTCTTTCTCTTCTCTGAGTTTTATCCCTGACTTTCTCTTGCTTGCACTTCTCTCACCTTCTCTTGTTTAACATTCACTTCTTTGATCAGGACTCATCTCTTTGTCTCCCAAGACCCAGACACATACTATTTATTGAACATCTACATTTGGAAGAACACACTGATCCATCACATTCAACCACACCAAACCTGAACGCATTATAATATCTGATGCTCTCTCTTCCCATTCCTCGATAACAATAAGCATCCAGATACCAGAAGAGAATCACAAATCAAGCCACCCTCGCCTCCCCTGAAGACCATAGTGTACCAATGCCCAATGGCTTCCCCAACTGCACACACTGTCTTTGGTCCCATTTGCCTTTATTTCCTCTGTAACTCCCTGATTCTGCCCCTTAACATCAATCACCTGAATTACGGAAGCAGCTTCCACACTGACTCTCCTCCTCCTACACTGTTTCCCACTTATCCTCAACTCTCCTAGGAGTGATTCTTTAAAACACAAATATGATTATTTTCCTGCCAGGTTTAAAAACATGATTCTCTCGCAGATTCCCAACCATTCACAGGGCAGCCTCGCCTCCCACTTCTTACACAAACCAGCAGTCGGGGTTTACTCCACCTCTCATCTCTGGGAATTCAGGCCCCTCTGCGCACAGGCAAGTGGCTCTTTTTTTCGCCTTTATTTGTTCAGTCAGTTAAGTCAGGAAACAAGATATGCAACTTAAAATTCCTGAGGGCAACAGAAAGAAAAAGCAAAATGATCAACAAAACTTTTAAAACATGATAAGCACTATGAAGGAAACAAAAAAGAGATTTTAGATAGGTGTCACTGAAAGGCAAGATCTCGACAATGAAAAAGAAATAGCCAAGATAAAACTGGGGAGGTGGGTATGAGGGAGCATTAAACAGAAGAAGCAATGGGATCACAAGAAGTTGGAATATTACTCTATGTGCAATTACAAGTCATTGGAGACAGTCTTTTGTGAACTATTTAGGTAAAGAATATAAAAGAGAGTGGATATGTGTCAATGTATAACTGATGAACCCTTCTGTACAGAAGAAACTAATCAATGTTGTAAATTAACTATACCCTTATTAATAAAAAAATTAATGGGAAAAAAGGAATATACAAAAAAGTTACAGGGGGATATTACAAAATAACCACTATTATGCTTACAAAGAAATGTTCAGTTCAGTTGCTCAGTCGTGTCTAACTCTTTGTGACCCCATGGACTGCAGCACCAAGCCTCCCTGTCCATCATCAACTCCTGGAGTTCACTCAAACTCATGTCCATTGAGTCGGTGATGCCATCGAACCATCTATTCCTCTGTTGTCCCTTTCTCTCACCTTCAATCTTTCCCAGCATCAGGGTCTTTTCAAATGAGTCAATTTTTCACATCAGGTGGCCAAAGTATTGGAGTTTCAGCTTCAACATCAGTCCTTCCAATGAATATTCAGGACTGATTTCCTTTAGGATGGACTGGTTGGATCTCCTTGCAGGCCAAGGGACTCTCAAGAGTCTTCTCCAACACTACAGTTCAAAAGCATCAATTCTTCAGCGCTCAGCTTTCTTTATAGTCCAGCACTCACATCCATACATGACAACTAGAAAACCATAGCCGTGACTAGACAGACCTTTGTTGGCAAAGTAATAAATCTGCTTTTTAATATGCTGTCTAGGTTGGTCATAACTTTTCTTCCAAGGAGTAAGCATCTTTCAATTTTATGGCTGCAGTCAACAACTGTAGTATTTTAGAGCATAAAAAAATAAAGTCTGCCACTGTTTCCCCATCTATTTGCCAGGAAGTGATGGGACAAGATACCATGATCTTAGTTTTCTGAATGTTGAGTTTTAAGCCAACTTTCTCACTCTCCTCTTTCATTTTCATCAAGAGGCTCTTTAGTTCTTCTTTCTGCCATAAGGGTGGTATCATCTGCATATCTGAGGTTATTGATATTTGTCCTGACAATCTTGAGTCCAGCTTGTGCTTCATCCAGCCCAGCATTTCTCATGATGTACTCTGCATATGAGCAGGATGACAATATACAGCCTTGATGTACTCCTTTCCTGATATGGAACCAGTCTGTAATTCCATGTCCAATTCTAACTGTTGCTTCCTGTCCTGTCCACAGATTTCTCAGGAGGCAGATCAGGTGGTCTCGAATTCCCATCTCTTGAAGCATTTCCCACAGTTTGTGGTGATACACACAGTCAAAGGCTTTGGCATAGTCAATGAAGCAGAAGTAAATGTTTTTTCTGGAACTCTCTTTTTCGATGATCTGACGGATGCTGGCAATTTGATCTCTGGTTCCTCTGCCTTTTCTAAATCCAGCTTGAACATGTAGAAGTTCACAGGGAACAGAAGTTCACGTACTGTTGAAGCCTGGCTTGGAGAATTTGGAGCATTACTTTACTAGCATGTGAGATGAGTGCAATTGTGCAGTAGTTGGAGCATTCTTTGGCAGTGCCTTTCTTTGGGATTGAAATGAAAACTGACCTTTTCCAGTCCTGTGGCCACTGCTGAGTTTTCCAAATATGTTGCACATATTGAGTGCAGCACTTTCACAGCATCATCTTTTAGGATTTGAAATAGCTCAACTAGAATTCCATCACCTCCACTAGCTTTGTAATGATGCTTCCCAAGGCCCACTTGACTTCACATTCCAGGATGTCTGGCTCTAGGTGAATGATCACACCATCATGATTATCTGGATCATGAAGATCTTTTTTGTACAGTTCTTCTATGTATTCTTGCCACTTCTTCTTTATATCTTATGCTTCTGTTAGGCCCATACCATTTCTGTCCTTTATTAAGCCCATCTTTTCATGAAATGTTCCCTTGGTATCTGATTTTCTTGAAGAGATCTCTAGTCTTTTCCATTCTGTTGTTTTCCTCTATTTCTTTGCATTGATCACTGAGGAAGGCTTTCTTATCTCTCCTTGCTATTTTTTGGAACTCTGCATTCAAATGGGTATATCTTTCCTTTTCTCCTTTGCTTTTCACTTCTCTTCTTTTAACAGCTATTAATAAGCCCTCCTAAGACAACCATTTTGCTTTTTTGCATTTCTTTTTCTTGGAGATGGTCTTGATCCCTGCCTCCTGTACAATGTCACAAACCTCCAACCATAGTTCTTCAGACACTCTATCAGATCTAGTCCCTTGAATATATTTCTCACTTCCACTGTATAATCATAAGGGATTTGATTTAGGTCATATCTGAATGGTCTAGTGGTTTTCCCCACTTTCTTCAATTTAAGTCTGAATTTGGCAATAAGGAGTTCATAATCTGAGCCACAATCAGCTCCCGGTCTTGTTTTTGCTGACTGTGTAGAGCTTCTCCACCTTTGGTTGCAAAGAATATAATCAGTCTGATTTCAGCATTGACCATCTGGTGATGTCCATGTGTAGAGTCTTCCCTTGTCTTATTGGAAGAGGGTATTTGCTATGACCAGTGCGTTCTCTTGGCAAAACTCTATTAGCCTTTGCCCTGCTTTATTTTGGACTCCAAGGCCAAATTTGCCTGTTACTCCAGGTATTTATTGACTTATTACTTTTGCATTCCAGTCCCCTATAATGAAAAGGACATCTTTTCTTGGGTGTTATTTTCAGAAGGTCTTGTAGGTCTTCATAGCACCATTCAACTTCAGCTTCTTCAGCATTACTAGTCGGGATACAGACTTAGATTACTGTGATATTGAATGGTTTGCCTTGGAAATGAACAGAGACCATTTTGTCGTTTCAGAGATTGCATCCAAGTACTGCATTCCAGACTCTTGACTCTGATGGCTACTGCATTTCTTTTAAGGGATTCCTGCCCACAGTAGTTGATATAATGGTCATTTTAGTTAAATTCACCCATTTCAGTCCATTTTAGTTTGCTGATTCCTAAAATGTCAACGTTCAGTCTTGCCATCTCCTGTTTGACCACTTCCAATTTGCCTTAATTCATTAACCTAACATTCCAGGTTCCTATGCAATATTGCTCTTACAGCATTGGACTTTGCTTCTATCACCAGTCACATCCACAACTGGATGTTGTTTTTACTTTTGCTCCGTCTCTTCATTCTTTCTAAAGTTATTTCTCCACTGATCTCCAGTAGCTATTGGGCACCTACCATCCTGGGGAGTTCATCATCTTTCAGCGTCCTATCTTTTTGCCTTTTCATACTGTCGATGGGGTTTTCAAGGCAAGAATACTGAAGTGGTTTGCCATTCCCTTCTCTAGTGAACCGCATTTTGTCCACTAAAATGTTAACATCAAAAAAATGTTAAAGAAATGTGAAAATCAAAATAAACACTTACGTTATAATAAAAACAAAGAGAACAATGTAAACTGTTGCTGATGTCGTTTAGTCACTGTGTTGTATCCGACTTTTTTGAGACCCCCATGGACTGTAGCCCACCAGGTTCCTTTGTCCATGGAATCCTCCAGGCAAGAATACTGGAGTAGGTAGCCAATTCCCTTCTTTAGGGGAACTTCCTGACCCAGGGATCAAACCCAAGTCTCCTGCATTGGCAGGTGGATTCTTTACCACTAACCCACCAGGATAGTAAGATCTAAATAATGCCAGAAAATGGGTATAGATGGAGTAGTCACCAGAGGGTTCAGAAATTTATGTCTAAATAGCAGAATTATTTTTATGGGTTTTTTTGTCTCATCATTTATTTAGCAAGTTGCTACCATAAACATGCTTTAAAAAGAAGAAAAGTTTCCATCTCAGAACTAAGTGCTCATAGTAGTCCGTTTCCTTTTTCTTCCAGGTTTCTATGGGACATACTAGTATCCAGAACCACAGGTTAGCAAAACTCCTGGTTTGCTTAGAACTAAGAGATTTCTCAGGGTGCAGGTATTTCATTGCTAAAACTAGGATGGCCCTGAGCAAACTGATTGCTGGTCACCCTACAACTAGAACTGTTAATGGAAATAAGAAAACACAGAAAATTAGAGTTGAAAATTGGATCATATTCTTCTAAATATGTAAAAACAATAAAAATCTGTTAACTCTACAAGGAAAAAAAGTTATTGGAGAGTATCAGGCAAGTGAAAAGCTTACATATTAAAATAAAAATTGAGGGAAACAGGAAATAACCCATTCTCATTTATACTTTATAGATTAAATTTATATCCTTAAAATTATCACCACTGATATCATCAAACACAATTCCAAAATGGTTGCCTGCATTCCAGACAGAGCAATATTTCCAGGTTTTTACCTTCAACTCTTCAACACAGTGCTTAATTGTATACTACTTAATGAAGAATGGTATTGATTTTTATGAACTAATTTGTGCAGATTAATGTGTACACAGTTATGAAATGACTGCATGCTGCAATTATAAAATCAAGCTAAATGCAATAAATACATGAATTTGGAGCATGAAGGGAAGAAAGAAATATTTAAAACAACTAAAAAAATTATTGTGTCATCTTTTCTAAAGAAATTAGAACAAGTAGAGAAATAATGAGCCATTATTCAGAGAACAGCACGGCAACTAACAAAGTTGCCAGGCCAGACTAATTTGATGGCTTTTTTTTTCCTTTATAGAAGAGAATTTTCTGGTTGAAAAAAAAAAAAAGATCAGAAGCATAAACTATATCTGACTTCAGTAAGATATCTGACACATAATAACCTGCAGAAAGATTTTAAATCAGGTTTGTTTGGACAGAAATACGATTAAAAATGACTCAAAGCCAGATCTATGTATAAAACTGTAAGGTGTAATTATAAATGGCCATACATCTTTCTTAGTAGTTACAGCAAGTATTGTTTCATAAAGGGCCATTATTGGTTTTAAATATCTTTAAAAAAAAAAACCCTAGAGGACAGAAAAAATACATTAAATGTTTCTATATATAAAACATATATATATGTTATATATGTATGAAGAAAACAAGCAGGGAAGCAGTAAGTATGTAAGAAAAAGGGAGCGTAAAGGATGAAGAAAACTGATTATTAAGGAAATTTAGAACCAGGAGACCCAACTTAAAGAACATAACAGTTACTAAGTATTCCTAGAATGCATATGATTCTAGTTTGTAATTTTAGTTTCAAGTTTGCATTTTTATTGCTTTACAGAATGCAACTTTAAGAATCGGCTCTTCCTATTAAAACTGCGTTTCCCAGTCACATTATTACTCTCCATTTAGATTTAGCTGAAAAAGATTACGAGTCATTCATTACCAGTGTTTCTTTGTTTTCCCACTTCAGAAGGGAGTGTTGGGGAACACAATTTTAAATAGAGAAGTCAGAGAAGACATTTCAATTAGAAGCAAAGCTTTGCAAGCTACCCTGGGGAAAAGCAAAGAAAAGAGCAAATGTCAAAGCCCTGAAGTAGCAGCTGAAGTGCTGGGGAAAAAGTCAGGAGGCCAGGATGGCCAGAACAGAGTGAGAACACGGGAGAGAAGTTACAGATGATGTCAGAGAGATGCCCGGGTTGAGTAGAGCCTTGTAAGGCTCACTCACCGCAGTAAAATGGGAGCTGCTGAAAGGATTTGAGCAGAGGAACAACACAATCTCACACATAAAAGCCACTCTCCACCCTCCCCCAGGCTGCTGTATGAAGACTAGCCTACAGTGAGGACTTCCCTGGTGGCCCAGCAGTTAAGAGTTCGCTCTCCAGTGCAGGGGGTTGCTTCCCTGAAAAATTTCCCTCTCTTAGATCATGGAAATTCAGTTCTAGAGTAATCCTTGATTCCGTTCTTTCCCTCACACCTCTACTTAAACTGTATATATGTTCTTGGCCCTAGTCAAAATGTGTCTATCATTTCACTGTGTCTTATCTCTCCCACTGCTACCAGACTATTGCAAGCCATTATTATTTTTGAGAGTCTTGTGCTGTGTTGACTGTCTCCTCTTTTCTCTCCTCAGATCCCTAAAGTCTCTTTTTTTCTTTTTAAGATTTTTTTCCAAAGTGGAGCATTTCCTGGTTGGAGAGCTAAGATCCCACATGCCTCATGGCCAAAAAAAAAAAAACATAAACAATAGAAGCAATATTGTAACAAATTCAATAAAGACTTTTAAAATGCTCCATTCAGAAAAACAATCTTGGGGGGGAAAAAAGACTCCAGGGATCTGAGGAGAAAACATGGGAGACAGTCAACACAGCATACAACTCTCAAAAATAATGATGGCTTGCACTAGTCTGGTAGCAGTGGAAGGGATAAGACGCAGTCAACTGATAGACATATTTTGACTAGAGCCAAAAATATATGTATAGTTTAGGTAGAGGTGTGAGAGAAAGAACAGAGTTGAGGATTACTCTAGAACAGAATTTCCATTATCTAAGAGAGGGAAAATTTTCAGGGGAGCAACTTTGGGGAGTAAGATCAGGAGCTCAGCTCAGAGTGTGAGATACCTCTTGGAAATTCAAGTGGAGATGTCAAGGCTTCAGTTGGACACAGGAGTCAGCAGTTCAGGACACAAGTTCAGGATGAAGAGAGCAATTTCAATACTGAAATACACGATTTGGCTTCCCCTGGTGGTTCAGATGGTAAAGAATCTGCCTGCAATGCAGGGGACCCAGGTTCAATCTCTGGGTCAGGAAGATCCCCTGGAGAAAGGAATGGCATCCCACTCCAATATTCTTGTCTGGGAAAACCCATGGATAAAGCAGCCAGGCGGGTTACAGTTTACAGGGTCGCAAAGAGTTGGACACAACTGAACGACTAACACTTGCATTTGCACCCTAGAAAGTGAGTAGACATGGAAAGAGAAGGAGAGATAAGGACTGAGCCTTGGTGCAATTTAGAGATAACATTGCAACAGATGAGGAGGAACCAGCAAAGGAGACAAAGGAAGGTCAGCCAGTCAGAAAGAGAAGAGAAAAACCAAGAAAATGTGCTGGAAGACAAGTGAGAAAAGAAATTCCAAAGAGAAGGGAGTAATCACCCTTGTCACGTGTTGCTGACAAGTCATTTAAGATGAAGACAGAAAACTGAAGGTATCAATGCATTCAACAATGTGGGGATCATTGGGGATGTTGATAAGAAGTGTTCCCTTTAAGTGGCACAGGTGAAAGCCTGTTACAATACAGGTTCAAAAGAGAATAGAATGGAGAGAAATGAAGGATGCAGACAGTCTTTTTAAAGATATCTTGCAAAGGTTGTGGGGAGAGTAAGTAGAACAGCAGAAGGGGGAAAAAATCTCTGCAAAAGATATTTTGTTTTAACAGGAGAAATAAGAGCTTGTTAGTATATTGATAGGTCTGAGAAAAGAAAAAATAATGATGCAAAAAAGAAATGGAATATGACAAAGTAAAAGAAGAGACTGTGAGAGAGTGACTATAATGGCAGAAAATCTGCTTAGATAAGGAGAAGCATGAGGACTGAGAGCAATGGTGAAAGAAGGGTCGGATCAATGATGTCAAGGAATTAAGAAGTTATTCACAAAAGAAGGGAATTCCCTTGTGGCTGAGACGGTAAAGAGTTTGCCTGCAATGCAGGAGACCTAAGATCAGTGCCTGGGGCGGAAAGATCCCCTGGAGAAGGAAATGGCAACCCAGTCTAGTATTTTTGCCTGGATAACCCCATGGACGGAGGAGCACGGTGGGCTACAGTCCATAGGGTGGCAAAGAGTCAGACACGACTGAGTGACTTCACTTTCGCTTTTCACAAAAGAAGCATCTGGGGAAAATAGCAGGTGGTGATCATAAGACATGCTACACTTGAATCTGAGATTTTGGAATCATCATAGTTATTTGTAATAAGGACTGGGTTTATGTCCGTGGAGTGAATGGTTGAGACAACACAGAGCCAAAGATCACTGGATGAAAGGACACGCAGTAGCCAAAAGGTTAGCATGTTGCAAGTTATTTAAATAGCCAAAAATTATGGTCACCAAGAAGTAGTGTCTGGAGACAATGACAATGAACCAGAGCTTTCAATTTTCAAACAGTGAGAAAAGATATATCAAATATTATCCTTCACAGGACTTCCCAACAAAGAAAGCATCAGTCACTCAGTCATGTTTGGAACTCTTTGCAACCCCATGGACTGTAGCCCGCTAGGCTCCTCTGTCCATGAGATTCCCCAGGGAAGAATACTGGAGTGGGTTGCCATGCCCTCCTCCAGGCAATCTTCCTAACCCAGGGATTGAACCCAGGTCTCCCACACTGGGGGCAGATTCTTTACCATCTGAGTCACCAGGGAAGCCTCCCCCCCAATCTAGTGGGGCAGAAGTAAATATATAAATTTAATGTGATATAAATGACATGAGTATAAAGTACAAAGATGAACCAAGTCACATGGGATAAGGAGGAATTGATTGTTAGGTACTCAAGACACAATGATTGAAAGAAGGAATGAACAAAAGACCATGGGTTTGCTGAATGTAGGAGGTTGAACAGAGGTCTCCGTAAAGACATGTCCACCTAGAACTTGTGAAAGCGACCTTATATGGGGGGAAGGGTCTTTGAAGAACATCCTGGATCACTCAGTTGGCCCTAAATGCAATGCCTTCTAGGAGACAGAAGAGGCAAAGACACGAACACACACGACACGTGACAAGCAGGCAGAGACTGGGGTTATGCAGTTGCACAGCAGGTGGAGGCCGAGAAGCACCTGGAGCAACCAGGAGAAACAGAATCTCTTTAGAGCAAGAAATGGAATCCCTTCAGAGTACAGCCCTAGTGACATTCTGAATCTGGATTCTGGCCTCTAAAATTGTGAGAAAATAAATTTCTGTTAGGTTAAGTTACTCAGTTTATAATAATTTGCTGCAGAAATGAGTACAGTGAGGAAAACCTCACAGGGATATTTGAACAGAATCTTGAAGGAAGAGAAGTTTGAAAAGGTAAGAAGTTACAGTGAGTAATGAAATATTATTCTAACCAGTTTGTGCAAAGGCAAGGAATAATGAAGGCACAAGCACATTTCAGGAAAAGTGAAAAGCTCAGGGCAGCAGGCCACGTTCTGGAATGTGAAACTAGGTTACATGGCCCATAAGTTTTCACAGTGTCTCCTGCATTGGCAGACTAATTCTTTACCACTGAGCCACCAGGGAAGCTCATGAAGTCTTCAAGACTTGCCAAAAAGGACTCTTACCTTAATGGCTAGGCCTTGCAAAAAACAGGAATCCCCAACCTTAGAGTTATATTAGACCAAAGATCTATGTTAAATTCCTTTGAATCTTCAATTGCTGTGTTTAAATTCAGTAACTACACTACAGGACAATACTAACTGGCTGAAATTAAAAATTATTATTGTGATTACAACAAACACAATCAGAGGGTGACTTCAGTTCAGCTACAATCAATCCCAGATGTGGTTTTCTAACTGAAGCAAATTCATAGTATTCCCAGTATTTTATAGGGCAAAATTTTTCTCCATCCTCATACACAGGAATCATGAAAAATAACTGTCAGTTACTTGAAGGAGAGCAGTATTTCCCTGACCTTAGGGCACCACATAGATCCATTACATCCAGGTTGCCATGCTCGTAAGATCGAAGAGCAGGATCTTGGCAGCAGTAGAGATAAATCCCTGGGAATTAAGGAGGTTCCCATTTCCATGAAGTCCCTGTGGTCAACTTATCTAAGGCAGTGCTTTCCTTACTGTGTACAAATCACCTACTGTGTACAAATCACCTAGAGTCACTAAGTTAGGTCTGACTCTTTGTGACTCCATGGACTACAGCACGCCAGGCTTCCCTGTTCTTCACGATCTTCTGGAGTTTGCTCAAACTCATGTCCATTGAGTCAGTGATGCTATCTAACCATCTCATCCTCTGTCACCCCCTCAATCTTTCCCATCATCAGGGTCTTTTCCAGTGAGTTGGCTCTTCACATCAGGTGGCCAAAGGATTATAGTTTCAGCTTCAGCATCAGTCCTTCCAATAAATATTCAGAGTTGATTTCCTTTAGGAATGATTGATCTTCTTGCAGTCCAGGGAACTCTGAAGAGTCTTCTCCAGCACCAAAATTCAAAGGAATCAGTTCTTCAGTGCTTAGCCTTCTTTATGGTCCAACTCTCCCATCCATACATGACTACTGGAAAAACCATAGCTTTGACTATACTGACCTTCATCAGCAAAGTGATAGCTCTGCATTTTAAAATGCTGTCTAGGTTTGTCATAGCTTTTCTTCCAAGGAGCAAGCATATTTTAATTTCATGGTTGCAGTCACTGTCCACAGTGATTTTGGAGCCCAAAATCAGAAAACCTGTCACTGTTTTCCACTTTTCCTCCTTCTACTTGCCATGAAGTGATGGAACCAGATGACTTGATCTTAGTTTTTTGAATGTTAAGTTTTAAGCCAGCTTTTTAACTCTCCTCTTTCACCCTCATCAAGAGGCTCTTTAGTTCCTCAAATCACCTGACCATATTATTAAAATACAGATTCTGATGCAGTAGCCTGGAGTGAGTCCTGGTATCTGCATTCCTAACAAGTCCCTAAGTGATACGTTGTTAGTTCCCGTGTCACACTTTGAAAAGCAAAGCTGACATGAAGTATTTCTTCCAGAATGAGTCAGTCTTACCAAGGAGTCATAGTGACAGATGAGCTCTCAGATTTTGGATATTCTGTTCTCTTAGCCTTCTACTGTGTCCTTTAAGAGGTTATCAAACTTGAGGCAGGTACATAACCAAAGAGAGGTCTCTAGCTGACCCAGGTTCCAGTACAAAATGGTTTTGCCATTTAGGCCTGGATGATGTGTGAAGTTTATGGCAAACCCTAACAGAAGAAATCAGAAGAGGTGCTTAGGGTTTAGAATTAATTAAGGCCAAGTATCCTTCAGCAGGTATTATCTTCTGGTTTAGTACTTGGCCCCATTGTTGGACATTAGATAACCAACCATTCAACCCAGGCTGCCATCATAAACTAGATGCTTTCAGATCAACTTGGCTGTAAAGTCAGGGTTACTCAGTAGCTTTCCATAATTAAGCAAAAGTGGTTTATGCAATCAAGCCTGAAAGAGTCCCCAAAGGCATGAATAAGTTGCAAGAGGGTGTTCACATCACCAGGAACATGACTCTAGCATTATCCTGGCACAAGCCAAAATCATGTTTTAAGATTATAGCACATCTCAGAGATGACACCAAAGAAAAATGAAGAAGGCAAGTATTCTCTGTTGCAAAACTTTGAGGAGTCACTTAAGATTTTCTACTTTGCCTGCAAGGAGCAATGAGTTGGAGTCAGGAGAGTCGGGATTTACATAAGATGCTTAATGTTTGATTAGATACTACAAAGATATTTGGGGACCCAAATACTGCACATGAGTATTCACCAGAAGACAGTCTCTGCAGAAAAGGCTGTTAGTAACCATGTGGCTGGATAACGCACTGAGGTTATTTTTCACATTGCAAACAGAGCAAAGGACAATTGTTTAATGAGCTTAGTGGTTAGGCACAAACATGGACTACCCTTCACTAAGGTACCATCTGTGGTCTCACGCATTCACTGGGACTCTCGGAACATGTCTCCCATGGGTAAGGGGAGACTACTGGCTTGTTTCACCTTCTCTTACCATTATTCATTTTTATAAATATTCACAACAAGATCACAATATAACTAGCAATGAAATAAAAATCACCAAGTGATTCTGGACTCAGAGAACAGTAATCTCATGATTCTGACTCACAATACAGTAGCAGAAGAGGCTGTGGGTTGTCTCCAACAAGGAATGGCTGGTGCAAACACACATACCTTGGAGAGTCAAGGGTTAAAGAACACCGAACACAAAATGCGTGACTATCCAATCACCCTGGTGGTCACGTATGTACAGCATGGTCTTGGCTATTGGCTGTTTAATTGCTCCAGTAAAACAGATACTTGACTCAAACTGAGTCCACATGGTTCTCCCCCAGAATGTGAAATTTTAACAAAAACCAAGAGACCACAAGTGGTCGGTGCTGTCAAGTTTAGGATGGGGTTCTAAAGAAAATGTCTACAAACTTTGGCTAACGAGGTCCTTGACACTGCCTTGTTCTTTTCTTTCTTAAGGCTCAGCTCAACATTTTCTCCTAAATTGAGAGCACCTCAAAATTTTTCCAACTGATCCCACTTTACAACAGTCAGATATAGTTGTTTACAACCAATAGAAACTATAGACTTGAAAACTATTAGGATAGTTTTATCATTTTTATCTATAATTACTATCTGTAATAATCTGTAATTAAAAAGCTTTTTCCCCAAGTTGTTCCTCAATTCTAAAATATTCTATTTTCCATCCTGGCTTGACATTTCAAGAAAGAGCCTAACAGAATTTCTACTCAATGTGTCTAACTGCAATATTCCCTAAAGCTCTAGAGAATTATTTAGAAAGTTTTACAAAAGAGCCTTTTAGGAGTAAGTAACAGATAGTCTTGCTGGATTTGGCAATGGATTATAACAAGTGGTTTTCCTACACATCCAAGCAATAACAGCTCAACTATCTCTTACCACACATCGCTCTTTGTAGACAGACGTGTCTGTGTGGTGAAGGACTTAAAACTGAGTGAAACCCACAGCAGGAGAAATTTAGAGAACTAATTGATTAGTGTTCTATTTCTCTCTGTGAACTATACAAGTGATCATCTGTTTTAGGAAAGATATCCTGTCCGTAGTATAGCTATTTCTGGTTCTATAAATGAAGGTGTTTTATAGTTTACACAAAAATATATTTCATACCAAAGTCTGAAATTGTCAAATGTATAGAGACTGTCAGGTTGAAGTAAATGAAACTCCTTTCTTTGACAAAGCATCTCTAATACTTTCTGTTTAGAACATCTTTAACTCTGATACACAGCTAACATATACAAAGATATTCCAATTCATAGATTAATATATTAGGATTACAGTCTTCATATAAATAGTCTAAAGTTAGTCTAAAATCTATGAGGAGAGCATGGCAACCCACTCCAGTGTTCTTGCCTGGAGAATTCCAAGGACAGAGGAGCATGGAAGACTACAGTCCATGGGGTCACAAAGAGCTGGACACAACTGAAGTGACTTAGCGCACACACACAAAGTCTAAGGTCTGTTGTTGTTCAGTTGCCAAGTCATGTCTGACTCGTCACAACACCGTGGACTACAGCATGCCAGGCCTCCCTGTCCCTCACTAAAGTCTATCCTCATTTCTAATTCTGCAAACTTATACAGGCCAAAATATTTCAGCCAAGTATTTATGTTGAAATTTCACCTTCTACTGAGAATGTGAGCCCCACACATACACACAAATAGAAATTCTGTTCTACTTCCTCTCACTATGTAATCTAAGTCTATCCTACATCTTTACACATATTATAAACTTACTTCTAATCAGTACTGGCTGAATTCAGAAAGGTGTGCTGAATTCATAAAAGGAAGCCAAACTCAGTTTAGCTATAGTGCCCAGTTGGGTCTCTACTCACCTACATTATTTCATTCTCCACAACCACATATACCTGTTCTCCCATTTTAAATGTTACTACTTTAATGAAAGTTTAGATACTCTCAAAAGATCTTTTAAAAGATTTGAATTTCAACCTTGTAGCAGTGACTAGTAGTGCTACGATCTCAAGAATTTACCTTCTAAAAAGTGAAACATTAATTTAAGTGAAGAATAAATGACTTGACCAAAGTCACCATGTTAGTGAGGAAACTCAGTGACCCACATCCAACACTCCTGGTTCATCATATGCACATCAATTGCTTTAGGGGAAGAAAAAGGGAATAATTAGCTTAAAGTATATTTCTAAGAGCATTCAAAATCCAAGTAAAGGTTTCAAAATACAACTATAAGCAACTGAAAAAATAATACATTTAGTAGATAAAAATTTGGATGATAAAATTACAACAAAAACACTTATTAACAACCAGCACTATGAAATGTCCTAACCTAAATCTAATATGGTGATTATTACATTTATCTCTCCTTCATTTTTTCAGCATCAGAAACAAATTTTAATACAAAGGAAAAAAACTACTCAGAGAAAAAGGAATAAAAGTGAAATAAAATTGGTAGGAAGTTGCTCATTTTAATAACATTTTAAAGTGATTCTTTGGAGATACAAAATAAATTCATAAATGCAAGCAGCAGTCAAAAGGTCAACCGTTCGAAAGGACATTTGTCTTCTTATTTTAATGAATTGAGTCCCTTCTTTTATGAAAAAGTGATGCTAAGCTTCAGGTACAAAGATTAAATTTTTTTCAAGTTTTAGTGACTTTTTAAAGTATAGATAAATTTAACTGTGGAGCAAAACTTTTTAAACGCTGACAAAATGCAGTTTTCACATTAAAAATTCACTTAACAATTAATTAGTCATCTGAGTATGAATGTTGTTTTTCCTTCAAATATTCTCAAGAAATTTTTCTCTATGAAAGAAACATGAATAACATGGAGAGTCTTTTTACAAATCAAAAGACCTTCTACTTTCCCACTTCCTTTGTAAAGCAAATGTCTCTCTCTCAAGACCTCTCGTTTGGTACCAAATCAGTGCTATTTAACTTCTAACTGTAACCACCAGTCCCCCTTTTGCCCTGGTTACTGCAGACCTAAAGGCTAAATATAAAACAATGTGCAGCCTCACATCTGGCCTCTCTTAGTCAGTTTCTAGTTTTCTACCTTATCCTTTGAGAATTTGTTCTCACTTCCTTGATGCTGCCCTCCCTAGACACTCACCAAGCTCCTCATATGCCTCACTTTTACCACCACCAATCCATGCAACCAGACCTTTTCTTTTCCCAATATGTACATCCTTCCTGGAAAATTTCACCCAAAAAGCTAACTTTATCTTTTGGTTATTCCTCAAATCTGTCTTGCCGCTAAAACCTTTCTATTGAACTCTCTAATGGACAATTAGGTACCTCCTCCAACTAGATTCCACAGAAGCACTTCACGTGCACCTATACAAAACAGAACAGATCTTCTCCTCCTAAACTGCTGCCCCATCTTCTTAAATCTCTTCTCTGTCGATTTCCAAAGCCAGAAACCCAAGGAGCCTCTTGAACGCTTCCTTTTCTCTCAGCAATGACCCCAAAACACATCTCCAAACCCTGACATCTTACCTCCTAAGTCACTCTCAAATAAATCACCTACACTGTCCTATTTTTCAAAATTAAATGTATTACTTACTACTTGTGCAAAGCAAGATTTCTTTCCACTGCCGAAAAATTCAAAATAAAGATAATAAAAAGGAAAATTAAAACCATAATCTTCACCCAAAGATAAATATTCTTAATACTTCAATATATATCCTTCCACATAATTTTCTTGCTTCTACAGCACATTTCCCTGTCATCTATAATCCCCTTTCTAATCCATCCTTCACAGGAGGACAGAGCAATGATATAAAATTCAAGTATGATTCTGTAATTTCCCTGTTTAAAATTCCTGTGTGTGTGCCTAACATTGCCTTTGGGATTAAAGTTCAGAATCCAGAGCTCAGCATAAGTCACTGTTGACTTTGCCTCTGCCTTCATTTCTAGTCATTTTCTCAACTACATTCTTGGTTTCGACCATCTCCACTGTCTTGCATTCTCTGTCTGTGCTCTATATATACTATGACCTCTACTCAGCGAGACTCATCATGTCCTCCTTCATCTGGTTAAATATCATTTGTCCTATTAGTTCATTAAATCCTTCAGTGGTTTGCCCCAGTTACTGTTGAGTAGAACGGTTCTGCTCTGTCCTCACCATTCTCACGATTCCTTGAGCATATCTTTTACAGATCTTATTGTCTACATACTGTAATTACCTTTCCTGCCCCACTGCTGAAGGAAAACCCAAAGAAAAGGCATTTTATCTATTAGTCTTCAGCAGTATGGTTTAAAGCCATTTAGTCTGAAATTAAAGAGATCTGGGTTTAATCCCCAAATCTGTTATTTACCACAATGTTACCCTGGGTAAAGTAGCCTGTCTCAGCCACAGTTTCTCCACCTGTAAACTGAAGAGAGCCCCTAGTTAAGAGATCGCAGAATAAGATAAGTCAGTGGGAATCCATGGAGGCGATTCTGCTCCCATGGAGACATCTGGCAACATGTGGAGACGTTTTCAGCTATTATCACTGGAGAAGGAAAGATGCTGTGTTTACCCATCGATGGGTAAGCAGCAGTGATGCTTCTACATCCTACAAGGCACGAGACAGACCTCTTCCCTGCCCCCAACAAAGGGGCCATCAGAATCCCAGTGCCAGCCGCACCCTGGCTGAGAAAGCCTAAAGGCAATACAGGTGTATCTCAGCCTAGCACACACCCAGTCAGTGCCTGGTGAATGGCAGTGATTGCTGCTATCCAAAGGCTCGTGTATTTCCAACCTCTTCTAGAATTTTAACTTGTGCTGCTTCATTCATTGCATTTCACATGTGGATTAGCTCATTTTTTGTTTGGGTTTTTTTTGGTTACATACCAGACTGGAAATCAGAAGTTTCTCCATTTATTTAAAATTATTTTCTTCCTAGTTTAATGGAAATAGAATTGACACACCGCACTGTGTAAGTCTGAGGCTTCCCAGGAGATTTGGTAAAGAACCCATCTGCCAATGCAGGAGACATAAGAGACACGGGTTCAATCCCTGGGCTGGGAAGGTCCCCTGGAGGAGGGCATGGCAACTCACCCCAGTATTCTTGCCTGGAGAATCCCATGGACAGAGGAGCCTGGTGGGCTACAGTCCATAGAGTCGCAAAGAGTTGGACACGACTGAAGTGATGTAGGACGTTGTAACTTAAACTAAACACGGTGTGAGTTTAAAGTATCCAATATGATTTGACTTACAGTTCAGTTCAGTCGCTCAGTCATGTCTGACTCTTTGCAACCCCATGGACCGCAGCACACCAGGCCTCCCTGTCCATCACCAACTCCCGGAGTTTACCCAAACTCACTTACAATTAGTAAGATTAGCTCATTGTCACTCCCTATAACCTCCAACTCCATGGAAGAAAGATACTCCCTTCTCCGTTGACTTGCTGTGACCAATGGAATATCAACATAAGTGACAATGGGACAGTTCTGAGCCTCACCCTTTAAGAGGCACTGCCTGTGTCCACTTGCTCTCTAACTCCAGCCAATAACCCAAAGAACGGCTTACCCCTGAGCACTTACTTTCCCCTCATCTGAGCCCCCAAATAAACATGCAGGAAACAGACCTAGGCTCATGCCCACAAGTCAAAGCCTGGAACAGACCTGCCCGGACCCAGCCCACAGTGTGGAGTTAAGCTAAGTTCCATCAAACCCTAACTCATCTGCAGACACACCAGCATGAAATACATGCTGCCTCTCTCTGAATCTGAGATTCTGTGGTTGCTGCTCATACAGGGATAATTGACTGATAAACAACGCCTTTTTATCTTTATTTTTACACACTTTTCCCCACACTAAAAAAAGAAAACACCAAGACATCCTTCTTACTGGAATGGAATCTCTCACAGAGGAACACACAGTGACAGCCTACTAACTAAATGCATTTTTTTCACTTCACGTTCAAGCATATATAATTATATATGAAAGGTTTTCCTTCTAAAGGAAAGTGAAAGTGTTAGTCAGTCCGTCATGTCCAACTCTTTGTGATCCCATGGACAGTGGCCCACCAGGCTCCTCTGTCCCTGAGGATTCTCCAGGCAAGAATACTAGAGTGGGTTGCCATTCACTTCTCCAGGGGATTTTCTCGACCCAGGGATCAAACCCTTGTCTCCAGCATCTACATGCATTAGCAGGCAGATTTTTTACCATTTGAGCTACCGAGGAAAATGGGTCCAAAAAGAGACCAAATTTTGGCTATTTATTAAGAAAGTACTTAGAAAAAAACACAGGAGAAGAAGAAGAGAAGAAACAAAGCGACAGCTGGGATGCATTTTTTGCTACCTCACGTAATTAAGAAGAGAAGATGTAAATTAAGAGGAACTTTTCTAGAGAGGAAAATTAAGGGAACTCAGAATATCTTGCTACAGTAATCCTCTTTGTATTTAATATTCTTTTGCCCTATGTGCTGTTTCTTTGGGTCCTGATTTTTGTTGTTCTCATGTTATAAATTAAGTACATTAATTACAGGATTGGTATATTACCCTTCCCATTGCCTTCAATGGTATAAACTTTAGTAGTAATTATTCAATAAGTGGTTTAGCAGTGAAAAATACATTGTCAATCACATGAATACTGTCTTTACTTTCTACTACTACTGTTATCCATTTTTTTTCTTACTTAATGCAAAAATTCATTGACTATACCGGAAAACCAGCCACACTAGTCTAACAATGCTTGCCAATTATTCTTTCCCCTTACTCTTTTTTTTCAGCCTACAAATAAATTGTTAGAAATGGTCATCTCAGGAATAGAGACACAGACACAAAGAACAGATATGTGGACATGGGGGCGTGCAGAGGAGAGGGTGGGATGAATGAGAAGGTTAGGACTGACAATACACACGACCATGTGTAAACTGCATAGCTAGGGGGGAAACTGCTATATATACTACAGAGTTCAGCTCAGTGCTCTGTGGTGACCTAGAGGGGTAGGATGGAGGGGTGGGAGGGAGGTCACAGAGGGAGGGCGTCTATGGATACATATAGCTGATCCACGTTGTTATACAGAGGAAACTAACACAACATTGTAAGGCAATTGCACTTCAATTTTTTTTTTTAATGGAGAAAAAGAAAAACAAACGGCCACCCTAATTACCTATAAACAACTTTTGCTATAAGTCAGAAACTGGCACAAATGCTTTCTTATGTTATTTTCATTGTTTCAGTTCAGTTCAGTTCAGTCGCTCAGTCGTGTCCAGCTCGTTGAATCCCATGAACCGCAGCACTCCAGGCCTGTCCATCACCAAATCCCAGAGTTTACCCAAACTCACGCCTATCGAGTCAGTGATGCCATTCAGCCATCTCATCCTCTGTTGACCCCTTCTCCTCCTGCCCCCAATCCTTCCCAGCATTGGGGTCTTTTCCAATGAGTCAGCTCTTCACATGAGGTGGCCAAAATATTGGAGTTTCAGTTTCAACATCAGTCCTTCCAATGAACACCCAGGACTGAACTCCTTTAGGGTGGACTGGGTGGATCTTCTTGCAGTCCAAGGGACTCTCAAGAGTCTTCTCCAACACCACAGTTCAAAGCATCAATTCTCCTGCACTCAGCTTTCTTTATAGTCCAGCTCTCACATCTATATATGACTACTGGAAAAACCATAGCCTTGACTAGATGGACATTTGTTGGCAAAGTAATGTCTTTGCTTTTTAATATGTTGTCTAGGTTGGTCATAGTTTTCCTTTCAAGGAGTAAGCGTCTTTTAATTTCATGGCTGTAATCACCCTCTGCAGTGATTTTGGAATTGAAAAAAATAAAGTCAACCACTGTTTTCCCATCTATTTGCCATGAAATGATGAGACTGCATGTCATGATCTTAGTTCTCTGAATGTTGAGCTTTAAGCCAACTTTTTCACTCTCCTCTTTCACTTTCAGCAAGAGGCTCTTTAGTTCTTCTTCACTTTCTGCCATAAGGGTGGTGTCATCTGCATATCTGAGGTTATTGATATTTCTCCCGGCAATCTTGATTCCAGCTTGTGCTTCCTCCAGCCCAGCATTTCTCATGATGTGCATATAAGTTAAATAAGCAGGGTGACAATATACAGCCTTGACGTACTCCTTTTCCTATTGGGAACCAGTCTGTCTGTTGTTCTATGTCCAGTTCTAACTGTTGCTCCCTGACCTGCATACAGGTTTCTCAGTTGTTTACATGACAGTGTTCACATTCCATTGCTTACATAACAGTGAACATATGACTCACACTCTCAAACGTAGCTGTGATCAGAGACTAAATAATTGACAGTTTTCAGCACAACTATAAAGGAAAACTACTTATGTAATTGCATACAAAAATCTTTATCTTTCATCCATATATAAGAAAGAAAAAAAATTTCAAGTTACTATTCTAGTTTTCTTTCAGATGGATATTGATAAACCAAGTTAACGAGAACCCTGCATGCGAGACAGCGAAGGGAACACAGATGTATAGAACAGACTCGTGGACTCTGTGGAAGAGGGCAAGGGTGGGATGATATGGGAGAATGGCATTGAAACATGTTAATTACCATATGTGAAATCAATCGCCAGCCCAGGGCTGATGCTCGGGGCTGGTACACTGAGATGTCCCAGGGGGAGGGAATCAGGAGGGAGGAGGGAGGGGGGTTCTGGAGGGAGAGCATATGTAAACCCATGGTGGTTTCATGTCATTGTATGGCAAAACCAACACAATAAAGTAAAGAAAATTTTAAAATAAAAAAAAAATTCTGTAAAGACAAGGAATTGATTTGAGTTCGAGGACAAGCACATTTTTGGTACTGTATTCTTCCAATATCTTCCAAATGTTAGGAAGGACTGACCAAGGACTCTTGCCAAGAAGAAAACAGATTTATAAAGTACAAGATAACACCAAATACCACCATCACAAATGAGTTATTATATAAATTCTTCTGTTGAGAAATCTAGTTTATTTTACTGAAAAGTCACAAGGGCATCAAGCAAAGCTTTCAACAATGCCTGCCCTACCCACAGCTCACCCCTGCTATTTCAACTTCCAACTTCCCCAAATTCACTTCAATTTTAATATAAGCAACACAGTTTTTAGAATGAGGGGGGAAACTGCAATATTCTTTCACGCAGAGTGAAGATCCAGTTAACGAGCAATAATTAATCATAACAGCTTGCTTCAAACTACATTCTTGTCAAGAATTATGCAGAGTCTATAAAATTGATAGCCTTAGAGAGTTCTCAGAAAAAAAGAAAGATTTCTCCATGGTATCCTTGCTCAACTCACACTGCTAAAAGATGAAGCATCTTACCCTGAGAGGAGAGAAATAGCTGTCATAAACAGGTTCCTTACTATTTCTGGAGTATAAATAAAATTTTGAACTGCCTATTTAAGCTCCTTTTCTTTGCTGGTAATATTCTGTTTTGAAGCTTTGTTGATGGATGCCAAACTCTAAGTATCACCTGCGAAGGAGATAAAACTCAAGTTTACAGTGAGGAATATGACTGCATCATGACTAAGAAGATTTGGTACAACAATTTTACAACAGCCAGAAAGATATATTCTTGTTCAATATTAAATATATGGAAATAAAAAGAAATATACCAACCAAACTGCAATTACACTGAAACAAAGTGAACCTTGCACTGTACTCCTATGAGGAAGCATTCAATAACCAACTCTGTTTTTATTTCTTCTTCAATAAAGGCAGTTCCTCCACTATCTGAACCGTGCTTCTATTGCTGTGCTGACCCCACTCTGTTGTAGTCATTATTCTTGTTCTTGAGTCACTAAGTCATGTCTGACTCTTTTGCAACCCCATGGATGTAGCCCACCAAGCTCCTCTATCCATGGGATCTCCCAGACAAGAATACTGGAGTGGGTTGCCATCTCCTTCTCCAAAGAATCTTTCTGACCCAAGGACTGAATGACTGAACCCATGTCTCCTGCATTTGCAGGCGGATTCTTTATCGCTGAGCCACCAGGGAAGCCCCTATTGTGATTCCTCATTATTTTCCTTAAGAGAATATGAGAGCTGGGGAGGAAGGACCGA
The DNA here is from genome assembly GCA_007570785.1 of Antilocapra americana. NCBI lineage: Eukaryota > Metazoa > Chordata > Mammalia > Artiodactyla > Antilocapridae > Antilocapra > Antilocapra americana. Next base: position 3,656,480 of record ML663566.1, read on the forward strand.
TGGCAGCATGCTCCCTTGTACTTTTAACACCTTGTATAATCTCAGATCTGAAGAAAATATTCAACAGGTGCTTACGCAAATGGATTCTTCAATCTCCCCACTCTTTGCTGTGCTGAGATCAATCATTAAGGCACCTGAAGTAAACCTGCAGGGCACAGTTTCCATTTTGCTAAAGAGTAGCAAAACTAAGATTTTTCTCCTTAGAAAGGGGTGATATTTTTCAAACTAGCTCAAAATATTTTTAAAGATGTTACAGGTTTTAGGAAAAGCCACTTAAAATTGGAAGTATTTTAAATATTAGCATTCAGATAGTAAAGGTGAAGGATGAATAAAATTCAGTACTGTAAAGAATAATTCCAAGTAAGCTCTACACTTAATAGACAAAAATATTTGAGATAACGGTGGGAAAGGAGATAGAGAAAGTTTAAGAAATATGAATAAAATGTAAAATGGGCAACCTTCCCACCAGATACTTTTTAAAAGGACAATTCTAATTCTTTATCATTTGGCATACATATACTGTTGCTGCTGCTGCTCCTGCTGCTAAGTCACTTCAGTCGTGTCCGACTCTGTGCGACCCCATAGATGGCAGCCCACCAGGCTCTTCTGTCCCTGGGATTCTCCAGGCAAGAATGTTGGAGTGGGTTGCCATTTCCTTCTCCAATGCATGAAAGAGAAAAATAAAAGTGAAGTCGCTCAGTCGTGTCCGACTCTTCGCGACCCCACAGACTGCAGTCTACAAGGCTCCTCCATCCATGGGATTTTCCAAGCAAGAGTACTAGAGGGGGTTGCCATTTCCTTCTCCAACATATATATACTGTTACGGTAATAAATTTTATACGCAAACCTTGTAATACATTTTTGCTTAGTGTTTAGTGGATCAATTGTGGTTTACTAAGAAAATTCAAATGATAATGTGTTCAATAAATGATTGTAGTATAGTTGTGGTAGGAACAGACACAACAGTATTAATAAGTAGTTTTATCAATCTTACAAACATCCATCCAGTAAATTCAATATTCCTACTGTCATCAGCACTTTTATCAATAATTTCAAATATCAGTTTGATTCAATAAAACAAAAATATTTATGTATATATAAATAGCCTCGGTATCAAAATAGCACATGAATGGACGATAACTAGGAATAAAATAAAAATTGAGTTCCCCCAAGTAAGATTGTTCCCTCTTCCTCATTTGCCAAGCCATTAGAAATGTTCTTAGTGATATCAGCCTAGAAAGATTTGTTACATATGCAAAATCTTATTGATCACTAAATGAGCACTTACTATAACTTCATGTCACACTTCAAAGCTCTGTACATGTATTCCTTATCAAGTTCTCATAACAACTCTTTGTGGTTAATAGAAATTTTATCTCCACTTTACAGATGAGGAAACTTAAGATGCATACACATCAGGCCAATTACCTAAGGTCACAAAACAAGAGTTATAGTTAAACTCAGATAATGCAACTCAAGAAACCATGTCTTAAGGTCTAAAATACAAAATAAAAGAAAAATCACCATCCCAACCATCTAAAGAAAACCCTGATGGACACTGAAACACACAAAAAAAGTCACATTAATTGAACATCTACCACAGATTAGATACTATGCTGAAGAAAAGTGTCTCTGTCTATTTAGACAGTTATAATATAGTACCATAAACTGAATGAGTGATACACAGAAGAAATTTATTTCTTACAGCACTGGAGGCTAGGAAGTTCAGAGATCAAAGAGCTGGCAAATTTGACCTCTGTTGAGGTTTCACTTCCTGGATCAAAAATGGCCATCTTCATGCTGCATCATCACATGGCAGAAGGGATAAGGGAGCTTTCTGGGGCCTCTTTTATAAGGGCACTAATCTCATTCATCATGGCTTCATCCTCATGAACTTGTTTAATCAGTCATGACCTACTCTTTTGCAACCTGATGTACCACAGCCCACCAGGCTCGTCTGTCCATAGAATTCTCCAGGCGTGAATACTGAAGAGGGGAGTCATTCTTTTCTCCAGGGGATCTTCTCAACCCAGGGATAAAATGTGCATCTCCTGTATTGGCAAGTGGATTCTTTACCACTGAGCCACCTGGGAAGTTCACCCTCCTGACTTTATCATCTCCCAAAGGCCCAACTTCCTAATAGTGTCTCACTGGGGGTTAGGTTTAAACATGAATTCGGGGGAGACATAAAATATTCAGTTTATAGAAACATGGTTACCAATAAAAGATATAAATTCTGTTCTTCAGAAAGTAACAATACTGAATGAATGGAGAATTCCGGGAACAGGATCCGCCAGTGAAGAAAAGATGCTGTGAAATGACTAAGAACTAATTTGAATAGCTATAATAGAGATTATAGTGGACATTTAAAGCTATGAATATTAGATAACATTTTAAGTAGCAAGAAACTGCAAAGCACTGAAGAATTTTAAAGTGCAGAATGACACATGAATACTATATTAATCTTAAACTGTTCAGTTACTGGGGATTGGCAGAAGAAAACACTAGTCGCAGAAAAAAAAAAACAGTGTCAAGAGGAATAGGAAGAAAAAAGTAAATTTGAGAAGAAAAGCTCATTTTTAGTTGAACTGGAAAAGACAGAAAAAATTTGAATCATCGGTGACACTGAAATTCTCAGTGTAATACTCAGGGTAAAAATGATGATACCATGCACAGAAACAGGAAAGATGGGACGAAAAGTTGTTTTTGAGGAAAGGATGAGAAATTTATGTCCAAACATAACATTTAATGTGTCAGCAAGCTATTCAGGTAGAAATATATAGAGCAGGCAGCCAAGAAACAGGACTCTGCTAAGAATGAAACATTCAAAGAAACAAAAATAGAAAGAGGAAAGATAAAAAGTGTGAGGAAAACATGATCTTAGAGGCAGGATGAGGGGCTGAAGCAAGGCTTCGGACACAAGGTGATGACAGGACAGTTCTGAGTATGGAGATGCAAACAGAATGAATTACTAGGATTTGTTTTTCCCTAAGAGTACTCTTCATCAAACTGTTGGGCAACATGAGAAAATGAAGTGCTGTGCTATTACCATCTGACATCATCTCTCTTAACTTCCAGACGTGCCCTGAAAAAGTATACCCCAGTAAGACGACAACACAGTTAAATAAACCAGAGTGAACTAAATTAATGTTCCTAAGCTTTCCACCAAAGGTCCATTAATCTGTTTCACAGTAAGGATTAAATGCATTAAATGCATGAAAAGGCTATATTTAAAGCTGAAATTACAATAAATATTCAGAGAGACAGTATCTTCAAACGAAAAAACAGCAGGTGGTTCGTGATCACCAGAGTAAGAGGCAACTCAAAATTACACATAAAGCAGTAATGTTTCATGTACAACCAGGTCTTGCCCCAAGGGGATGATTGTTACAGAATTTTCTTCCACAAGCACTCAAATGAAGGATCAGTAAAGAAGAAATGTCCAAGCATACAGTCTCACAAACACTCCAAAACTAGCACCTCTAATTGAAAGGTAATCTATTAAATATCACGACACTCCTTCAGTTCGTGTTTTTTAATGTAAGGTCACAGTTACCACCACCTCAAGGAAGTGATCAAAATAGGATTTGCAGATTTCTACAGTATGTTGACGATCGCTTACAATAAAAATCAGAATGAGAAAGGGAAATTGTCTGAGAGGACCACTGAGCCAGGTAATAGATTCAGTCTAATATATCCACCCAGCAGGAATCAAATTAAAATGTAGATGGAATTCTAATATAGCCCAACTGGAAAGACTTGCTCCAGTTTCTTATAGAAGCTTGCTTGCTGTTTGCAAACAACTAATCCTGAAAATACAAAATTGGTTATATTAATTATTTTAGACACTTCTACACGTATAAACATGTAAGTTAAAAATAGACAAAAGGGGCAAAACACATATAAGTTAGAACCACTCTCTTACTTGATGAAAAATCTGGTCTTAATACAATATTTACATGACTCAAAATCATGCAGATGACTTTGGTGGATCACAAATTATGTACTTAAATTCAATGTGCCTTCTGTATATGTGTGCACTCTGTCACTCAGTCATGTCCAACTCTGTGTGACCCCATGGACTATAGCCCACCAGGATCCTCAGTCCATGCAATTTCCCAGGAAAGAATACTGGAAAGGGTTGCCAGTTTCCTCTCCAGGGGATCCTTCAACCCAGGGATCAAACCCGCATGTCCTGCGTCTCCTGCATTGACAGGTGGATACTTCACCACTGCACAACCTGGGAAGCCCCAGTATGACTTCCAATGACATCTAAACTTCTCCTGAGAATAAAGCAGGATGTAGTCTATTACTTTTCATCTTCTGTCTCCTGTCCAATTCTTTTTCCCCATTTCCGTTCCCAGCTGAGCTGTGATATCCCTGTCAATATCAGCCCCATTAGTAAGGAAAGTGAGTGTGTACTAAGTTACTTCAGTCATGTCAGACTCTGAGCAACCCTATGGACTGCAGCCTGCCAAGCTCCTCTGTCTATGGTATTCTCCAGGCAAGAATACTGGAGTGGGTTTCCATGCTCTTTTCCAGGGGATCTTCCTGAACCAGGGATCAAACCTGTGCCTCTTAAGTCTACCTGCATTGACAGGCAAGTTCTTTACTACTAGCACCACCTGCAAAACCCCAAAGGGAAGGAAGATTTCAGCAGAAATGGGGCATTTTTTTGTAACTTCTAAGGGGCTGATGAAGCACAAGCTGCAATTAAGATCGCTGGGACAAATATCAATAACTTCAGATATGTAGATGACACCACCCTTATGGCAGAAAGTGAAGAAGAACTAAAGAGTCTCTTGATGAAAGTGAAAGAGGAGAGTGAAAAAGTTGGCTTAAAGCTCAACATTCAGAAAACTAAGATCACATGCATGCAGTCCCATCACTTCATGGCAAATAGATGGGGAAACAGTGGCAGACTTTATTTTGGGGGGCTCCAAAATCACTGCAGATGCTGACTGAAGCCATGAAATTAAAAGACATTTGCTCCTTGGAAGGAAAGTTATGACCAACCTAGACAGCATATTAAAAAGCAGAGACATTACTTTGCCAACAAATGTCCATCTAGTCAAGGCTATGGTTTTTCCAGGAGTCACGTATGGATGTGAGAGTTGGATTATAAAGAAAGCCGAGTATCAAAGAAGTGATGCTTTTGAACTGTGGTGTTGGAGAAGACTCTTGAGAGACCCTTGGACTCCAAGGAGATCAAACCAGTCAATCCTTAAGGAAAACAGTATTGAATATTCATTGGAAAGATTGATGCTAAAGCTGAAGCTCCAATACCTTGGCCACCTGATGTGAAGAACTGACTCACTGGAAAAGACCCTGATGCTGGGAAAGACTGCAGGCAGGAGAAGGGGACAACAGAGGATGAGATGGCTGGATGGCATCACCAACTTGATGGACATGAGTTTGAGCAAGCTCGGGGAGTTGGTGATGGACAGGGAAGCCTGTCATGCTGCAGTCTGTGGGGTCATAGAGTCGAACACAACTGAGTGACTAAACTGAACTGAATTGAAGGAGCTGTATGACAGAGATGAAGGGATTTTACAAATAGGTGTTGTAGACAGCTGTGTGAAGGAAATCATTGTCCAGTTTCAGTTTTTAAAAAAGGGAAATATAAAAGAAGTAAGAAAACTAAGGGGGAAAGAAGGCATACTCATGGATAAAGCACTAAGAAAAAACATTTACAATGATTTAATCAACTGTAGTTCAATTCAGTCGCTCAGTCATGTCTGACTCTGACCCCATGAACTGCAGCACACCAGGCTTTCCCGCCCATTGCCAACTCCTGGAGACTTCTCAAACTCACGTCCATAGAGTCGGTGATTCCATCCAACCGTCTCATCCTCTGTTGCCCCCTTCTCCTCCTGCCTTCAATCGTTCCCAGCATTTTTTAACTTCAATCTTTTCCAATGAGTCAGTTCTTTGCATCAGGTAGTCAAAGTATTAAGTATACCGTTAAACATCCTGGTCACAGCAACGTCATAATAAAATAACTGAAAAAATTAACATAAGGGTAGACTTTCAAACCTAGAGCATTTATTTATTTTTATTATTTTATTTTATAATTCTGAAAGATGAATCAGAATTTTTGTAAATAAGGTTTACAAAACCCTGAATGTAGTAAATTAGAAAAGGGTAACAGATATTTAAATTTCTGAATAGGAAAGATACAAACTTTGAAAATTGAGTGAAAATGTTCAAGTAGAGAATTTGCTACTTGAAACAAATTTTTAAAACTGATCAAAATTCTAACCATGGGAGAAAAGCTTAAATAGCAGAGATTTTACTGGCTAAATTTTCTAATAAAAGATGTAATAAAGCTAGAAATAAATACGAATCTGGTCAAGCATATCTTGGAAACTTTGAAACATATCTGTGTTGGTTTCCTAGGGCTGCAATAACAAAGCACCAAAAACTGGATGACTTAAACAGCGGAAATTGCTTGTCTCACAGTCTGAAGACTTAGAAGTATGAGACCAAGAAGGGTTGGATCCTTCTACGGGCTGTGAGGTAGTAAGGGACATTTTGTTTCACTCATCTCCTCTAGCTCCTGGGAGGCTCAGGCATCCCTTGGCTTGCAGATGGTGTACATGTCTGTCTGTTTGCCCAAAGTTGCCTTTTTTTAATAGGACATTGGTCATATAGCACTGGGCTTCCCAGGTGGTGCTAGTGGTAAAGAATCCACCTGCAAATGCAGGGGAGGTAAAAGACATGGGCTACATTCCTGGGTCAGGAAGATCCCCTGGAGGAGGAACTGGCAACCCACTCCAGTATTCTGGCCTGGGGAATCCCATGGACAGAGGAGCCTGGCAGGTCCACAAGTTCACAAAGAGTCAGACACGACTGAAGTGACTCAGCACAGCTGCATGCAGTCATATAGCAGGAGGGTCCACACTGTCGACCTCTTTTTAACTTGATAATCTCTACAAAGACTGTATTTCCAAATACAGTCACATTCTGAAATTAGGATTCCAACATGTCTTTATCAAGGGAAGACGATTCAACCCATCTCAACATTCTTTAGAGTAGATTAGATTTTCATACAAAATACATTCTGCCCTCCTGGTGAGAGGAGCAGCGAGCACAATTTCTGGATATCAGGACTGGCCTCAGGACTTGTTTTGACAGATGAGAGATGAGTGGAAGCAACACGTGCCCATTCCTAGCAGAGACATGTGGAGCCAAGACATGTCCTGGTCACTATCGCAACACCATCAGATGGTGTCCTTCAGCCAGGCAGGAGGACATATCACCTACATATAAAGGACATGGAACCTCCTTGTGGGTGTAAGCCACTAATATCTCAGAGGTAATTCAAACTACAACAAACTTAGTCAAATCTAACCAAAAACTTTCTAGATTACCTCAAAGAAGAAAATCAAAGTAAAATTTCAGACTGTCAAAAACAAAGTGAAAAGAATACTTCATAATAAAATCTCAGCACTAGCTACAACAAAACTATAATCAAAGGAAAATGTATCCCCTAAAACATTCATTTCCAAAGAAAACGGTAAAAGTTCAAAGAAAGGAATAATCATCTTAAGGAAATCAGAAACATATGAAAGAAAAAATTTTTAAATAGCAAGAGAGCATTTCAAAAGATTAAAAGAGACATTAAAAACAAAAGGGTAAAGGATAAATAAATCTAGAAGAATGTTCTAGAAAAACAGCATCAACATAAACAAAACCACTTATTAGGACTGAGGTCATAAGACAAAGAAAGGAAACTAGAGAAAACAGAAAGTGGGGGAGAGGTGAAAGCATAAAGAGGAAGGAAAAGAAAGAAAGAAAGAAAGCAAAATTAGGAATGAAAAAGGCCACAGACACAGATTCTTGGAAAATTAAATACTCTTCAAGCTTACTTTCCAACAGTGCCCACACTTGACTGTGGTCTCAGAGGAGTATTCATGGGCCCTTTAAGTCTCCAAACCTTCTTCTCTAGGCACCTGACCTTTATTTCTTCCCCTAGTATCACCCTTTTCAGAATTTCTTTCCCAATCTTCTTCCCCAGAAATCCACATCAATTGTCTTCTTTGTGAGATCTTAGCTTAAATGTGAAAGATATCTTAAATTCTTAAAGTGCAATGAAAGATAATCATTTTTCTGCTTTCTGCTACATATTTTAAGCTTCTTGAAAGCAGCCAAAATTTTCAGTCCTGTCTCTAGATGAAAGATAGGCAGTCCTCGTTTTGCACAGTTCTCTGATAGTGAAGATCAATGGAGCCATGTTAGGCAAGGACCCAGTTCAGATGGGCATGAGTTTCAGGTACACAAAACTGTGCAAATCAAGGACTGCCTGAATATAGCAAGTGCCTGGCATCTGACATATACTAAATAAAATATCAATGAAGGAATGGATGAGTTTTCTAGAGCAGCTTACCAACAGACTCGGAGTTAAATGGAATTTTCAAAATAAACTCTATGAAAAAACAGCATAGAAAAAAGGAAAATCAGTCAACAATCATCTTAAATTCATCATAAGTCATCCCTGAGAGTAATCGATTGCAAGGCTCAACATTGATCCTAGCTAGGTTCCTTCTGTTCCTAATCCTACTGGATAGTACTTCAGTTACACAGTTCTGTTATCAATAACTTTTTCTTCTAAATATACTTAGAATTTCTCTCTCCCCTATTCTCTATCATCATTAACAAAAAGTACTCCTTTCTTTTCTCTCAATCAGATTATTAGATAAACTAATTGGTCATTTTACAGCCAAAAGAAAGTAGCTGAAATCTGAAATCAAAATATTTAACCATGTCCACTAAAAAAGCTTTTAAAATTTTTAAGGTATTTCAATTATTGACTACATTTTAAACAGACACTGAAATATATCCATACTGAAAAAAGCAAGAAAAGAACTGCGTAAATTAAACAGTGAGATCCCCCCCAAAATGTTCATGGTTTAAATTTTATTTAGTTTAACCCAAATTCTGAGAGGAAGCTTTCAATGAAGCTACCATTTTTATTTGAATAAATGTATACTGTCTACTAGAATTAACTGAAATCAAGAAAGTAGATAATTAACAGCACTTAGAGTTGGTGAAATAATCAAAATATTCACAGAGATAAGTTCTTTAGTGAACTTTGCCTTCAGTTCAGTTCAGTTCAGTTGCACAGTCATGTCCGACTCTTTGAGACCCCACGGACTGCAGCATGCCAGGCCTCCCTGTCCAACACCTCGGAGATTGCTCAAATTCATGTCCACTGAGTAGGTGATGCCATCCAACCATCTCATCCTCTGGCGCTCCCTTCTCCTCCCACCTTCAATCTTTTCCAGCATCAGGGTCTTTTCCAATGAGTCAGTTTTTCACATCAGGTGGCCAAAGTATAGGCATTTCAGCCTCAACATCAGTCCTTCCAATGAATATTCAGGACTGATTTCCTTTAGGATGGACTGGCTGGATCTCCTTGCAGTCCAAGGGACTCTCAAGAGTCTTCTTCAATGCCACAGTCAAAAGCATCAATTCTTCAGTGCTCAGCTTTCTTTATAGTCCAACTCCCACATCCATACATGACCAGTGGAAAAACCATAACTGATTAAATGGACTTTTGTTGGCAAGGTAATGTCTCTGCTTTTTAACATGCTGTCTAGGTTGGTCATAACTTTTCTTCCAAGGAGCAAGCATCTTTTAACTTCATGGCTGCAGTCACCATTTGCAGTGATTCTGCAGCCCCCCAAAATTAAATGTCACTATTTTCACTGTTTCCCCATCTATTTGCCATGAAGTTATGGGACCAGATGCCATGATCTTAGTTTTATGAATGTTGAGTTTTAAGCCAACTTTTTCACTCTCTTTCACTTTCATCTAGTGTATCCAGGTTGGAATATGTATTTTTAAGATAGATATATGGCATTGTGCTACATACCTTATTCTCTTTCTGCCCTTCTTCACTCTACCTTATGTTTTTAAAGTCTATTCCTTGTCTCTAGTTATGTATCTAGTTGGTTATTTCTCATGATGCATACTATTCCATAATGCATCTTCTGTGCATTTTTCTCACTTCTTCAAACACCCATACTGACTCAACTCCCAGCTATTACAAAAACACTGCAGTTAATATGTGTTTATGTGTCCCTAAGTGTTGTCTAAAAATTTTCCAATATATATAACCAGTAGAAGGATCAGAAAGAAGAAAGAGAGAGAGAGCACATATTTTTGCTGTGTTGTAAAACTGCACCAGTGTAGGCTTACGACTGTTAAATATATTCTTAATTTGCATTCAAAATATATGATCCCATTACAATAACAAGTACACTAAATATATTGAGTAAGAGTTGCCAAATATATAGATAATTTAATTTAAACCTACTTTGAAGGTTTGTAATAAAAACAAATTAAGCAGCTGGCCTAGATCATCCTAAAGTACTTCCTTGAGACTACAACTAGAAAGTAAGCATATTAAACCCAGATTTTAAAAATCATAACATGAACAGGGCATTTATTTTTCCTTCTTAAACCACTGGACACCTTTGTTCAGTCATCTGACCCTTTTCCTAAATCACGCTTTCCAGAGATATAGTGTCCATCTCTCTTCATATTGTCTTTCCTGAAATAGAGAGAAAACCCTCTAAAATGTTTTCCAGACAAGGAATAATAATATTTCACATTTCTAGCAGGTAGGAAGTACAACTATCAAACCATTACAAACTTTTATGGAACAATAATTAGCAAACATTTGGACCAAAATAGAAATTATCTTAATGAATAGTACCCTCTAAATTAGTTCAGTGAAGTTTTTTGCCATATTCTACCAGCCACAAAAACCTTTCACATTGCCCTATAGACTATGCTTTTATTTATGTATTCCAGGCTGTTGTGAAAGAACCAATTTAAAGCTGGTGGCTCTATCTAAAAACTCACAAATGCATAATCTAAAGAAGTGCCAAAGTAAACTACAAAATCCCTGAAAGTGGCTAGAATGAATCCAGTGATATGGAAAATGTAAAGCCTTTCACGTGTGAAGTTACTCTCTTTTGGAGAAGGATACTAAGAAGATTAAAGCTTTTGTTAAGCCACCGAATAGTTTTCCACGGACTCTGTCCCTTTGCATCAAAGCTTAGATTTTGGTGTTCATATTAGTTTCTACTACAGTGAGAGTCAAAATACTACACTTTAATACCATTTAATGAAATTTGAAATTTCATTTGATTACCAGCCAGGTAGTGAAAAGAGCTTGCCTTAAAGTGTACAAGTTATCATTATTCACCAAATAATTTCTCTCTATGACTTGTCTTTGCCAATATAGAGAGCATGTTTGGCCATAACCCCATGCACTTGCAATCTAACTCTTGCAAAGCCCATCAGGTGCAGATCCAAGGAGGGATACAGGTGTCTGGGTCATCAGAGCCCTTCCGCCTGGTGACTGAGGCATTTCTGATAATGTGCCAATTGACTTTATGCAATTTTTCCATTTACAGAAACTCCATTAGACAAGTTTTACTCTGTGATATTTTGCTTCCAATCAAATATGGGGGAAAATATACACTATAAAGAAAGGAAGAATAGCTAACATCTGAATGCCTATTATATACCAGAAACGATACTAGTTACGTTACAGAGATTACCATGAGCAATTCACAGCTGAGGAAATAAAAGCCTAGATGCAGGTCTTAAGATAGGATTCCAGTCGAGGTTCTCTAATACTAGAACCCTGTTCTAAAATACGTACTCATATTGCCTATCTAAAAACAGTAACAAATGTTTTCCCACAACAAAGGCCAATGTTTATTCTGTTGTAAAGTAGCTTCAATTTATTCCTACTTATGGGGAAAAAATGAATATGTTTCATAAGTTAGCATTCAAGTCAGGTTTATACCCTGAGGAGATGGAGCCAAAGAAATAATACAAGAGGATAATACACTTTAAGGTGTAAAAGTTCAATTATCTTTGTTTATCCAAAAGTTAGCCTACAGGCAGAATTACTCTGGCATAAAAGAAGTACAGCATAGCTATCCAACAATTACCCTTTATTTACTGTTATGACTTTCTGGATCTGGTGATGCCATTTCAAGCCCTTTGCCTCCTGCCTAAAAGCTATGACATATATATCCCATTTAACGCTAGATATATTTTATGCTAAAAGCATGAAGATATGCATGGATAATTTCCCATCATGAATAGCTACATTGAGGAATGGCTATAACATTTAAGTCCTCTATCTGTCTGAAGAAAGAGAGGTATCTTATTTTCTATTATATCTTACCACTTTACCAATTAAATATTATGGATAATTGTCCAATATTTTAATCTTAATCTGCTCTTCCCCCAAGGCTCTAAGGGGGAAAAAAAGCTTAACTATTAAGAAAATTTCCACAGTTTTAATAAACTGCATTTTATAATTTACAATGAATTACTATGTTATTTAATTTTTTAAATTAGATAATAATGCCATTTATATGAACTGAAAGTATTTTTTATTCAACAAAAGATGTTACAATAAAAAGATGTTATTGAAATGATTGATAATTATTAATACTGTCTGGCGAACAAAACTTAGTTCATTTTTATTTATATAAAAATGTCAAATGTGTTCTCAGTGTTATGAGATCAACCACCAAGACTTAAAATTTGCGTCTTATGAGACTTAAAGTTCATCATGGAACCTTACTTGCTAACTGGGTTATTGACAAAAATTTTTATTTTCAATTTTATATAAACATGTTCATCTTTTATAATTAAAATAATTTTGAAATAAATTTTTCACATACAAACTAATGATTCTGCCCATAATTATTATCATGCAACTTTATTCTACTTTGTTTCATTACACACTTTCTCTGAACAATTCTCCAAGTTTTTTTACAAATTTCATTCAAGTCAATTTTATTTGTGTGTTAGTCATTCCTTTATAATGACTTTCACTTTATATGAGGATGGTAAAGAATATGTCTGCAATGCAGGAGACCCAGGTTTGATCCCTGGTCAGGAAGATCCCCTGGAAAAGGAAATGGCAACCCACCCCAGTATTCTTCTCTGGAGAATTCCAAGGACAGAGGAGCCTGGTGGGCTACAGTCCCTGAGGTCGCAGAGTCAGAAACAACTAACCTATTAACAATTTCACTCACTTTTCAAATACTGATAGAACCGTGAGTTATTCTATCAAAATAATTTTATTTTCATACTTAGATACATGTAAGAAACAACTATCCCTCCCATTTTACAGAGCTTGGCCACAGGAAGGAGTTGAACGTTGCCTGGCTCTTTCAGATCATTATTCTTTTAACCTTGTGTTGATGATTAGCCTCCTCCAATATGTTTATGGCATAGATTGTGGTGATAAATTTCACAGATGTACACTTATCTCCAAATGCATCAAGTTTTAAATATAAAATACATTGATTTGTTGGTCAATCATCCCTCAATAAAGTGGTTTTATTATCCTCCATCAAATAATCAACCACCATCCATGTTACATGCAACAGCATCTTTCTTCTACTGAGAAATTTAGAACCAGGTGGAAATTTCTCTCCGACTCCAGCTCTACCAACAGAGATTCTAAAGTCAGTCTGTGTGGAAACCCATCCTTCAGTCTCGGTTTCTTCACCTCGCCTCCATACATGCTTTCACCTCACGAACACACCCTTGGTGGAATTTACCACAGTTGGTTTCTTTCCTTGGCCTCATTCTTTTTCCTGCTACACCCTGGACCCACTGATACTTATTCTATATCCAGAATCTGACCACTTCCCATGCTGTCTCCTTCAGAATATCATAATCATCTCCCAAGAGGGCTTCTACATCTGCCCTAGCCCCATGACAGGCCCTTTAAGAATTAGATAGAGGCTTTTTGTTTTGCTTTGTTTCGTTCTTTAAATCAAGCCACATCGGTTGTTAAAAACTCCTGTTTCAGGGAGTATCACTGTTGGTCCAGTGGCTAAGACTCCAAGCTCCCAGTCAGGGAACTAGATCCTAGATGCCACAAGTAAAACCCAGCACAGCCAAATAAGTCAATAAACTTAAAACAAAACAAAAACCTTCTATTTGAAAAGAAAAGCCTAAGAGACCCCACATGAAGGTAGGGGTCCTCTGTTGTCATCCTTCCAATCTCCCGTGTTTCACCCACCGTACTCCAGCCAAAATAGTCTCCCTGTAGCTATTCCTCTGACATTCCAGGCACCCACTCTCCTATCTCTGGGTTATTCATTTTGCAAAAAAAATGTTTTGCTACCAGACACCCAAAGAATCAACACATGCACTTTCCTCAAATCTTTGCTCAAATGCCAACTTTTCTTTGACTATCCAGTTTAAAACTGTGACCCTTCCAATTCCCTTCCCCCTGATCCACACTGTGTTATCTCAAGGCATTTAATACATTCTAATATATCTGGGACTTGCCTGGTGGCTCAGATGGGAAAGAATCTGCCTACAATGCAGGAAACCTATGTTGGATCCCTCAGTTGGGAAGATCCCCTGAAGAAGGGAATGGTTACCAACTCCAGTTTTGCCTGGAGAATTCCATGGACAGAGGAGCCTGGCGGCTATAATGTGTTTGCTTATTTCCTGAAATGTAGAATGTGAGGATGGGACTCTTTTGTTCATTCCCTGAGACATATCAAGCACTGAGAACTAAACTAAACTGAGGGGTTGCCTCAGGAATATTTGTGGGAGAATGAACGAATCTCCTAATACCCATGTTCAACCATGCATCAGCACTTCTCTATTGGAACCCCATCCGTAAGCAAAAACTAAAAAGGGTTAAAAAAACAGCCACATCATCATGCATACTGATTTTACTACTAATAATAATTAGTTGTCTCCAATGTTATCCTGGAAAGGCCACTTTTCATTCCACCCCAAAGAAAGGCAATGCCAAAGAATATTCAAACTACTGCACAATTACCCTCATCTCACACACTAGCAAAGTATATGCTCAACATTCTCCAAGCCAGGCTTCAACAGTACGTGAAACATAAAATTGCAGATGTTCAAGTGGGGTTTACAAAAGGCAGAGCAATCAAAGATCAAATTGCCAACATCTGTTGGAAAATAGAAGAAGCAAAAGAGTTCCAGAAAAACATCTACTTCTGCTTTATTGACTATGCCCAAGCCTTTGACTGTGTGGATCACAACAAACTGTGGAAGATTCTTCAAGAGATGGGAATACCAGACCACCTTATCTGCCTCCTGAGAAAGCTACATGCAGGTCAAGAAGCAACAGTTAGAACAGAACATGGAACAATGGACTGGTTCAAAATTGGGAAAGGAATACATCAAGGCTGTATACTGTCACCCTGCTTATTTAACTTATATGCAGAGTAAATCATGCAAAATGCCAGGCTGGATGAAGCATAAGCTGGAATCAAGATTGCCAGGAGAAATACTAATAACCTCAGATATGCAGATGACACCACCCTCATGGCAGGAAGTGAAGAGGAACTAAAGAGCCAAGGGAAAAAGGAGAGTGAAAAAGCTGGCTTAAAATTCAACATTTAAAAAACAAAGATCATGGTATCCAGTCCCATCACTTCATGGCAAATAAATGTGGAAACAGTGACAGACTTTATTTTGGGGGGCTCCAAAATCACTGCAGATGGTGACTGAAGCCATGAAATTAAAAGATGCTTGCTCCTTGGAAGAAAAGCTATGACCAACCTAGACAGCATGTTAAAAAGCAGAGACATTATCTTGCTGACAAAAGTCCATCTAGTCAAGGCTATGGTTTTTCCAGTGGTCATGTATAGATGTGAGAGGTGGACCATAAAGAAAGCTGAGCACTTAAGAATTGATGCTTTTGAACTGTGGTGTTGGAGAAGACTCTTGAGAGTCCCTTGGACTGCAAGATCAAACCAGTCAATCCTAAAGGGAATCAGTCCTGAATATTCATTGGAAAGACTGAAGCTGAAGCTGAAACTCCAATACGTTGGCCACCTGATGCAAAGAACTGACTCATTGGAAAGGACCCTGATGACTGGAAAGATTGAAGGCAAGAGGAGATGGGAATCGCAGAGGATGAGGTGGTTGGATGGCATCACTGACTCAACAGACATGAGTTTGAATAAGCTCTGTGAGTTGGTAATGGACAGGGAAGCTTGGCATGCTGCAGTCCATGGGGTCACAAAAAGTTGTACATGACTGAGCAACTGAACTGAATGCTAGCCTTATAACTAAATTTTGGTTCATTTTCTTCCCCATTTCCCATCACAGGTATTCGAAACTTCATCATCATACACATACTTTATTACATTTCACCCCATCCCCTAGACTCAAGAGGATTTACTGTCCCAAAGCACATTGTCACTGAGGGTGATCACCCCAAAACTTGGACCTTCAACCAATAAAGCAGAGGAAGAACAAAATGTCTTCACGTGGCAATTGCCAGACCACAACCATGTTGCTGTTGTTCAGTAGCCCAGTCACGTCAGACTCTTTGCGACTTCATGGACTGCAGCGCCCAGGCCTTCCTGCCCCTCACTCTCTCCCAGAGTTTGCCCAAGACAACAACCATGGTGACATACAAATTAATATCTTATGGTAAATTACTACTTATGAGGTAGTATGTAAAATGTGAAAACACATTATTGAGTTTTAAAATAATTCCTTTCATATTTAATGATGACAGTATTTTATCTTTGAATACAAAAAAAAATGATACTTTAGGGCTTCCCTGGTAGCTCAACTGGTAAAGAATCAGACTGCAATGCAGGAGACCCAGGTTCGATCCCTGGGTCGGGAAGATCCCCTGGAGAAGGGAATGGCAACCCACTCCAGTGTTCTTGCCTGGAGAGTCCCTATGCACAGAGGAGCCTGGCAGGCTACAGTCAGCCCATGGGGTCACAAAGAGTCGGACATGACTGAGAGACACAGCACACAAAAATAATTTAAATAAATTGATCATTAAATCATAGCAGAATCCAGTTTAGATAAAATTTTGTAGGGCCTTAAAATACATTGGATATTTGATAGAAACAAGTCACCCTCCATAAAACTAAATATGTTGACTCAAAAACAGCTATTATGAAAATGACCTATCAAAAGATCTGGTCAGGATATATTTCAACAAAATTTGTTAACAAAATTCAAAATCAGTAAAATCATACAGTGAAATTATTACCTTTACTATAACTTGCTTTTTACACTAAATAAATTTACATATATTCAACTGATCCCTCAATCTTAATCTTTCTACCAGCCTTTCATAAATAGGAAAATATAAACACTTTTTACTGCTAGAAATATTAATTCTAAGATACATATTGATAAAATATATTAGCTGACATGATCAAAAATCCATATGCAGATGTTAAGTATACAAAGCTAACCTGGACAAGGGAAAGTATGACTTTTACTTTTTATAGCATGTACATTGTGTATTGCATTATCAATATAATGAAAAAGTTTGTTCATGGAGTAAAAGGTTTTTAAAAGAATTCATAAATATTACATTACAAAGTGAGTGTCAACCACTTATTAGTAACATCATAAGCTTCCCTTGAAGTTTATTGCCATACAATATTTAGGAAAATGTGATATTAATTCAGCCCATTTTCTTTTTCTTTATTTATTTAGCTATAAGCAAAATGAGAAAACTTGTTCAAAGAAAACATATTCTGGATCTTCCAAAAATGCCTGATTAACTTTATTATTTTTTTTATGTTTTAACTTTTTTTTATATATAAAATTTATTTTATTATTTTTTTTAATTTTCTTTACTTCATTGTGTTGGTTTTGCCATACAATGACATGAAACCGCCATGGGTTTACATATGCTCCCCCTCCAGAACCCCCCTCCCTCCTCCATCCTGATTCCCTTCCCCCTCCTGATTCCCTCCCCCTGGGTCATCTCGGTGCATCAGCCCTGAGCATCAACCTGGGCTGGCGATTGATTTCACATATGATAATTAACATGTTTCAATGCCATTCTCCCATATCATCCCACCCTTGCCCTCTTCCACAGAGTCCACGAGTCTGTTCTATACATCTGCATTTCTTTTGCTGTCTCACATGCAGGGTTCTCGTTACCATCTTTCTAAATTCCACCTGATTAACTTTATAGACTATTATTACTTTTGAAAATAAATATTTCTAGGATAAATGAGCTCTGTTTCAAAAGTAGCTAATAATTGTTTATCTCTTTCCATAGAATATTAATGTTCTCAACATTAATTTTTGAAAATATAAAATAGGCTCAATTTAAATACTAGTGGGAAAAAAGATTATATATCTTGTCAGCACTTTAAAAAAGGTCACTGTACTTTGTATGAATGTGGGATTTAGGAAATTCATTGTTCCTAAAACATCTAATGGAAAATAGGATAACTAACCAATTCTAAGTTTAGAGAGTAGAATGGTGCGTAACATAGGCAGGAGGGTAGGAGAAATGATACTGGTCAAAGAGCACAAACTTCCAGGGATAAAATGAGTAAGTTCTGGGGATATAATGAATATCATTGTGATTGGTTAACAACACTGTAATGTATATTTGAAAGCTACTAAAAGAGTAGATCTTAAATGTTCTTACTATAAAAAATGACATGATGGAGGTATTACCACTACCGTGGTAACTGTACTGCAATACTTAAGAGTACCAAACCAATGCACTGTACATCTTAAATTTACACAATGTCAACTGTACCTCAATAAAGCTGGGGAAATTTCTAAAATAAAAAGGTTCTTTTTTAACTAAAAAAAAAAGGAATTCTTTTAAATGGACCCTCAAAGACATGTTATGGTTACTATTTCTAGGTTCATAGGACTGTAGCCCACCAGGCTCCTCCATCCATGGGATTCTCCAGGCAAGAATACTGGAGTGGGTTGCCATTTCCTTCTCCAGGGATCTTCCGACCCAGGGATCAAACCCAGGTCTCCCGCATTGTGGGCAGACGCTTTAACCTCTGAGCCACCAGGGAAGCTATAATAAATGTAAGGAGCCAGAAGATCCCTAATCTCACCATCTGAGAAGGCCTGAGTATCACATAAGGAAGTGGAAGACACCAGGGCCAAAGAGAAGGAGGGTGGTAGCTTCATGGACTGATGGTGGAGGGAGGGCTGAAAAACACTTGCAAACATAGGAATCAGTGTTCAATTTTGAAATTATTTGTAATTTTTAGATTTTTTATCTTCTTTTATCACCACCATCTCATAAAATTCATTTTATACATACAACTTAGGTTAACATGTGTACATGTATGTGTGTGTCTATGGAAGTGGTAATTAAGAAAAAATTTTCATACTGAATTAATATGATAGAAGAGAGACACAAAAGCAAATGAAAAAAAAAGCAGGGAAACAAAGTCAGGAAACCGCCTGCAAACCATGGAAATGTGCGGAAAGCTTCTGGAGAGTTAGGATTTCTCTAGGACTGGAAAGAAATAAGAATTATTTAAGTTAAACCTTTAAGAGGTGGCATTCCTAGCTGACATTTGTACCTAAGAAAAAATTTTTAATATATACAAAAACACTCACAACATGATACATATCCTCTAAGTGTATATACAGGTTCACAAGGTAAATTCATACAGGAAAATAAAGAATACACCAAATAAAGAAGTATTTTTGAAAAGATATTCAGATACTCCTGTCATTAGGGAACTGCACATTTTGAAAACAAGATACCATTTCTCATGCATTAGTTCATCAAATTTTATTCTAAAATTCTTTGAAATAAAAAAAAATATTTTTAGAATTTTTCTAAAATTCTGAGAAGAATCTGAATTATTGGAAAGAGTTAGGAAGGATGCAGAATAAAGACAAAGCACAGCAACTACCTGTGGGAGTTTAAATTGGTTCAGCTCCTTAGATGATCTTAGTTCTACACTTCAAACTTTTTGCAAAGCAAGCTGAACGCTTGATGCAATTTCCAGCTGAAAACTAATTTAAGCTCTTGCAACTTTTATCTACAATATATGAAAATTAGTCATTTTCATAATTAATAGAGGCTTGCTCACAGATTCAAAAGAAACAATTTTTAACATTTCAGAGATACAGGACAGTTAGATAAAGAC
Source organism: Antilocapra americana (assembly GCA_007570785.1). Classification (NCBI taxonomy): domain Eukaryota; kingdom Metazoa; phylum Chordata; class Mammalia; order Artiodactyla; family Antilocapridae; genus Antilocapra; species Antilocapra americana. Next base: position 3,676,432 of record ML663566.1, read on the forward strand.
CAATTGCATTGGTAGCTGCTATGTGAAATAACATACTAAACCATGCACTGCATCAAAAGAATAGGAAAAATACAATCACATTCAGAATATGCTATCATCAGAAACAGTATAACGTGCTCCTTTTTAGTCTTTTCTGGGGTTTTTCTGGGGGACAGGGAGGGCATGCCACACAGCTTGTGAAATCTTGAACCCCAGCCCTCAGCAGTGAAAACGCAGAGTCCTAACCACTGGACTGCCAAGGAATCCCCTCCTTCCTAGTTTATAAAATCAGTAAAAAGACGTTGACAGATCAGAATTCCAATGAGCCAATAAAAGTAAAAACAGACTGAAAATTTGGGCAAGGTACAATACAATCCCTTGGCAGTGCTGGCACTTAGTAGGTGCTCAAGAAGAATATTAAATGCATGAAGGGAAGAGAAGGATGAAGGGGGAGAAGAAGAGATGAAATCTCTCATTTTATTTCAGAACCATCTTTCTGCTAAGCATCACTCATTCATTCATTCATTCATATATTCATGCAGTTCATTTAATTACATTAACTGAGTCCCTGTTCTAGGTTCCAAAGAAAGAGAAAAGCCAACATATTTCCTCAACACTGCCAGCCTAAGGCTACCTGTCCTCTTAACCTTGGGATGTTGATCAGATAGTTCTCAGTGTTAGAAATAGCATCTTTCCTATATCCTTGTACACAATGTTCTTCCAAGGAATAATTTTAAATAGTATCACCTCTGCAAAGCATAGTTGAAGTAAAAATAATAAGAATAGTGTACTTCAAGCTTACTACTGCAACATTTATATAAATGTACTCATCTCATATATTAAGATAGTCAAATATTCACTATATCCTGTGCCTTTGACTGTATGTATATGGATACATAAATATATTTTACACTAGTTTTACAGTGGCCATACACTAGCTATACACCTACAGTAGCTAATATCTGTTAGTGTGAAAGGGGAAAATACCTGAATTATATTCACATTTTCATTCTTAAGTTACTTGATTTTTAAACAAAGATATTTAATTTTGACATATTCCAATATTTCATTAAAAATAGGAATTTAATTTCAGTAAAAGTCCTAAATCTAACATCTCAAACCAAGAGGACAAGCTTATCAATCTTTCAAGTAGTTTTAATCAAGAAATGAAAATGTACTTAGCCCAGAGAATGAAATCAACAAAAATCTTAACTCTTTCTTATTTATCACTCAGTCTTTTGTGATAATGCATACTTTTTATATGCTATATATAAAAATAGAAACTTCCAGAGTAAAGATTTAGTGTATACCATAAGGAAATATGTGAGCTTTTTGAAGATGAGAGGAATAGGAAAAATTCTATCTCCAAGGGAAAGTTAAAACTTTTTAAACGTATCTTCCCAATGTTTCAACAAAACATAAGCTTCCAACAACAGTGTTCTTCCAAATAGGCCTTCATTATATTTTTGAAAAATTATGCTGAAATTTTTATATTGTTTTATATTAAAGAAAAGAAACTAAGCCCTATTCTCTTATTTGAGTTGTGATTTAAAACCTGACAAATTTGAAAGCTGGATAGGAGTTGCTTTTCTATAGCAGACGACATATTCTCTGTCAAGTTCTTTTATTTCTTCATGAGTCACACCATACTTAAGCGTATAAACAAATAAAACATTTGTAAAAATATTTCCAAAATATTTTTAAAGCAGGCAATCCCACACTCTTAAAGCAGCTGAAGGGAAACAAATTCGTGTGCATTATTTCAGGCTCCCCTGCTTTATTCATGAACATTATTAAGCCCCAGAAAATAAAGAACAGTTATTGTCTGCAGTGTGACGGAGCCAGAAATCTCTTTGCAAACAGGACCACTAATTTATGAACAGCACCAGACACAAGGAAACCCACTTGTTCCTTTCATCTTGTAAAATGCCACAAGCTACGTGAACAAGGACCTTTAGGATATAGTGAAGTCCCAGGTCATAATTATGGACACTTCCAAAAACATATTTTTGTTTCCCTGCTTTATTTTAAGGAAACCTATAACAAATACCATTAGATTCCTTAAATGAAAAAAGGAGAAGTGTTGTCCCAGTAAGGAGTTGGATTCCAACCCATTGATAATATATTCCACCCCACTGGTATTATATTAACTTTCAGTGTTGAATTCCAGAAGTGAGTGTGTATTGTGCACCGGAATAGGCTTACATCTTCTGAGATCAGTGGCTGGCAGTTTCCTCACTTCTGAGCAATGCCAATCTCCCAGCCTTTACCTCACTGTCATGTGGGGCTCACTACATCCATGGACCCAAGTGATTATCCCCATCGATGATATCCAAGGCTTGTTTCAAAAACATGCTTCCTTGGAACCCCAAGAGATCCATAAGAGAAGGGACCATACTACACCCCAGTCCAAAGTCTTTTATAACATACATTTAAAAAAATAAAGGGTAATATTATTGAAGTAGGAAATATACATGAAATATTAAAAAATCAAAAGATCAAAACATAGCACATCTACTTACATGATTTAAGAAGTAAATTGATTTCCCCCAGTAATTTGCTCTCAAGCCAAGTAAGTCCCCCAATAAAATGTACTGGCTTGTTTCTTCTTGGGGAAAAAAAAGAGGGGGCTGATTTGTTTTCAGATATTTTCATTACACAGAAGTTAGACAGAGGGCATTTTACTTATTGATAAAGTGTCCTGCTTTGTTCTAATATAGCAAATGTGATCTTTAATATTGCTTATAGCACACATATTTGGCTTGTTTTTATGGAACTAAGCCTATAGCTACTGATTCTATTCATTAAATTAAAAGCAGGTATTCTTCCTGTAAGAGAATTTGTTCCAGTAAAGTTAGCCTTTCGGCAAATCTCTTCTAAATCTGCCTTGTCTTCTCATGATTCTTAAATAAAATTGACGTTTCACAAAGGGAGAATATGAAAATTTATTATAACAAATCATATTTAAGAAAGACTTTTTTTCACTTTTATAATTGATATTTTTAAAAACAGCAAAACTGACCCTAGTAAAAATATAGGTACAATTTACTAAACAGAAAATTTTTAAAAGTTGTACATAATATTACCAGACACTCCAGTAGAGACAATCTCATGTCATTATACTACAGATAAAAGTGAAAGTATTAGTCACCCATTCACGTGCAACCCATTCATGCCCACCAGGCTCCTCTGTCCATGGAATTATCCAAGAAAGAATACTGGAGTAGGATGTATTCCTTTCTCCAAGGGACCCTTCTGATCCAGGGATTGAACCCAGGTCTCCTGCACTGAAGGCAGATTCTTTACCATCTGAGCCATCACAGACACATTCACACCAAAAGTTTTCAGCAGACCAAACCCAGGTTAAAAGTCTAAATACTCCAGGTTTTGTATTTTTCTCATTCTTTTGAATTCAATGCACTCTATCTTGATCAATTTATCCAACAATATGTGAAAAGTTTGTTAGAGTATATTTGAAGACAGAAGAAAATGTTCAGCTACCATTCATTGAGTCCCTATGCGTTAATAATTGCTGGGCTTTCTTTCACCTGTACGAAACTATTAACACTGTTATCCAAAAAGGTAGGTTTGATTTATCATGGTCTTCTTTGACCATATCTTCTTACTTGGAACAATTTAGTTTTGACGTTAAACGATAAGAAATTACAATGAAGCTTCACTGTTCAAAATCTTTAATGACTCTCTCAAACTCGAATTGATGTTTTTAGTCTTCTTCCACGTGAGTCCAATTTAACTCTTTTCAAGCGTGTGGTCCACAATTCTCATCCACAGCTCCCTGTTCTGGTAACGTTGATCTATTCACTGCCCCTTTTATCTCTAAAATGTATTTTCCAAATCATACACACTATCATTTTCATAAGAACAAATCATTACATCACTTTCAGTCAATGGTTAATATCTTCTAGTTCAGCTAATACAAGTCACAAATCTTTGCTTAAAATGTGTATCAATATATTTTCCTCCAACAATTTCTCACGAACAAATTCTGTAACATAAATGAGGCTCTTTTCTAAGACATCTAAAAATATTACTAGATTAAAACATCTTAAAATCTGACATTTCAATGTTTCTATTTTTTAAAAAAATCATCAATTCATCAGGAATTACATTTTAACTCAAATTTTGTCCTTATTTATTATATTCATTTTGTTTAATAAGTATAGTTTTAAAAATTAATCAGCTTTATGATTTAGTTCTGTATGTAAACAAAGCACATTATTTAAAGAGATTGACATTAATACACTTATTAAAAAGGAATACCAACAGAAGTTATATTTTGTGTTAAACAAAAGCAATAAATTCATTTGAGAGCAGTGTAATCTAAATATTTTCATTCTAATTATATACAGAATAGCTAATGCTTTATAAAAAATAAACTATTTTATTATTGTAATAAGGAATTTTATAGACACAATGACTGAAACAATAAAAAAGATCATATATTTGCAATGTGTGTTATAATTTTGTAACCCATTAATTTTATTTCTCAGCACATTATTTGAATTAAGGTTGCATTCTGTTTGTAGATGATCCTTAAACATCCAACTAATATTTCCTATTTTACTATTTATCAAACTTGTCTACACTTTGACATACCATAATGATGTTCCTAGGAAAGCCACATAAGGAGGTAGAGGAAAAGTTAGAAAAATATTTCTCAAAGTTATATTTTTGAAAATGAATGTATAATTACCCTGTTAAAAGCAATGGGATTTTGTTTTATAGACCATTTTCATAAAATCTCATAAGTATGTCTGTTCATACTGAAGTAAACCACGGGTCAGAATATTGGGGGATCTGGCAGAACCCCCAGAAAGGCATATATTTCACTAACAAAACAGACTCCCTACTCCAGCTCAATTTATAAGCCTGATGATGACCTCAGAGTCAAGCCATGAAAGTTAGTGGTGGTTTAGTTGCTATCAAGGTTAGACTAAAGCTAAAATTTCATTATTATACCAGTATAATACACAAAAACAAAGAAGTACACCTAGATAAATTTACCAGGATAATAATAACAGGTAAATTACATAGCAAGATTTGACCTCAGTTTCAGAAATCAATATATATTTACCTTGAAAGGCAGCTGCATTTCGAGAGATCAAAAACTTTAATGTAGAGCTGGATGTTTGAAGCATCTGCTGCATATCCTGGCGAGCCACGACTTGGTATCTCTCCTCCATCTTCCTGGTGCAACACGTAGGTTTTTTGGCTGTGCAAACCTGAAGATCAGGCCCTATAATACACAGAATATTTTTCAGAATACTTACTTATTTGTTAAGCAAACATTACATGCTATGTATCAACCATTAATGATCAGCACTGCACATAACGGGTTCATGTTCTGGATACCTTCCAGCAAGATGACACCAGTGGGTTGACACCAACCTGAGGATACACTGGACCCCACAGCAAGCTGTGTCATGAACTGGCCCTAACACCAGCACACAAAAACACAAACGTGGAGGCTAAAAGATACACTGCTAAACAACCAATGGATCACTAGAAAAATCAAAGAAGAAACAAATTTTTTAAAAAACCTAGAGACAAACGAAAATGAAAACACAACAATCTAAAATCTACAGGATGCAGCGTAAGAAATTCTAAGAGGAAAGCTTATAGCAATACAAGTTTACCTCAGGAAACAAACAAACAAAAAAGAACCTCAAAAGAATAACCTAAACTTATATTTAAAGGAACTAGAAAAATAAGAACAACAACAACAAAACAATGTTAGTAGAAGGAAAGAAATCACAAAGATTAAGAGAAGAAATAAACAGAAATTGAAAAAAAAAACAGAAAAGATCAATTAAACTAAGAGCTGATTCTTTGAAACAAAACTGATAATACAGATGCCAGATTCATCAAGGGGAAAAGTAAGAGGGCCAAAATCAATAAAACTAGAAATGAAACAGAAGTTACAATTGACACCGCAGAGGTACAAAGGGTCATAAGAGATTACTACAAAGAAGTATAGTCCAGTAAAGTGGACAACCTAAAAGAAGTGGACATGGGACTTCCCCAGTGGTCCAGCAGTTAAGACTGTGCTTCCAATGCAGGAGTCCAGGTTCAATTCCTGGTCAAGATCCCATATGCCTCATGACCAAAAATAAAACAAAAATAAATAAAAGAAGTGGACAAATTTCTATAAACGCACAATCTTCTAAGACTGAACCAGAAAGAAACAGAAAATATGAGCAGACTAACTACCAGTAATGAAACTGAGTCAATAATTAAAAAAACAACAACAACAAACAAAAGTCTAGCACAAGATGGCTTCACAGGTGAACTCTACCAAACATTTAGAGAAAAATTAACATCTATCCTTCTCAAACTATTCCAAAATAATACAGAGGAAGGAAGTTTCAGCACTCACTCTACAAACCCAGCATCACATTGATATTAAAATCAGACAAAATTATCACAAAAAGAAAATTACAGGCCAACATCATTGATGAAAATAGACAATCTTCAACAAAACATTAGCAAACCAAATTTTAACACTATATTTAAAAACTCATGCAGCATAATCAAGTGAAATTATCCCAGTGATGCATGGATAGTTCGATATCCCCAACCAATCAGTCACTGTGATACACCACCCTAACAAATTGAAGAATAAAATCTGTGTGATCATACCAATAGATACAGAAAAAGCTTTTGACAAAATTCAACATTCATTTATGGTTAAAAAATATTCCAGAAAGTGGGCAGAGAGGGAACATACTTCAACATAATAAAAAGCCATATATGACAAACCCATACCTAACATGATACTTAATGGTGAAAACCTGAAAACATTTCCTCTAAGATCCGGTACAAGAAAAGAATACCCACTCTTACCACTTTTCTTCAACACAGTATTGGAAGTCTAGCCACAGTACTCAAAAGAGAAAAAGAAACAAAAGGAATCCAAATTGGAAAAGAAGAAGTAAAACTATCACTTTGCAAATGACATGATTCTATACATATAAGATCCTCAAAACATCATCAAAAACTACTAGAGCTCATCAACAAATTCAGTATACAAAATTAATATACAGAAATCTGTTGCATTTCTATACACTAACAATGAACTATCAGGAAAAGAAGTTAAGCAATCTCATTTACAGTTACATCTGAAAGAATAAAATATCTAGGAATAAACCTACTTAAAGAGATAAAAGACCTGTACTCAGAAAATTGTAAGACTAATGAAAGAAACTGAAGACAACATAACATACAGGAAGATACACCATGCTCATGGATTAGGAGAATTAATATTGTTAAATTGATCATTCCACCAGAGGCTATCTACAGATTTAATGCAATCCCTATAAAAATACCAAGAGCATTTTTCACAGAACTAGAACAAATTATTTTAAAATTTTCATGGAAATATAAAAGTACCTAAATGCCATATGAAGTTCTTAGAGTCACCAAAATCATAGAGATGGAAAATGGAATGGTGGTTGGCTGGGGCAGGGCAGAGGAAGGAGATTGGGGAGTTAATGTTTAACTGGGATAGAATTCTAGTTTTGCAAGATACAAGTAATACTGGAGGTATATGGTGACAATGGTTATACAATATAAATGTATTAGTACCACCAAACTAGGCACTTATAAAATTGTTAAGATGGTAAATTTCATATTTTACCACAATGGAAAAAAATCAGAAACAATTTTTGATTATTTATATGAAAAATATGATATATGATTAACAACTCTTATCCTGGATAGGAGCCCAAGGCACATACATTTATCCACAGCAGGCAAGCTAGAGAATACAGAAAAGTACAAGGTATACATAAAAAGCAAAGAATTTGAGTCAGTTCTAGTGAGGGAGATGAACCTAGAATCTGTTATACACTAGTGAAGTAAATCAGGAAGAAAAAAACAAATATCATATATTAACACATACATATGGGCTTCCCTGATGGCTCAGATGGTAAAGAATCTGCCTGCAGTGCAGGAGACTTGGGTTCAGTCCCTGGGTCAGGAAGATCCCCTGGAGAAGGAAATGGTAACCCACTCCAGTTTTCTTGCTGGAGAATCCCATGGACAGAGGAGCCTAGTGGGCCATCGTCCATGGGGTCACGAAGAGCTGGACACAACTGAATGACTAACATACACAGGGCTGATTGACGGTGTTGTGTGGCAGAAGCCAACACAACTTTGTGAAGCAGTTACCCCCCCCCAAAAAAAGTAGGAGGCTTGGCCAAGTGCCTGAAGCAGACAAGCCTGAGGGTGCCTCAAGGGGTGGGCCAAGAGGCTACCCAGGTTTCATGTAAAGCTCAGGACATTGCATGTATATGGCCTAAGCCAGTAGAGTTATTCCCTTATTTGGGAGTACGGCCTTTGATCTCTGAGTTGCACAGCTCCTACCTTGGTTCTTCATTGACCAACTGTAGATCAGTAAACACAAAATATGTGAATATGCATGAACACACACACAGACACACATCAGCCTCTTTTCAAACTCCACATTTTCCACGCCAATTCAGCCTCAGGTTTTAGCCTGTGTAAGTCAGACAAACAAACAGCAGCGTGTTTAAGGATTTCACAAAGGCTAAGATGCATAAAATGTGTCACAGTAGGTAACATTTTGGCAATTGTTTTTTATTTACGATGCATAAAAGTTATACAAAAGCAAATTCCACTTCAAACAGTAAAATTGATTGAAAGAAAACAAAGCTATCTTCTCAGCTTTCTTTCTAAATGCAAAGATAGAGGGATTAAAAGTTTAGAGAAAAACAATAATAGAGACTGGGGAAGACAACCAATGAATAAACATTAAAGGATATAAACATATTTAGTATGGGAAAGACTGCTATAGAATAAAAATAATGACAACAGTACAAATAACAACAATCTTTGTGACCCCATGGACTAGCCCACCAGGCTCCTCCATCCATGAGATTTTCCAGGCAAGACCACTGGAGTGGGTTGCCATTTCCTTCTCCCGGAGATCTTCCTGACCCAGGGATTGAACCCAGGTCTCCCGCACTGTAGGCAGACGCTTTGCCGTCTGAACCACCAGGGAAGTCCCTATAATAATAATAGATCATTGCAAATATCTCTCCAGAATTCAAATACCTAACATCACTTTGCGAGGTCACATTCCTAAACATGGCTTAAACAGGCCCCAAGTGGGACCACGTCTTCTTTCTCTCCAGCTCCAGGTGCATCTCAAGCAACACTCGCTATGGTTCTCTTCCCTTCACACATGGCCTTATTTAATTTCCTTATATTCACCAAGTGCACACTGGCCACACAGCCATCCTCCAGGCTCTGCCCTCTGTCTTGGACTGTCTTGCAGTCAACACACACTTTCCCCTACTTCATTCCCATCTAGTTTTCTTTAGATGGTAACTCAGTCTTCCCATGGGAACTTTCCTTAACCCCACAGACAGCTCCAATATCTATACTATGCCTTAGTGTTCACTCATTGTGGCTGTAATGTTATATTCCTAAATGTGATTACTAATTAATTCATTCCCTCATCTATACTACTAAACTCTAAGTGGAGGGATTTTGTCCAGTGCAGAGCCTTGTACATCATAAACACTCAATTTTCATTCATTAAACCAACAGTCAAGGATCTACTATGCATATGCATTATCTCATTTAATCCTCACATGAACCCTATGACATAGGTACCATCACTACTACGATTTACTTGTTAGGAAACAGAGACATAAAGAGGCTTTGACCACTGCCCAATGGCACATACCTACATAATACAAAAAAGTGGAGCTGGTGTTCAGAAACAGGCAGAGTGATTCCCAAGCTGTCATACAGACCACCAGTCCACTGAGAGGAAAGCCATGGTCCTCAATCTATAAATGGCTTATATACAGACACACCTGACCATCTTCAATTTCCCTTTCTAAAGAAGTTATCTGTTTGGAAAACTTCAAGAAAATAAAGTTCAGGTTAGAATCATCCAGGGAGTTTTCTTGAAAAATAAAATTTAGCTGAAGTATCAAATTATAGAGCTGCCATCTACCTGTGTCCAAAGTAGACTTGGAAAGATGCTACAAATTACTCTGTTTTCTAAACATAAGATGGGAGAGCAACCATCATGTCTCGGCACACTGAATACATAATGGTTAGCAATTTAGACCACTTGGAGCAAACACATTCCTCAAGCTGATGAGGATCTGCATTCATTAAACCAGACTTTAATTCAGAATCATGGAAGCTGGTAATGCCAACATCAAACTAAACTCCAAGTCAAATCAAGACTATAATTCAAAGACCTAGTTATGTCTAATTGGCACGATATTTTTATCAGTAGTAACTTAAGGTCTCAAGGAGGGAGAAAGGGCCCACAGGAAACTAGCTGCCTTGCTTTCTGTGTCAGTTCAGAAGACAGGCAAGATAAACCGACCTGGCAGTGAGCAGTGGAGTGAAGCGAGATCTTAATTCTCTGCCCAGGAATTGAACCTGGGCAACCTGGATGAAAACCAGGAACCCTAGCCTCCAGACCAGCAAGGGCTAGAAGCTCTTTTTCCCTGAATCTTTGCCCCCAGTGAAAAATGCATCTATCAACAGAGGCCAGAACCGTAAACACAGGTGCATTATCACAAACATAGCACAACAACGAGAGGGAGAACACCCAGAGAAGCGGTTTGTTTAGTTAAGATAGAAGCAAGGCAGACTTGCATACCTGGAGAGAAACAGTGCGCGTGTCCCCACTAGTGAGGAGGAACCCGGTGAAGAGGCAGTTAAATCATTTATATAAGTTGGTTCTTCCAGGTCTGTGTTTACCTTTAGCCAATAATCTGGTTTCCTTTACTACACCTGACCCACCCTGGGACCCTCCCCTGGATGCACACACACCCCTCAGCCAAGATGGATTTCAAAGTGAAGGGTTCTGGGAGCAAAATTCATTATGCCTTGGTGTTATTCTCTGACTTTTGACCCCCAAGGAGACTTTCTGCACATATGTAGTATCTCCCTTGTTCCAAAAGGGGTTGGTGGGGGAGAGTGAAGATCCCTTAATCCTTTACTCAAACAGAGTTTTGCTCCTCTTTGTCCTTGCCATTGACTATTACCTTGACTATTGCCGTGACTATTACTTTAAGGTGTTTGTAGAGTATGCTCAGTCGCTTCAGTCATGTCCAACTCTTTGTGACCCCATGGACTGCAGCCCACCAGGCTCCTCTGTCCATGGGATTCTCCAGACAAGAATTCTGGAGTGAGTTGCCATGCCCACTCCGACCCAGGGATTGAACCCATGTCTCCTGCATTGCAGGTGGATTCTTTACCCATCAAGCTACCTGGGACAAGAGACAAAGACTGACTACTAACCCTGTTTCTGTTGTTACTTCCATTTCAAAGGGAAAACAGGAGGCTGATTGTAAATGCCTTAACTGGAGCCCACCTACCTCGTGTCTCTAGAAATACAAACAGGAGCCTAGTACTAAGTATCCAGCCTGAAGCTCACTTCTTCCTTCCCCATGAAATGCAAACAGGAGGCCAGTGGTAACAGTCTCTAACCTGGAGCCCATATATCTCCTATCTCAGAACTACACATCCTCAGGGAAAGGACTATATCTTAATTCTATTCACAGTATAAGCATAAAGATCACAGAGGATGAGATGGTTGGATGGCATCACCGACTCGATGGACATGAGTTTGAGCAACCTCTGGGAGTTGGTGATGGACAGGGAAGCCTGGCGTGCTGCAGTCCATGGGGTCACAAAGCATTGTACGTGACTGAGCGACTGAACTGAACTGATAAGCACAAAGGACATATTAAGATGCTTGTCGATAAAACACCCAGAATACAGTTCTCCCCTTGTAAACAGAACCAGAATCATAAGAAAGCAAAGCCTGATAAAACCCAAACAGATCCCACATAGTAGCAAGATATATTTTTAAAATATGACAAAGGCTGACTTCAAAGAACAGGGAATCACTGAGGTTTCTTATGAAACAAGAAGAGTGCACAACCCAAGATCAGGAGCAGCAGCCGTGTTTCTGATCTGTAAAACCACACTCTGCAAGAATTAAAGTGCTGAGAACAAAATGAAATTAAAATAAAACAGCAGCCTCCCTATTGAAGTGGCTCTCAACCAGAATTGTGGGGGCTCTCTGGATTTCTTACCCAGAAGCAGTAGTACTAGTTAATACGTTTTCCTTTATGTTCCCCAGCTTAAGCAGCTGTTACAATCATCTACCTGCTTGTGCACATTTTTTTAAATATTTTTTAATATGTTAAAATAGGATCATTGGGAGGCATTCTGGAAAGATGGTGGCAGTAGCAGCATCATTTCACAATATCCCAGTCCCCACACAGACCAGATAGGACAACTTGAAATTAAATCCAAAAAATATAACAAAACTGGGTGATGCAATATCCCCACAAATTTCAAAATATATACCTGGTGGGGGGAAAACCAGAAACAGCCAACAGAGCTTCACAGTATCAGAATCTGGGCGGGAGGGAGAAAAATGAAGCAGAGGGGTAATGTCTGGAGAATTTGACAACAGATGAAGCCCAAAGAGCCAAGAGGAATTCACAGAAAAGCACAGTGACCTGATCTGCAAACAATAGCTGAAACTGGGAATGTTTTACCCTCTCCTTACTGGATATGCACAAAGGAGCCAAGGGGAAAGGAATGAATTAACAGGAGCAATCCAGACCCCCATGAAAGCTCCAGATTCAGCAGGCACCTTTCCAAGGAAGAACCCCACACAGAAGAGAAACGTCTGGAAGAGGAATTAAAATTCAACAGCAGAAGAATTTAAGAGACACAGATAGAGAATGCCTAGACCAAAGTGGGAAGGGAAACAAATCCAGGAAATTTCTGAAAACAAGTAGCCATACTTTCAAACACTACACAAAAACCAACCAAAGAGAAACTCTGGAAAGCCACAAAAACTGTTCTGAAGTCTATCTCAACCTAAATTTTCAAGCAAAAAAAACTAACTTCACATGAAATGAATATCAAAACATACTGAGGTCAAATCTCATATAGAGTCATTATAATAAAAAAGGGAATAAGGAACAGAACATCCCCACAGACAAAGAAAACATGCCAGAAAGACATGCCCTCCCCCAAAAAGAAATTAAAATATCAGCCAAGTTATTTCAAAACAAGCTAAAAGATGACAAAAAGCATAAAAGAACAACACAAATCAGAATTTTAAAAAAATTCAGATGTGACGTGACAGTACTCAGGAAAGAATTAAAGATGAAAGAAAAACATTCCAAAGAAAAGAATAAACTAGAAGGAACACAGGAGCCAATCATACAAAGGTAGTACCTAAGAGAAACAAAAGGTAGAAAATAAGGGATTGTGAAAAATCAGAAAGAATGAAAGGGTTTAAAAGATCTACAGCTGATTCATGTTGATGTTTGGTAGAAACCAAACAATACTGTAAAGCAATTATCCTTCAATTAAAAATAAATAAAAAAAACAGTGACAAAAAGTATAGTTTATAATGTAAGCCCACTGAAGGAAAAAACAGGACAAATACTAAAACCTGTATTTTATGCTATGCTGAAACTGTTACGAGAGTAAAATGGGATATAAAAAATAAGGAATTATGGAATATTCAAATTCTATTCTCTAATTCTATTCTGTATCCTTGGAAATCAGGATTTTTTTAATGAAGGTGAAAAGAGATACAGACATAGTAAAGATGAGCTTGGAAAAGACCATGATGCTGGGAAGGATTGGAGGCAGGAGGAGAAGGGGAAGATAGAGGATGAGATGGCTGGATGGCATCACCAACTCGATGGACAAGGGTTTGGGTGGACTCGGGGAGTTGGTGATGGACAGGGAGGCCTGGTGTACTGCAGTTCATGGGGTCACAGAGTCGGACTCAACTGAGTGACTGAACTGATACTGAAAGATGAGCTTAAGTAAAACTTTGCAATCTTGACTTAAACTATCGTTATGAAAGCATCAAGAAATTTACCTTTAAAATATATATTCCCTAGTTCCACTGAAAAGGCCTAGGAACAATGACAAACCAAAGGGTCCCTTTTGTGCCCAGATTATAATTTTGAAATACCACACCTCACAATAAGTCAGTGCTTTTTGAAGAAATGCCTCCTTCTAGGTCTGAGGCAGGAAACACATAAGATGACAGACTAGCTGAAGCATCTTGTCCACCAGAAAGCAAAGAAGCCATCAAATAACTACCAGGATCATATCAAGAAGGATTCGGGAATCATATTATTCTGCCAGGACTGCCAGAACAGAAAACCACAGACAGGTGGCCTCCATAACAGAAATTTATTTTCTCACAGTTCTGGAGGCTGGAAGTCCAAGAACAAGGTGCTAGCAGGTTTAGCTTGGTTTCTCTTGAGGCCCCTCAAATCCTTGACCGACAGATGGCACCTTTTCCGTATGTGCTCAGGTGGCCTGCTCTTTGTACATGCACACTCCCCATGTCTTCTTGTAAGGACACCAGTAATATCACATTAGGAGCCATCCTTATGACCACATTTAAACATAATTATCTCCCCTCTCCAAATACTGCCATACTGGGGGATAGAGTTTCAACTTAGAAATTTAGGGGAGCACAATTTAGCCCACAACAGAAGCTAACTTTAATTCTCATACTAAGTGAAGTAAGTCAGAAAGACAGAGACAAATACTATATGAGATCACTTATATGTAGAATCAAAAATATGATACAAATGAACTTATTTATGAAACAGAATCATGGACATAGAGAACAGACTGGGGTTTGGGGTGAGGGGAGCGACAGAATTAGCTTAGATATAAGCTTTAATATAGAGAATGGACAGACAACAAAGTCTTACTATATAGTGCAGAGAACCATATTCAGTATCCTATGATAAACCATAATGGAAAATAATATTTTAAAAAGATTTTGTGTGGGTGTGTATATATATATATATATATATATAAAATGGAATCACTTTGCCGTACAGCAGAAATCAACATAACACCGCAAACCAACTATACTTCAATAAAAAAAAAAGTAAAACTGAAAAAAAAGTTAACTTCAAAATGTTTCTGCTGACCAAACATGGTACAATTTAAGCATCCTTAATAATAATTTCAAGGGAGTACAAGAAATAAAATAAGCTTAAATCCAAGGGTTTTCTATATCCCTTAAATCCAAGGGCTTTCTTTTACAACAAAAAAAGACTTTTAAAATAGTACCGCTGGTTGATAATATACATTTACTTTTTATTTCAAACATGTATTTCTCCCCTAGTCAACTTATAGGAATTTTATATTTGTAACACATATCAACTTTGTTGATGGCTGATATAGGAAAGGGCCTTGGTGTCGAGACATTGACATCAAGATATATTTTAGGTTCACCAGAATGGATGTTACATGTCATAAAATACCAAATTCTCACCAGATGAAAATAGGGCCTTGGAATTCAGAATAATAAGGTGATACTGGTAAATTTTCTCTTTTTGTCTTTTCTGAGAGTATCTTCTTACCATACATTGTGAAACTAACAATTTATAAATGTTATCAGGGTGAAAAGATTTTGACTGAGTCAAATGTATTCCTTCATCCAGGTAAAATAAAAAGTACTTAAGTCCATGTATCTAGCAAGAATCATGACAATGGCACTGGATTTGCTGAGAGCTGCCTAGCATCTGTTTCTTCTCTTGAAATTTCTTTTGAAGCTCTATCTTTTCTTCACTCACATATATGTTATTTAGATGAAACTGATACATACAAAAGAATGAAAACACAGCATTCTATCCTGTCAGCACAATGACTGATTCAGAAATAGTCAGCCAGTCACAAGAAAGAAAAGTGCTATCTGCTGAGGCCTCCAAGAAAGCAAAGCTTTCTCACTTCTGCTGGAACCGAATTTAATTATGCAAGCAGGCAAGGCTTGCAGATGCCAGAGTTATTTTCCAGCTCAGAGTGAAGCCTGGATCTACCACAGGTTCTTTTGTTACCTACCTGATCAAGAAATCTAGCCAATACAACAGTAATAATATTTTCAAGGGTTATGGAAGGCCAAACCATTCCACTCCCTCTTATGGTTTATTCCTGAAGGTGGCTCAATCGGTAAAGAACCTGCCTACAAAGCAGGTGACACAAGTTAGATCCCTGAGTCGGAAGATCCCCTGGAGAAGGAAATGGCAACCCACTGCAGTATTATTGTCTGGAAAAATCCCACAGACAGAGTAGCCTTGCAGGCTATAGTTCATGGGGTCACAAGAGTAGGCCACCTTAGAGACTAAACTACCACCAGAACATCAAAGGACCTGATACTAAACGCAGGGTGTGATAATGCCCATTTAGTGGCTGTTCCAGTCCTCTGCTCTAAAGTGGAAATACATTTTGTATGTCCAAGAAATAACTAGAAGGATTCCACTTGCCATAGAGCAGTGCTAGCCGCAGACAGCCACCATGAACTGGACGAAATACAACAGTTAATGACCTGAGAGCCCTAGAGAGTGAATGAAAGGAGGATTCTAGACAGGAGTCAATAGTTGGAGGGAGGGAACAGCATGAGGTTAGTTTCTCATCCCTGTGGCTTTAAGCCTGTGGGCAGCCCACATATATAAGCTGACCAAAATTCCAATAGAAAACTCATGGTCTTTGTGGACTGCAAGACTGGAAGACAGAGATCAGGGCAGTCACAACTGAACTCGACCCACCAGAAGCCAGACATGGTTCCACAACGTCCCCCTCGGGCACACCTTCCTCTTGGTGAGAACCACTGGCCAGGACAAAGGCATGCCAATATGAACTGGAGCAGAAGAGGAGACCCTCCCAAGAGCCTGAGAAGGAGCCATTGATGAGGCAGAAGGATAAAGATGAGAGAAGAGGCAGAGGAAAACAGTATGGCGTCGTGGAAGAATTTTAAGAAGGGAGAAATCAGCTGTGTTGGAGGAAGTAGCCACATTCAAGGCTGTAGTTTTCAAAGATCTGCAATTATCTGGGCTACGTGTTGGGTGTTCTCTTGACTCTAGATAGCAATTACATGCACAATCACACTGCATCTGGGGTCCTACTCATTACAAGGCATAATTATAAGGTCATGCCAACTCACTGAATGATGCTGTGTAAAACCTGTTGACATGTTCAAAGTTCATTCCTTTCTGACATCGGCCAACCCTGACCAGAGGGCTGCCTAATAGTTTCTGATGACAGCCTGAGTCCTGGTGTTTTCCTGAACGTCTGCTTTGTGTAGTTTACTGATTCCATTCAATTTGTTTCTCTCCCAAGACTGAAAGCTCCAACAGGATAAGGACCACCTATGCCTTGTTTCCCAGTGTACTGGGTGTAACTAGCAAGGTACCGGGAACAAAAGCTCCTCAGGCAAGTACTGGTCCCCTTCCCTTTCTTCCGCGTGTGTTGTGTGTGTTAGTCACTCAGCCATGTCCAACTCTTTGAGAACCCGTGGGCTACAGCCCACCAGGCTCCTCTGTCCATGGGATTCTTCAGGCAAGAATACTGGAGTCGGTTCCTGACCCAGGGGTCAAACCCAGGTCTTCCGCATTGCAGACAGACTCTTTACTGTCTGAGCTACCAGGGAAGCCCTCCCTTTCTCCTACTTGCACATAAATATTTCGGAAGAAGCCTAAGAAAGCACTTTCATGACTTAAAATTAATGACAGGGTTTTAAATATAGATCCAGGATGAGCATATTGCTGAAGACATTAAAAACTGGTTCAATAAACCTTTTGAAATAGTATTTATGATGATCGTATTTACATTTCTACAAATATTCCTCAATAATGCATCACTATAATTTACAGATTCATCATTTTTCTTTTATGGAATATAGGCAATGTCCTCATAAAGGATACATTAATATTATTCTTTGAAATAAAAATTTTTTCAGAACAGTATTAAGTATTTCAGCTATTAAGGGCTTTTTTATGGTTCTGGATTCAATTTAAAAAAAAATAAGTAACATTTGCCAATCTACAAAGTTAAACATATATGGTCAACATAATGACCACTGGTAGAACAGTAATGCTGTCTCATATATATAAATGGCATCATTGATCCTTCAATGTATAATGTACTCAGTTGTTTTTCCAGTCATGGTTGATGAATGTTCTCAGAAAATCACATATTTAAACCCTTATTTTTATAACCCATAACAAAGCAATTTTAACATGAAAGCATTTCCTGAAGCAGAGAGAAGCTCTGCTAAATGGAATGCTCTCTCAAACTTGAAGTCATGAACTGGGAGTCGACACTCTGTGACATGTTAACCACCTCAGCAGACAAAAAGGCTAAACACAAACTAATACAAATATCTGTTAAGAAACAGCAGCAGTAGAGCCTGCTCCTTGAAGAATGAAAAAAAGCAATTGTCATCTCATCCCCTCAGTTTTAATGAGCCTCAAATTATTCTACAGCCAATAATCCACACTGTTTCTCTAAGCAAAACCAAGCCCTTGCATCACAGCTACCCCAAGCCAGGCTGAAGCTGAGATTCTCAACTATTTGGCACAGGAAACAGCACTACTTCTCCATTTTCAAGGATGTATTTGCATTAATGGATGTATACAGACTTGAGACCTTGTCATTGTTGGGAATAGGGATGGGGAAGGAGATGAAGTTTCCAACAATAAATGGAGCCCAGACAAAAAATCTCTTCCTCCAGTGACTCAGACAATAAAGAATGTGCCTGCAATGCAGGTGCCCTGGGTTGGGAAGATCCCCTGGAGAAGGGAATGGCTACCCACTCCAGTATTTTTGCCTGGAGAATTCTATGCACAAAGGAGCCTGTTGGGCTACAGTCCATGGGATCACAAGGAGTCAGACACAACTGAAATTCGGAGAGCTTTATTTGACTTCCCTGGTGGCTCAGTTGGTAAAGAATCTGCCTGTGATGGGGAAGACCTGGATTCGATCCCTGGACTGGGAAGATCCCCTAGAGAAGGGAATGACAACCCACTCCATTCTTACCTGGAAAATTTCATGGACAGGAGAGCCTGGAGGGCTACCATCCACAGGGTCACAGAGTTGGACATGACTGAATGATAACATATACACACAGACCAAAATGAATTATCCGCCACAATTCCTGTGGAATCAGCCCCGACTCCCAGTAACCCCCCCCCTTTCCTCTGAGAACTGCTCTCTCAAACCTCCATGGGAGAGGCCTCAGTCAGCCTCAGGTGAGTCAGGTGACCTCATATGTGATTAGACTTTGTTGAACTGAAAGCAAATAAGTGATTGAAGCAGAATCAACTGGACTGTTTCATCTGAGAATTCTGCATTGGAACACAGAAAAAGTCTAGTCTGTTTTCCATCAGACTGCTTTATATATAATTTAGGAGTGAGGCACCCATGCTATTTCACCATGAAGACAAAAAAGCAGAGGGTGCAGAGTAGAGAAATGAAGGGGACACCGTCAGACTTCTCTATAGTTCCTACAGTAGACCTTTTCTGAGACCAAGTTATTTCCTCTGTCTTGGGGCTTCATTAGATACAGCTAAACCCTTATAATAAATTATTTTTGTATTGGTGGTTCAGTCACTAAGTCATGTCTGACTCTTGCAACCCCATGGACTGCAGCGCACCAGGCTCTTCTGTCCATGGGATTTTCTAGGCAAGAATACTGGAATGGGTTGCCATTTCCTTTTCCAGGGGATATTCCCGACCCAGGGATCAAACCCTGGTCTCCTGCACTGCAGGCAGATTCTTTATCAACTGACTTACCAGGGAATTAGACCAAATTAGTCTGTGTTTCTTGCAACCAAAGTACTCAAGCTAATACTCTAGGGAAGAGGGTAGCAAGAAAGAACGAACTGAACCGTATCATACAGAAAGATCTTAGGAATATAACATATGGCAATGGAAAAACCAAATAAGCCAGACTTAGAAATCATGGGTGGGCAGGCAGAGTACTTTAGGGTAGAGAATGACACACTCAAACTGTCCAAACCCAATCACCAGGACCTTCCTGTGTGTCTAGAAATAAGTAACAATATATTAAAAAATAATTCTACCTAAAAGTAATTCTACCTTTAAAAGTTTCTCTCTTAAAAAGTTAGGATCTTTCTTTATGTGCTTCTTTTTCTTTTCATTAGAATGGAATTTCTGAAGAGGCATGCCACACAGCACCCAGCTGTGAAAAATGACCATCACATCCCAAAATAACTCATGACCTTTGAGAATACACAAGGAAATAAACTAGGAGATTCTTTGAATACAAGCTCAGAGGGAAAAGGTGGATGATTCTAAAATGCTTGTTCACGCCCTGGATGATTATGTAGGTGATGTTAATTTGGAATCACTGGTAGGAATGTGCTTATGATAGAATCATAATGATGCCTGGCAGAGTGAAAGCATGAATTGCATTCCAAGATCAACTCTTGCATTTTCTCCATTTTAAGACACTAAAACATGCATCATAAATTTATTATTTTGAGAAGGTGGAACTATTTTACTAAATGTATACCTTAAGGAGCTATTTCACAAAACATCAAAAGGTAGACAGAAAAAAATAATACAAAGGAAGACATCGTAGAAATGGATAATCATGCTTTTGGCACTGGGGGCAAGCAAATAAAAGAGAAAAAGAAACAGCTTAACATGCAGAAAGACAAGAGTTCCTTAATTTCTTAAATTTAAGAAAGAGATGTACAGGGGAGGTAGGTTATTGCATAAGGATTACAGCGATATTCTCATCAAATATAAGATGGACACCTATCTTTGATTATTGAAAATGTTTATATTATTATTTCCCTGACCAAATAATTTTTTTCATTTATCTATTTTTAATTGAAGAATAATTGCTTTATAGTATTGCATTGGTTTCTGACATTTGACAAAATAAAATTCTCACTACAAGAAAAAAGTCTCTGCACTGTTTCTTCCTGGCCAGGAAGACCACTATCCTAACATTCCACATGTATCTCTTCTATCAGATATTAAAAAAAAAAAAAAAACCTCATCTACTGGCTTAAATTGTTTAGATCATCACATAATCTATTCTGAAAGGAACCATAGAAAATTTACTCATTACTTGTTCTTCCTTTCTCATAACTGCTCTGACTCATTTAATTAATTGCTTTATTCTTTGTAGTGTCTAACAGTAAACTCAGAGCCAAAATTTTCAGGTCAACTCACAAGCACTGATGCCTTATTCTGTTTAAAAAGTACACTATTTCAAGTCTTAATCTTATACTTGATTTCATACTATTTTCCTTCTTTTATTTTTTATATCATTTCTATACTTAGATTCACATTGCTTTTCCCATGATTATTTTCAGATTATATAAACCTCTGTGCATTGATTTAAACTAATATTGGAAAAGCTGCAATACAAGTAGAGATCTATGGCTAATTGAAAACACTTAAGACACCGAATGGCTTGACTCCTTTTGGCTCAAACTATTAGCTCCTCTAGAAGTTTTATAACTCACTCACAAATAGATAGTTAGAAGGGGCCTGTGAGAAGCATATGTCATCTCAACAGCCAGACACAACATGCAGTGTAATTAAGGTTACTCAAACAGCCATGAATTCAAGGTCAATATGTTCCTCTTGCCATCAGGACTGATTTCAGCTGGATGTACAATTTTTAAAGGATACAGGGAGCGCCTTAATAGGTTCCCGTTGCAAGGTAAGTACAAGGAATCAAAATCATATTGATTCTACCTCTTAAATAATTTTTTTTAAGTTTAATTCTTTCCATCTGTACCATCCCCTCTCTAATCATAAACCTAGAAAAGAAGCTTTAAATGGATATCCTACTAACAAGAATAGTCCTTTTAAATTGCAAATCTGATCCTGGCACTTATGAGAAAAGATTTCCTGTGGCGATCTATTGCTCTTGGGATACAGTTGAAAATCCTTAACACAGCCAAAAGGGCCTTCGCTAACTGACAGTTGTCTCTCTGTCACCTCTTCTGGGCTCATTCCATCACTTTCTTAACCAGTAGACAGGTTCATAAAGAGTGTACTTTGCAAAACACATACACATAAAAACTACCAACTATACTCTAGCTTTTTCTCTTATCTGCAGAATTCATCTTCTTGAAAGAGTGGTCTGCATCGATGGTGTCCACCTCATTCTCATGCCAGCCCTGCACCCTCAAGTCTGGCCTGACCCTTGGTGAATGCACACATCGGATAAGTGGTGGACTCCGCGTTGTCAAGTCCAAGAGACGCATACACATTTCTAATCACGCCTGACCTCTTTGTGGAATGTGACCATATTTAACCCCAGTTCTCAAAACCCTTCCTTTCTTTGATTTCCAGAACATCACTGGATTATCTGCTTTCTGCTGCTGCTGCTGCTAAGTTGCTTCAGTCGTGTCCAACTCAGTACGACCCCATAGACGGCAGCCCACCAGGTTCTGCTATCCCTGGGATTCTCCAGGCAAGAACACTGGAGTGGGTTGCCATTTCCTTCTCCAATGCATGAAAGTGAAAAATGAAAGTGAAGTCGCTCAGTTGTCTGACACTTAGCGACCCCATGGACTGCAGCCTACCAAGCCCTTCCATCAATGGGATTTTCCAGGCAAGAGTACTGGAGTGGGGTGCCATTGCCTTCTCCACTACTTTCTCCTAGTCCTTAATTATTTGTGTTGATCCAAGTTCTGCTTCTCAGTTCTGTGCCCAAATGACCTTCTACTCCCAGGAATTCACCCACATAACTAATGATCTCCACATCATTATCAACTTTCTCTCAAGTGTATTTGGACCCATACTTCCAACTATCTATTGAACATTATCACCAAGATATATCAGAGTAACCTGTGTACTAACAGGTAGATTACATTGCATCCTAAACATGTTTCTTTAAGAGTCAAACAACACATGTCAGGATACTAAAACTCTGGGAAGTACCACACTTGAGAAAATCTATTTATCTGATTATTAAGAAAAAAATTTATTTGTGTAGGGAAAGAGTGTTTCCCTAGGTTTTGTATATTTGCAAAAAATTTAATGTAACTTCTTCCCTGCAGACTGTCTTCTACTCTCTGAAAGTTACTTTAAAAACTGAAAATCAGAGACCTCTCTGGTGGTCCAGTGGTTAAGAGTTCACCTGCCAATGCAGGGGACATGGGTTCGGTCGCTACTTTGGGAACAAAGCACACGTCGCAGAGCAACTAAGCAATTGAGACCCATGCACCTGCAGACTACACAGTCAAAAATAAATAATTTTTTTAAAAACCCTTTAAATTGTACTAAACTCATCCTTCCACTCAAATTCCCTAACAATTCTGCCTTCTAAGTCTCTCCATCTGCTTCATCCCTTTTTCATGAAGAGTTTCCCTAACTGGTATTGAGTTAAAAACGTCCCAGAAGAATGACAAAAAGTGTTCAGTCCAGTTCAGTCACTCCGTCATGTCTGATTCTTTAAGACATCATAGACTGCAGTACTCCAGGCCTCCCTGTTGATCACCAACTCCAGGAGCTTGCTCAAACTCATGTCCATTGAGTTGGTGATGTCATCCAACCATCTCATCTTTTGTCGTCCCCTTCTCCTCCCACCTTCAATCTTTCCCAGCATGAGGGTCTTTTCCAATGAGTCAGCTCTTCACATCAGGAGGCCAAAGTATTGGAGTTTCAGCTTCAGCATCAATCATTCCAATGAATATTCAGGACTGATTTCCTTTAGGATGGACTGGCGGGATCTCCTTTCAGTCCAAGGGACTCTCAAGGGTCTCCTCCAACACCACAGTTCAAAAGCATCAATTCTTCAGTGCTCAGCTCTCTTTATAGTCCAACTCTCACATCCATACATGACTACTGGAAAAACCATAGCTTTGACTAGACGGACCTTTGTTGGCAAAGTAATGTCTCTGTTTTTTAATATATGTCTAGGTTGGTCATAACTTTTCTTCTAGAGAGCAAGTGTCTTTTAATTTTATGACTGCAATCACCATCTGTGGTAATTTTGGAGCCCAAAAAAATAAAGTCTATCACTATTTCCATTGTTTCCCCACCTATTTGCCATGAGGTGATGGGACCAGATGCCATGACCTTAGTTTTCTGAATGTTGAACTTTAGGCCAACTTTTCTCTCTCCTCTTTCACTTTCATCAAGAGGCTCTTTAGTTCTTCTTCACTTTCTGCCATAAGGGTGGTGTCATCTGCATATCTGACGTTATTGATATTTCTGCCGGCAATCTTGATTCCAGTTCATGCTTCAACCAGCCCAGCATTTCTCAAGATGTGCTCTGCATGTAAGTTCAATAAGCAAGGTGACAATATACAGCCTTGACGTACTCCTTTCCCGATCTGAAACCAGTCTGTTGTTTCACATTCAGTTCTAACTGTTGCTTCCTGACCTGCATATAGATTTCTCAAGAGGCAGGTCAGGTGGTCTGGTATTCCCATCTCTTTTAGAATTTTCCACAGTTTGTTGTGATCCACACAAAGACTTTGGCATAGTCAACAGAGCAGAAGTAGATGTTTTTCTGGAACTTTCTTGCTTTTTCGATAATACATTGGATGTTGGCAATTTGATCTCTGGTTCCTCTGCATTTTCTAAAACCAGCTTGAACATCTGGAAGTTCACAGTTCACATACTGTTGAAGCCTGGCTTGGAGAATTTGGAGCATTACTTTGCTAGCACATGCTGCTGCTGCTGCTGCTGCTGCTAAGTTGCTTCAGTGTCTGACTCTGTGCGACCCAATAGATGGCAGCCCACCAGGCTCCCCCGTCCCTGGGATTCTCCAGGCAAGAACACTGGAGTGGGTTGCCATTTCCTTCTCCAATGCATGAAAGTGAAAAGTGAACATGAGTGCAAGTGGGCAATAGTTTGAGCATCCTTTGGGATTGCCTTTCATTGGGATTGAAATGAAAACTGACCTTTTCTAGTCCTACGGCCACTGCTGAGTTTTCCAAATTTGCTGGCATATTGAGTGCAGCACTTTCACAGCATCATCTTTTAGGATTTGAAATAGCTCAACTGGAATTCCATCTCCTCCACTAGCTTTGTTCCTAGTGATGCTTCTTAAGGCCCACTTGACTTCACATTCCAGGATTTCTGGCTCTGGGTGAGTGATCACACCATTGTGATTATCTGGGTCATGAAGATCTTTTTTGTATAGTTCTTCTGTGTATTCTTGCCACCTCTTCTTTATATCTTCTGCTTCTGTTAGGTCCATACCATTTCTGTCCTTTATTGAGCCCATCTTTACATGAAATTTTCCCTTGGTATCTCTGATTTTCTTGAAGAGATCTCTAGTCTTTCCCATTCTATTGTTTTCCTCTATTTCCTTGCACTGATTCCTGAGGAAGGCTTTCTAATCTCTTCTTGCTATTCTTCGGAATTCTGCATTCTAATGGGTATATCTTTCCTCCTCTTCTTTTCCTTTCGCTTCTCTTTTTTTCACAGCTATTTGTAAGGCCTCCTCAGACAACAATTTTGCCTTCTTGCACTTCTTTTTCTTGGGAATGGTCTTGATCCCTGACTCCTGTACAATGTCACAAACCTACATCCATAGTTCATCAGGCACTCCATCAGATCTAATCTCATGAATCTATTTCTCACTTCCACTGTATAATCATAAGGGATTTGATTTAGGTTATACCTGAATGGTCTAGTGGTGTTCCCTAATTTCTTCAGTTTGAGTCTGAACTTGGCAATAAGGAGTTCATGATATGAGCCACAGTCAGCTCCTGGTCTTGTTTTTGCTGACTGTATAGAGCTTCTCCATCTTTGGCTGCAAAGAATATAATAAATCTGATTTCGGCATTGACCATCTAGTAAAAAGTGAGATTGAGGGGAAAAAAAAACACTCCTTCCCCTATGCAAATAACTTTTTTTCTTAAAAATCAACTAAATAGATTCTCTAAAGTGAAGTAATTCCCAGAGCTTCAGTAGCCTGACATGTTTTGGGACTCTTGAAGAAATATGTTCAGGATGCAATGTTACTCCCAAGCTAATGAAACTTTCTAAGAACACTAATGAATCAGCTGATATAAATAACATGCAACAAAACGTAGGTTGGGTTTTTCTGGCTATTCCTTTTGAGGTCAATTAACCATCACTCTTAAAATGGTATATTCAAGGCTGATAAATGTGTACGCTTCTGAGTAGTGGGTGCGAGTGGGCAACCCTACAGTGTAAATGGGCTCTTAGCCCCTCTTCTTAGGGGACTATTCAAGAGATGCTAAGTCTTCCTTCCACCTGTGCTAAACTGCAGAGTAATTTCCTGTTCCTTATTTTGATTAATAAATCAAATGAATTCATCAAATATTGATTAAACACCTGTTCTGTACAAGACACTGTGATAGTTATTAAGGATACCAAGAAGGAGAGAATGCAGTTTTATCCCTACAGGGCTCAATCCAGGGGGAGACAGATTTGCAAAAAACTTTAATTAATGTGACAAAGTGCTATGAAAGAAGTATGTACCAGGTTCTATGGGAGCACAGAGGAAAAAATGATTTTCTCTTCTTGGAGAGATAAGACAGGAGGGTCAGAGGAGACTTGGAGCTTTATCTTGAATAATTTCAAATAGATGCCTTATAGTATCCTTACCAAAAAAAAAATACAAGGTAGAAAATATTCCCATTTAAGAAAGACACTCAGAAACTTAGAGAATGAAATTATGGTTGCAGGAGGGCAGGGAAAGGAAAGGAAGAAGATAGTTATGGAGTTTGGGATACACATGTACACACTGCTATATTTAAAGTGAATAAACAAGAAGGGCCTGTTGTGTAGCACATGAAACTGTGCTTGACATTATGTGGCAGCCTGGATGGGAAGGGAGTTGGGGAAGAATGGATACATGTATGTTTATGACTGAGTCCCTGTGCTATTCACCTGAAACTGGCACAGCATTGTTAATCAACTATATCCCCAAACAAAGTTTTTTAAAAAGGAAAATATTCCCATTTAATAAATGAAAAAGTGATCTTATTATATTTAAATGTGTATAAGTCCATAACACTGATGAGTAGCAAAACAAACTTGAACTCTGATTGGTCAGATAAGATTGGAGGCAGAGAAGCAGGGGGAATGATATTCCACAGAGAGGTAACAAAAGGCAAGCTGGATGAAAAGATATGGTCCACTGAGGGGAATAAAGCATTGAGGTGTGGCTGAAATGAAATACCAGGTCAATCTATGTATGCCATATGCCAGGTGAAGTTGCATGGCTGTGTGAAGGGTCTGGTAGTTTTTCCCATTTGCAAGTTAACAAGCTAGCATGTTATTTGTAAAAACAACCAATAGAAACCAGTTAAACAGTCAGGATGCCAGAAAAGGGAGCTCTCATGCCCAGACCCTCTTATCTCTTTAAGAAGAAAAGCTGAACTGCAAGTCTTCCTCAAGTGACCAAAGATCTTCACAGATTTACTGAGACATTTAATGCAGTCATTCAAGCTTATCAACCTGGTTATAATAGCTAGCTCATATGTTTGTTGATGAAGACCAGGACCAGCACTGCATGAAAAACACCAATTAGCAAAATCCTGAAAGGTCTCTAGAAATACAACCAGGAGATCAGTCCCCTAACTTACTATATCATCAGGTTCAAGCAGTCAGTAGGTAACCTCAGTGAGCAATTCTTAGGGCTTTTCCAAACACTACTGGACTAGAACAAAAGTCAGTCTGCACACAGAGATCTGATGAACCTGTTCCTTAACATTATGACTGACTTAAGATTATTTTTTTTAAATTCTGGTCTTCCTTCAGATGTTGATTTCACCCAGGTAGCTTTTAACTCTACATTTATTAATGGGCTAAACCAAGACCTTTCCTTTGTAATGAACGGGACAAGGATGGAATGGGAAACTATGTCCACTTCAAATCAAGTTAATCTGGTGAACCAACTCTCTCACACTCTAGATGAGTCACCTCAAAGGAAGACCACTAAAGTTCTTAATCTTCAACTCCAGTAAATGAAGGCTCCTAAACAGAGCCAAACCCCAACCCCTGCCAGTGTCTCCTGTTATTTGCAAAGAGCCAAGACATTGGAAAAGTGCCTGTTAAAAATGTAAGCACTTGAGGCCCTTTCATCCCTCTAACCAACTCCCCAACATCCCTCAATTTTCAGCAATGGACTCTGAGGAGTTATGGAGGCTTCTCCCAATACTGCCTCCTAATTGACTTGGGGAAACATTTCTCCAGATTGGGCCCTATTAGAAATTAACAGATGCCTTACTTTTACCTGACTCTTAGAAACTTAAGGGAAATCAACTTGTTGATATTTCTTCAAGGAATGATGCCCTCAAAGGGACCACCAGCAGCCAAACCTTTGTCATGGTCCAACATGACAGTTCCCCAAATTATAATTAGAAAAACTGACTAGAGAAGCCCAACAAGGCTATAGGTGGAAATAAAAATACAAGGCTGAAAATTTTTGGTTTGATAAAAAGAGAAAGCTCTGGTTTGGATGAAATAACAACCCAATCTTACTAAAGACTCTAAAATTCACTCTCAGCACTATTCATGCATTAAACTATTGCTCTACTGATAAAATGATAGCTTTCATGAATTAATTTTGGTGGGAAAACATTAATAAGGCCACAAAAAGTGCCCACCTTATTTGTACCACTTGTCTCAAGTACAACAACCCAGGAAGCCTGTTAGCACTGCTCCCAGACATTCTGAACAAGCTAATGGACCATTCAAGGTCTGACAAATGGATTCCATACAACTCCCTCCAACCAATGGATAACAATATGTTTCAGTCATGTCTGTTTTTTTTTTTAATTTTTAGTCACTCAGTCACATCTAACTCTTCTGCTACCCCATGGACTGTAGCTCACCAGGCCCCTCTGTCAATAGGATTTCCCTGGCAAGAATATTGGAGAGGGTTGCCATTTCCTTCTCGAGGGGATCTTCTCAACCCAAGGATCAAACTCTCTTCTCTTGCATCCCCTGCACTGGCAGGGGTTTTTTTGTTTGTTTGTTTGTTTGTTTGTTTGTTTACCACTGAGCCACCTGGGAAGCTCACAGTGACCCAGTAACCCATTTTACTGGTCAGGCACTTCAACAAGTCTGCATATTTGGGCCAGTTTTATGCTTTCACTGTGCTTACCATTCTCAATTTTCTGGTTAAGTCAAATGCACTAATAGCAATATAAGACTCAGCTGGTGAAATGTGTAGAGGCCCTTCAAATACCTTGACCAAAAGCAAAGTCACTGGTCCTCCTAAGTCTCAGACTAACCTTTTTCGGAACTCATAAACTCTCACCCTTTGAGATAGGCACAGGATGCCCAATGCACTTGGCTCCTGCTTCTTTCGACCCACAACCAATAACAGGGTAGATGCCAAAAGAGTTGGGCCAGTTTCTCTCCTTTGGGAGAAGCTATATGGCAGCCGTATTTTTTACTATATGAGCATGGCTGCTTTACAACAGGAAAAAAGCCTGTAACCACAAACAGTAAGATATTTGTAAACATTCTTGTCTCAATTTTCATTTCTTTGGCTCATGTGAATCTTTGCTCTACCTTTGTCTTCACTGTCCGTTGAGATGCCTCAATATACTAATAGTTCCAATACATTCCTTTTTTAATTTCAGACAGCTTTGGTTGGGCTTCTGCCACTTGAATCTGAACATTTGAATTAATTTAGAAGGGAATGTTCTCAGGTTCTATCATTTAGAAATATCACCTTTAAGTGGTATGGAAAATTACTGCCAATGAAGACAAACTGGACCAATAAACCAACTGACTGTCACAATAGTCCAAAAGAAATGTTGTTTCTGTTTGCCTTTAAAGTCATGGCCATAACCAACTACCCTGATTCAGAGATAACTTCAGAAACAATTTCTGGCTCTGAAGTTAATTTAGACTATGTCAGTACTTCCAGAAATAACTGATGAGGAACAATATTACTATGGTAGCTCAGGATCAAAAACCAACCTTTCCAAATGGAGAGAAAAAAGAGCATATGAAGCTAAAGAAGAAGAAGCCAGATCAAGAAGGGTATGATAAGCTATACCAAAGAAATCAAGATCATTAAGATAGAGAGCAATGGGACCGCTTGTTTTCATTGCTGTCATTGGCTGAACCCAGAACCCCGAAGTCATTATTACACAGAGATACTCATATCATGAAATTGCAAAGCTTCATCTCGATGTTCCCATAAAGGTGAATCACATACATTCATAAATGTTACTAACCATGGGGTAAATTAAAAATCTGTATCACTGAAAAAAATCTCTTTCAAGAATATAAACGACACAGAAATTTGTAAAGTACATTTTTACTTCTAAACTTCTCATCCTAACCCTACCTTCCAATGTTATTTACTATTAATGGTATATTTTGCATATTGTTTAGGGTATGTTTGTACATAAATTGATATGCAAATAGGCTCCTTCTATTTTTTTTTTAAGTCAAGGCAAAATTTGCTTCTTCCTATCAATAAGGCCATAAATCACTTGTTCTTCTTTAGATACATAGCTTTGCCTGTCTGGTTTTAATGCTCACATGATTATTTATAATTTATCATTTAATAGGCACTAATAGGCATCTACATTAGCTGTGGATTTTCAGTACAATAAACCAGCTTATTATACATATATATATATGGTTTAATTTGTCCAATTACTTTGTTAGAACACTTTCCAATAAATTGGAATTGGTAGGCAAAAGGTATACAGAATTCAAATTTTGAGTAATATATGCAAAATTCCCCCTGAATGTAGAGACGGTCTTCATCAGTCTCCTTTTTCAGTATTTGTAGGTGAGAATGCTCTATTTGTTACTAATACAATCACAAGAACATTACATGTCAGTATTTTCAATCTCTGACAATGTGATATTTCTAAGAAATTGTTTTTCCTCTGTTATGACTTAATCGTCTACATATATCCTTATTAGTCATTTAATCATTTGAATTCCCTCTTTATGTTCTTTTTCCATATTAGTGTCTTTGTAACCAATTTGTAACAGCTCACTCATGATTAAGTATGCTAACCTTTTGGCTGCTGGGTATTACAGATGAAATGTCACAGAGTTTTCCCCCATTTTTTTCACTAAGATGTTTATTTTTTTAATTACACAGAAGTTACACATTAAACCAGAATCACTTTTGTGTTTTTGTTGCTTTTTTTTTTTTTAAGAGAAAGGCAATGGGAAATCATTGAAGGATTTAACATGAGAAATAAAGATAACGTTTACATTCATAGAGAATCAATTGGGAAATGAACTGGCAAGGACCAAGTGTAGATGCAGGCTGGCTGAATAATCCAGCCATGAGAAGGTACTAGGTTAAAGCATGGTGGTGGCAATAATGGTGGGTAGAGAAATTACGGGAACATTTGTGTAATAGATTCTATGAGATTTGGTTGTTGGTTGAATTACAGGTGTTAGTGGGGATTAAACTACTGTTTTATTTTGCGGTGTTATCTATTTAGTTATATTTGCAACTGAAACCTAAAGATATAGCCAGCATTAGTGTTCTTCATAAAAGAAGTGAGAAAGGAGAGGGTAAGAAACAATTAACTGAAACAGGATCACGAGACACCTGAATATGAATAAAGAGATCACTATTGTTTAGAACTTCTAAAAGCATTTATAAGTCAACTCTAGATCAGATTGATGTTTCTGTACATTTTAATTACAAATCAAATGATCTTTGAAAGCTGTGGGTTTAAATATCTAATGCATGTGAAGTCTTGGCATACAGGAAGGATCTTAAAAGGAAATAAATTGGTATCTCATATAGAATTATCTAATAAATCTGTTATAAAGGGCAGGGCATAGAAAAACTTTAAGGGATCCTGCAACACTCTAGCTAATAACAGTAGAGAAGGAGTTTTTCCTACCTCAGAGGGGATGAGAGGAGAAAGCACTGGGGTGGCCAAAAGTTTCCTTCTGCAGCAGCTTACTGATCCAAACAAACATTTTGGCCAACCCAAGTTAGCCGACTCCAGAGAGCTGGGAGGTCACCTGAAGGGAGCTGTGAGCTTAGGTAAAGGGACTTAGGCTGCAGGGACCTCACCAGCTGAGACCTGAAATGCACCACAATCCACTTGCCCAGTCTTCTCCAGCCACTGCTTCCCATGGGTTACCAGAGGCCAGCCTTTGATGTCGTCCAGGAACAGAGCAAGGTGAAAAGTCCCTCTAAAGGAGCAAGCAGAGACTTTCTAGCATGCTCCATCTTTTCTATGGGAAAAAAGTTCTCATCCCCAACACAGGAGACACACAAAGACCACCCAGCAGTGCTACAACACGCAAGCATGTGATAAAACACAGTGGAGAACTAACTCCTACTCCCCTGATGCTTCTGAACTGTGTTGCTGGAGAACTCTTGAGAGTCCCTTGGTCAGCGAGGAGATCAAACTAATCAATCCTAAAGGAAATCAACCATGAATATTCATTGGAAGGATGGATGCTGAAGCTGAAGCTCCAATATTTTGGCCACCTGATGCAAACTGCCAACTCATTAGAAAAGACCCTGATGCTTTAAAGATTGAGGGTAGGAGGAGAAGGGGTGGCAGAGGATGAGATGGTTGGATGGCATCACCGACTCAATCAACATGAATTTGAGTAAACTCTGGGAGATAGTGAAGGACAGGAAAGGCTAGCATGCTGCAGTCCATGGGGTCACAGTCAGACGGGACTTAGCAACTGAACAACACCAATGACCCCATGTCAATCACAGGCTGTAGAGCCTCTCCCTGACAGCATTTCATCAGCATGTTTCCAGGCAAAGCACCTCCCTCTTGATCTAAATAGAATTAATTTCAGTGACATCATTTTACAAAAGATCAGTCTTCCGTTTTTAAACTATGTAATATGAATAAACAAATCTGATTCTACCATAGAATTGAACTATAAATGATAATTTGTTAAGTAAAGAATGAAAAGACGGACTATGCTTCTGTGAGTATAGGATCAATACTTTGAGAGTGAATGATGGGAGAAAATTATCTGAACGTTTAGCATTTTATTAGCATGAAGAAAAGGAATTTCTACTTTGCCTGCTCCCTGATCTCATATAAAGAATTTTTTAAATGTATCTAAGAATTACAATTGTAATAGAATTAATTACATTACGGGATTATACTATATTTACAAAGCTTTGACACCATACCATGTGGTTCTCAACTACTGAAAAGTTGTTGTTGTTTAGTTGCTAAGTCCTGTCTGACTCTTTGACGACCCCAGGGACTATATAGCCCACCAGGCTCCTCTGTCCATGCAATTTCCCAGGCAAGAATACTGGAGTGGTTGCCACCTTCTTCTTCAGGGGATCTTCCAAACCCAGGGATCGAACCTGCATCTCCTGCACTGGCAGGTGAGTTCTTTACCACTGAGCCAGGAGGGGAACACGAAAGGGAAAAAGAACAGACTATATACTATCCTTGAGAAGTTGAGTTATTTGCTGAAGGTCACATAGCTAAAAAGTGATGTAGTCAAGATAAAGTGATTTCAGAACTAAATTCACTAGTAGTCACTAAAATATGCGATCCTAACATGGGACTAATTGCAAGTTAAAATGTCTCGATTTCCCATTTATTTATCCCATGGCAACTTTTCAATGTTCTGTCATACCTATCATTTTCCTTGTTTTCTTTGTAAGATATGTCCAAAGATAAATTAAATATTAAATATTTAACAATCTCAAATGCAGATCCAGGTGTCTTCACCTGATAAATAAAGAGGGCTCTGACAAACTCATGGATTCCTCAGCTTTTTGACTCTGTCATTGCTATTTCAATTTCCTTTACCTTTTAAGTTGATCAAAAAAATCTTTTTAGAAATGACTTTTCCCCCCAGAGTAAAATGTATTCCATGCCTGGTGGAGAACAGACTATTAATCTCTTCACTTTATTGACCTACTTCAGTTTCAGCTCATTAAACACAGACAGCTTCAATGATCAAAAGAAAACGAACAAAATGTAACTTGGTCTAAACCTTACCAAATAAGAGAGTTGTTCAAAAAGCAAATAAATCTGAACAGGTAATTTAATATTGACAGTCTCCCATTTAAAGAGTATATATGCAATGAATAAGGACATCCAGAAATAATTTCTATGTTCATTTGATCAATGAAGTCACACTCTAGTTATGCTTTTTATCCAACTCTCTTCTCAGTTGTTAGCTTCTCCCAAAATGAATACTATACTGAAGGACTTATGCCAACTAAAGTCCCTTGAAACTATTAGACAAGGAAAAAGAAAAGACTATGAGCTCTAAAAAGATAGCTACCAAAGATCATTTCATTATATTGCCATATAGAATCATTAAAAAGTAAAGTAAATCTAGTTATCATAGCACAGGTAATTACCCTAAAATTACCTCTTTAGGGTAATTCAAAACCATTACCCTAAAAAGAGCAATAAAAAATTTAAATTATAAAACAAGAAATGTTTACTAGCTTTTAAATGTGACTGTATGTGAAACATATTTAAGTTAATAGCGAGACAATATCAAAATGTGCATAACTCATTAGCACTGACTTAAGTAATCCTTCTACTTAAGTAAAATTTCCTAAAACTAATTCTAAGAAATATCCTAAATACCTAACCAACCACAATTTATACAGAAAAAAAAATTTCTAAGATATCATTAAAAAGTCTTGGAGCCTAGATGAGTAGTTCTAAAATTAGAACTGTTAGAATACTTTAGAGACAAGTTATACCTCTACCATACATCATGTTTTGCGATTTAACAGCAGTTATTTTCTTGCTTCTTCTGAAAGCCTGTGGTCACTCAACTTAGTCACATGGAACCTGGACCCCAAGTCAAGTGTCCTTTAGTAAACGATCTTCCCAGTTTAGGACTAATTCCATAGTCAAGTCTTTTGTACTTTCTCCCAGTGTAGAATTAACAAGGGTAGGAGATGGAAAAACTGAATCATTTTCCAGTTCCTAACTATCAATTTTCTTGTGGAAAGAAACAATTTCGCAAAACATATATTCAAATAAAACACAAATCAGCTAATCCACAGCCAGATGTAAATTATAGTTGGTCACCTTTATTTTTCTCCATTCTCTCAATAATAAATCAATTAATGTTCTAAGAGATCAGTCACACTGTCTACATGATGATATCAATTGCAAATGAACCCCTTAAAGGTTAAATAATCTTCCTTCCCTTTCAAAGCATTTAAGGAATTCTTCTAGACATTTGTTTGGCAATTCATTTACTCTGTTTCAAAAATGTTAGCTAAGATAGATAAAAATGCCTTTAAATTTAAACAAAAGCATTAGGTCACTTTTTGTGACAGAGTTACATAAGAAGATATTAACTCTATGTAAACAATTTATTCAACAACTAAGCCCAGATCAGAATATATTTTTAAAAACTTCACCTTCTATATTTCTCAGTCTATTAATACCAGGCATAAAATAATAATTAAACTCAATATATTGAGTCTATTGAGTAACTAGGAATATAAGATTAATTACTTCTAAAAATCAAAATTGACTTGTTAAGTTTGGCCTAGTCACAGAACAACAACAACAAAAATCAATCACAGTTCCTGCTCTCAAGTAGCCTATAGTCTAGCAGAAGGCAAGACATACATTTAAAATCGGTATTGCTACTTTGAGTCCCAATCTTATGCTGGAAATAACTAAATATTAATGTGTATGTGGTGAGTGAGGATTTTAGAGTTGGTCCAGGAAAAGAAGGACCTCAAGACAACAATGAGCTTTATTTGGGTCCCACTTTTAACAGGTTGCATGAGAAGAGATGCAACAAGACAGGGGGGTACAGAACTACCACCCAGAAGAGGAAGAAAGCAAGCAAGGAAAATCCCAGAGAGACAGAAATTGCAGGAGGAGAAGCGGGTGACAGAGGATGAGATGGTCGGATGGCATCACTGACTCAATGGACATGAGTTTCAGCAAACTCCAGGAAGGAATGAAGGACAGGGAAGCCCGGCATGTTGCAGTCCTTGAGGTCACAAAAAACCAGACACAACTGAGCGACTGAACAGCAACAACTCCCGTGTCCCGGTGATGTTGCTTTGCACAAGATGTGGAATCTCTGAGTAAAGAGCTTCAAAGAGCAGCAGCAACCTGGGATCGAACCTCAGAGTTTGTTTTATCAATGGCTTGCAAATGAGTTCAGCTTTGTGGGGTATACAAGGTAGGCAGGCTCTAAAGGACTAAAAATACGTTTACTTTTGCTATATTCAAAGCAATTAGATATGTAAAATTTTGAATTTGGCACTGGTAGGCTTTGGACTAATGGTCCCAACAAGTTAGGAAGAATTAAAACACATAGGGGCCAGTTTTTAACCTATTTATATAACACCATAAAACATTTAAAAAAAAATCACTGTACCAAAAGAATCTTGAATATTCTGAACTGACTGCTAGAGTTTAACTTAAGAATCAGAGAGGTTTAAAAGATTAAATAAGAAGCTCCTTGAAGCTTTGGGCTCTCCTGGTGGCTCAGCTGGTAAAGAATCTGCCTGCAATGTAGAAGACCTGGGTTCAATCCCTGGGTTGGGAAGATCCCCTGGAGAAGGGAAAGGCTACCCACTCCAGTTTTCTGACCTGGAGAATTCTATGGACTATTCCACAGGGTCACAAAGAGTCGGACATGACTAACTGACTTTCACTTACTTACTTGAAGCTTTACTAAAGTATTCAACAAACATTTCAACTCCTATTCTGTGTCAGGCATGTTCTGAGCGCCAGATATTCTGCAGCGAACAAGGTATACAACTGGACTGGATACATAAAAAATCAGCAGGGCCCAATGCAAAAAGGAAACACAGGACCCTTTATTCAAATCCCAAGATGGAAACAGCAGAGCATTAACCAATCATGGGGCCCTTCTGAGTGTGGGACCCTGTGTGACTGCACAGGTTTCATATCCAGAAACCCAGCTTCAGAAGACATTTTCTAATGTCATCATGCATACAATCTAGTGATAAATGATAAACAATAAAAAGAAAAGAAATACAGCACCATGACAAGCGCCATGAAAGAAACAAAGGGGAATGAACCATGAGAAGGAAGTACGTGTGTTCCACGTGTTCAGTCGTGTTTGACTCTCTGCAAGCCCAGGAGGCTCCACCATGCATGGGATTTTCCAATCAAAAATACTAGAATGGGTTGCCATTTCCTCCCCCAGGGGATCTTCCTGACCCAGGGATTGAACCCAGGTCTTCTGCATCTCCTGCACTGAGGCACCAGGGAAGCCCAAAACCTGAGAAAGGCCTCTCTAAGAGCTGACACTTAAGCTGAGACCTGAGGCTTGCAAACCAACCAGCTATATAATGTGCCTGTGTAACGGATCCATAGGCTGGATATTTATGCTAACGATTCTCAACCAGGATGATTCTGCTTCTTCTAGGTCATCTGGCAATGTCTAGAGACATCTCTGGTTATCCAAACCGAAGAAGGCAAGGCACTGCTACTGGCATCCAGGAGGGGAAAGTCAGGGACGTTTCTAAGCACCCGATAATGAACAGGCCAGCACCTCCCTCCATGGCCAACAACAAAGAATTATCCAGTCCCACAGGTCAATGGTGCTGACACTGAAAAACACTAAAGCTGAATGAATGCAGACGATACGATTGCAAAGCTATGAGTAAGGAAGGAGTTTGGCACATTTGCCTTTCATGTCCTTAGCCATGTGATTTTACGATAGCAAATACTGGAAACCTATATTTCCAATAGCAAAAGAGAATTCAATTAAGTGTACAGTAGAATCCTAGTCACTAAAAAATACATGTTTGGAAGGATATTTATCATTGGAAAAGATGTGTTACAAAGAAAGATAAAGTGATCCTATGCTCATTCAAAAATTATGTATGTGCTAAGCAGAGGATTGATGAGGGTGTGAAAAAGATAATTCAAAGGTGTTTTGGTGGTTATTTCTGGATGATATAATTATTTTTGCTTTCTTTGTACTTTTCAGTATTTTAAATTTTCAAGAGAATGTAGATTATTTCATAAAACCATGGAAGTACAAAAATCTCGTTTTCA
This sequence comes from Antilocapra americana, assembly GCA_007570785.1. NCBI lineage: Eukaryota > Metazoa > Chordata > Mammalia > Artiodactyla > Antilocapridae > Antilocapra > Antilocapra americana. Next base: position 3,714,225 of record ML663566.1, read on the forward strand.
GTCTGTAAACATGCATTATTCATTCAACTTACTGTATGTGAACCTGATAAGGCTAATCAAAAGCTGTGTTAATTTTCTGTAATTCACAGAAGAATGACTAATTATTTAAGGATGATTTTAGCAATATAATTGATAAAATTTAAGATTTCTAAAACGGAAGAATGGAGAGCACAATTGCTTTTGTCTTTTCTTCCAACTGAAGGTCAGGCTTTTCTAAAAGAAAGGTAGATATGGACAATGGCTACTCTCTATTAAAATGAATTGCTCCTGTTAGTTAACTGAGTACACTAGATTTCATGTTTGCACTACATTTCAACAAAGTATATGAATGAGGTCTCTCATGACTCTGTTTTAACAAAATGGATTTGTGGTTTCTTGAACAGCTATATCAAGAGGCCACTGATTTATAAATCATGCCTGTTTAGGCATAGAATCTGGTTGTTAAAATGTTCCTCTTGGTCTTATACTAGTTAATAATAACAGAAATGCTATATAAACCAAGAAGGTGTTCTTATCAGACAAGCCAAATTGCATGTTCTAGAAAGTCCTAGCAAGCTGGAATCATGGTTGAGGGGAGCACATAATTATAAAATGCCATTATCAAGTTCCCTAAACTGCACCCCTCCTTAAGGCCAATTACACAAACATGGAATGGTAGGCACTTGGTATAAAGGGAGATGGAGAGGGGACTGGGGTGCAGACAATTTACATTTGTTAATAAGCTGACTATGAAGGAAGAGGATGTGATTAGTACAATTCAGGCTCTGACTGACGGTCATGATCTGTGGCCCTAAAGTAGAAAATCATACTCGCTTCCCCATTATTAAGCTTCACTAAAAGCCTGAATAAAACAAACAAAAAAAAATGAAACATACCATTTTCTTAGGCATCAAGGCACATACTAGATTTTCCAGAGGAGAAAGTGACAAGTTCCCCTGACACTGGAACTGAGCCTTGATGTTTACAACTCAGCAGAGACAACCTGCTCATAAGAAGACAGCAATGATGGGACAAAGCCACCGGAGACCTGTGATGCAGCAGGATGGCCACAAGGACACTCTACAACCACAAAACGACTAAACATCCCCTCTTCTGACCAACAAGCGTGACTACTGCTTCTTCATTAAAGACAACTACTCTCATCTTCGTTTTTAAATTGGGGCTTAGTTGTTTTACAACGTTGTATGGGTTTTTGCTGTACAATGAAGTGAATCAGCCGTATGTATCCATATATCCCCTCCCTCCCAGTCCCCTGTCTCATCCCTCTAGGTCATCACAGAGCACTGAGCTGAGTTTCCCGGGCCATACAGCAGGTTCCCACTAGCTATCTATTTTACCCATCCAGCCCCGTCATCTCAATCTTCCTAAACACCTAGGTAAGTTATGAAGACGCACAACTCCTGAATTGCCCTGCTTCCTTAAACCCTTATAATCACCCAGCACAAAGCCAGATCCTACAAAAGGTCCCTCTCAGCTGCCTCTTACCAAGGCACCCACAGTTCCTGAGCTGCACTATCTCCCTTGCTGCAGTAAGTAAGACCTAGTTTGTTCGACGCTCATCTTGTTTCTTGCGCTTCTTGGCTGGCGAGTTTCAATACAGGGCAATCTTGATATTAATAATCTGCCTTGGCATCAGTCTGTGGATCCCTTTCATGGCTTTGGATCACCATAACCATGCTGCGCAAGGAGCAAAAGGGGGTGTTAGCTCACAAAACACAAGAGTCCCAGTTTGAGATTACTGTCAATGAGTGACTGTGGCCACCAGCCATCTAACTGTGTGATGGCCTAAGCCACCTCACCCACACTTCTCGGCCTCCCTGAATATATACACCAGGTGGTTCTGGGTGTCACAGTGAGCAGTGGCACAGTGCAGTCTGTTTTCTTTCTTAGAGTTCCCCTTAGACCACAGAAAGAAACAGAATACTCCCCATAACCTAATAAATATCATTATCATTTCAGATAGCTTTCTTACAGTTTCCATTATTTCACAAAAAGAAACAAAACATTCACCATAATCCAATAACTACCATCTCAGATAGGTTTCTTTGAGTTTCCATTAATTTGTGAAAAGAACAAAATTTTCACCATAACCTAATAAGTATCACTTCAGATAGAGACATATTTCCCAATTTTAGAAACAATCATGTGACTTTTTTTTCATATATGACTTTTAAAAAACTAGTTATTATTTTTTTTAAAAAAAGTTCTGATTTATAGACATCCAAAACTAAAATTTCACCCTTAAAGATCAAGTCCAGTTACAATCAGGACACTAAATAAAAAACCGTAATAACAGCAACACATTTTTGAGCACTTACTATGTGCTTGGATTCGTGCTATTTTATATACATGCATTATTTCATTCCATCTATGCAACAAGCCTTTAAGAACCAATATTCTCATTTTACAGGTGAGAAAACAGAGGTTCAAAAAGGCTAACTGATTTACCTCAGACACAGAGCTACAGGTGCCAGGGCCCAGTTTTAAATCCAAATGTCTATAATTCCAAACTCTAAGATCACCAGGTAGACTGTTTTTCTTGGGCATGAGTATGCAACAATACTGACCTTGAAGACAATATAAGATTGGATTATAATGAAAGTAGTTAAAAAAAATACAAACTATAGAGCACTATTTAAAGTGTCTGATAATATTAGAATTTAATATTGCCACACCAAGTTTATTTTTACTATCCCATTTACAGCCAAAGCTATCGAGAAAAAGTCACCTTGCACAAGCTGCTACTCTCTGTATCAAGGAATATCCATATTTTAAAAACTAGTTGGTATATAAATTATCTGAAGGTAGCCTTGGATTTTTATAAGCTTCTCCTTTCTGAATTATCTTCTTTAAAAAAGGAAAATAATGCATGTGTGAACAATGCGTGTGTGAAGAGAATTTCAATAGGAAAACATTATCCCTCCTCCTCAATAAATAAAATAAAAATAAAAGGACCTTTAAAAGACACTAACAGTTCTTTTCTGAACAAAATAAATAAGAGCAAAGGGCACCTTGACTACTACTTAGGAAATAAAATCAGAACACAGGGAAATCTGTAATTCTAATCACATTTACACCTTCTCTCCTTTTTTACATTTCTCATCCAAACATCCTTAGGAGCTCAATAGGCTTAAAAGAATTGGAGCAGGGTAGAGAACAAAGGTGAGTGGAATCTGAGAAACAGCTTAAATGGCTGTTCTCACCCTTTTAGTAATTTCAAATTGGGTAACATGGTTTTCAGAAGATTTAAAAGTCACAAATATAGGAAGAAACTGTAAGAAGTTATTCTACCTACTTATATTTTTTAAATGGCATTTTGGCCAGGCATCTCAGGAATTAACCACTTGTAGACAAGAAATGCAAGAAAGCACTAAAAAAAAAATTAACTTTCAAGGAAAACAAATATCAAATTTAAACGAACTAGCTTTAGTCAGTGAAAGTCTATGTGCTAAATACATGTACTTGCTAACAAGAACATTAGTATTTCTATTCTTATGTGAGAATGACTATGTAGATATTAACTATGTTTTCTCTTGAGACTGAGGGTAATTTTAGAAAATAAGGTTCAACTATTATACTCAATCAAGTTAAATGTTATAGATCATATATAAATACAAAAATAAAGAAAAGCACTTATGAGCCATGTGGAATGTGTGATTCAATCAAATGGGGAAGTGGAAAGATAAGAGACACTGATGTTTAAAGAAACAGTTTATTGTAATTATTCAAATAAAAAGTAATCAATATAGAGAAACAAAAAATACAGAATTATATCAAATTCAGATGTGAGTGCTTGTTATTGGGTGATTCTGACTCAGAATAATACTTTCATGTGACTTTTTCTTGCTGCAAATGTCAAAAGAATTCAGCACTTCTTTTCAGCAGCACCACTGATGTCCCTAAGAGTTCAGTCCTGCCTGGCCGCCTCAGTAGGTTCTGCTATGACCCCTCCATCACCTTAAGTCACAGATAAACAAAAGTACTAGCAATGAATGGGGAAACAAACTAGAATGTCTTAGAAAAGAAGATGTCTGCCATCCTGGCTCTGTTTTGTGTCATGTGTATCAAACACAAATAAGTACAACGATTTCCTTCTCTGTAGGACCCAGCTTCAGTTTCAGTAAAATGTTATGCCAGTGATTGATACTCTGCAAAGTTCTTCTTCTAAAGAGATGAAACATACACAGGGTTCTAGAATTGCAATACCTTCTAGTCACTGTATTACATTCAGCAAGTACCAGAAACACTGAGATATGAGAGGGGTGGAGAAATCAAGTCCTTAACCGTCCACGTTTGTGAACATATCAGCCAAAATTATGGGATGGGGGGGCAAAATCTAATAATTCAGCTGAGGATTCCACAGCTCAATGCCACGCCCCCACCCCCGCCGCCCCATCTCATAGTCATTTATAAGCTGCTTTAGCTACTGGCAAGCGAGGTTTTGTTTTTTGGGTTTTTTTTTTTTTAAATGAAACAAATGCACTGAAATAAAACGACAGGTTTACAAGGAGGGGGGGTGGTATCCTTTGAGGACAGAACTGCCCTAGGCTGAGAGCATCTCTGCTGTTTCAACTAGTAAAAGTGCCTAGTACCGAACAGGTATCCAAATACATATTTGTGTGTTTGTTTAAAAAACCAGTCATGTAAACTAAAATGGATTCACTGTGCCCAAATGCTCAGATCTTCCTTGTGGGATGACTCTAGAACGGAGTTGATAACCAGCAAAGAAATCAAGCGAAAGAGCTACGCTCCCCAGTGCTAGCAGCAAGCCTCCTCACCCAACACAGGCAGAGGAGAACAGATTTAGACCCAAGCAGCCTCCCCAAGTTCACTGTCCAGCCAATAAGCTCACAGCATTTGGCAATTAGCCTCGTAATTAGGTGCACTGCTCCAGAAAGATCTTAACTCCAGACACCTGCTGTTGCGTTTAACAGCTAAGATCTTTTCTTCCAGACCGAATGTTACTGGAAATCCGCCCGCAGAAGCACGGAGGGGGCGCCGAAGAGCGGGTAAAGGTGCAGGCTCACGCCAGAAGCTGGCTACACTCACTGTATTCCTTCCTCTTCGATCTCTGTCTGGTAGATTCACCCGTGCTAAGTGGCTCCCCAGTGCACTCTGTCTGATCGCCTGTTGCCAGCACAGCGTTCAGGCGTTGCAACTACGCAATGGTTCCGAGAGGCATACTGAGTTGGTTCCTGCAAGGAGGGACCTGATGCCCGGGCGTAAAGAGGAGGGCTTAGAGTTACGCCAGGGCGAGTGCACAGGGTCCGAGTCCTCATAACAGAGGAGACCGGCCGCCCTAGTCAGTACCCCATTCTCCACGAAAGGAGGGTAATGCAGGTTTGTGTTTTTAGTATCAGACTTGGAGCGACCACCCAACTCCATCCACTGTGGGAGAAAGCAGCAAACCGAGGCCCCCCGGCGGGGCACTGGGGAAGTTCCCACTCGTAACAGAACAGCGGTCGGGCAGCGCCGTCCCCCGCTGTCAGCTCTGCTGGCCTCTTGCAACGCACCAGTGAGACTAAGGGAGGCGGGCGGGAAGCGAAAGCCCGGAGCTCGGCTCAGCCGCGGGCGGAGTCCTGGAGCTCCCGGAGCCGCGCTGCACTCGAGGTGGTCACACCGCCCTTCTCCGGGAGGCACCGTGTGCGGTCGGAGGACCTGAAAGGTCCGCTCCCCCACGAAAGGCCCTTCCGAGAGCTTGAGCCGCGCAGGGTCCGCGCTCCGGCCGCCCCAGCCCGCGCCCACGGTCCGCGCCTTACCTGCCCGCGGCGAGTCCGGCAGCCCCTTGACAGGTCCCACCAGGCGCCCCTGGAAAAGTTTCCGAACTTCTTCGCAGCTCTGCACGCCCTCGCTTCGGATAGACCCCACGAGAGCCAGCAGGAGGAGACAGCGAGAGCCCACGCGCCAGGTCTGCGCGCCCATCCTCGGCGTCCCAGGCACGCCTTCCCTCGCCGCGGACCCCACTCTCCCCGCGCGCCCCGCGCTGCAGACGCTGGAAACGGCTCGGCGGCGCGATCCGGCGCGGGCGGGAATCCGGCCGCTCCGGGACCCCGGCCTCACCTTCGCCTAAGGTGCCCCGAGACAGACCGCGGCGCTCCCGGGCAGAGCGCCGCCGGGTCTCCCTCTCCGGCGGGAGCGAGATGGCGCGGCGCGAGCGAGGACAACGGCTGGCGCCGCACGGAGCCCGCGAGCCTCCGGCCCTGGCCACCGCCGCGGTCGCCGCGGGCTGCACCGCCAGATGCCAACCTGAGACTCGCCCGCGGGTCGCGCTCCGCGGCAGGCCCCGCCCCGTGGCTAGGCCCCGCCCCCCGCGACGCCACGGGCCGCGCCCGCCCCGCTGCTGAGCCGCTGTCCGCGCGGCCCGGCTGGAGAAACAGCCGGGCGGCGTTGCCTGGAGCACGGAAACAAAACGAAACCCGACCTCCCTCTCCCCATCCGTTCCTGGGACCAGAAGTCTGATGAAAAGAAGAGCTCGGAGAAGACAAAATATGAGAAATACCAACTAGAACTAAGATGAAATACTTCCCTAGAATGGTCTTCAGTGCAGAGAAATTTGTATTTGAATTGCATGAAATGGTATCTGGGCATAATACAAAATACAAAAAAAAAAAAAATTATACTTAAAGATCTCAATTGTGAAGCTCGATAGCAGTTGGTTTTAAGAGTATACAGGAGAAGCTACTTTTTAAAAATTGTTTTATGTCACCACTTTGGAATATTTTTCGTATTACGATTTTGTGAAAGAATTTAGAAGTCATAAAAATTACATGTAAACAGTATAGCGTCCTTGCCTTGACAGTAAAGTCCAGTTTCTTCTCTTATTACCCGTTAGCCTCATATTTTGCTTCCGTACTTTTAATCTATAAGGGCCCTTCTGAGCTTTACCACTTCTCTAATTTTAAAAACATTTCTCAGAGATTTACTAAGGCAAAAATGCTCAGGAGAGATTCTCACAAGGAAGAGACGAAAATGAAGACTTTTAACGATTTTAAAATGACACAGGAATTTCGTCAATTTACAAAAGGAATGCATCAGAAACCAAAAGCCAGAGGACCAAGTGTATTTCTGAAATGTGATTGACTCAACACTAAGCCTGTGAATGACAAGAGTGTTTCACCTTCTATAGGCACCTGAAGAAGTCCTCCTCCAGTAAAACAAAACTACTTAAAAGCATCAGGCCAGGGGAACTATAAATGCTCTAACCACTTAAAGGGAATTTATTCTCATATTTAAACGTTTGCCAAGAAATAGAGATGAATAATTTTGTCTTAGTTAAGTGTCATGAGACTTTTAATGACCACTGATATCAAAGGCAGAGCTTTCAGCAGTAGATTGCTTGCTTGCTCTAAAACCATCCCAGGGCAATGGCTGAGATACTTCTTCATGGAAATAGTGCTTACTTGGCTTTTGACATCAATTCCATGAATACTAGACATTTTATAAGACACTTTCTCAATAAATGAGAATAAAAGAATAGCTTAATTCAAGGACTTCAAGCAAAGCTTTATATATGTATGCTGATGGGGAGAAGGGTGGATACTACCCCTGTGAATCTTCTTCCCTAGCCACCATGTGTGGAAAGACTACTTGGAAGTCAGCTCTACCTACAAGAAAAAAAAAAATGACCATGAGAATGTGTACTGTACTTAGATGCCAGACAATATTCTAAGTGCTTTTTAAGGATACTAAGTCATTCATTTAATCTTTATAACAACCCTATAAAGTAGTTACCACTGTTATCACTCTTTTACTGATGAGGTAACAGGTTCAGAGAGGTGAAGTGATTTGCCCAAGGCCAACATAACAATTAAATTGTAGAACCAGAAGTCAATCCTAGGCCTTGAAATCCAGAATGTTTGCTATTAACCACAGGCTCTCCTCAACCACTCCATAGAACTCTACACCAAAGAACCTATTGGGTTACATTCAGTAAAATATGTTACTTATATGTTAGGTCCCTATATGTTAATATTAAGGCTAATAAGTCCTTACGTTTTCTCTTTTTTAATATTTATTTGATTTTGGCTGTGCTGGGTCTTTGTTGCTGTGCACTGGCTTTCTCTAGTTGCCCCAAGCAGGGGCTACTCTCTGGTTGCTTCTCACTGAAGTGCCTTCTTGTTGCATGAGCTCTAGGACGCAAGGGCTTCAGTAGTTGTCACACGCGGGCCCAGTTGCCCCACGCTATGTGGGATCTTCCCAGACCAGGGATCAAACCCATGTCCCCTGCATTGGCAGGCAGACTGTCAATCACTGGACCACACAGAAATCCGAAATCCCTAGGTGTTTCCAGAACTTCTTTTTCTTCTTAACCAAGCTTTCTCCTTGATTGATTTGATCATCACAGAGTAGCACTAAAAGGATCTCAGAGTTTACTTGGTCCAGTTCATTCACTTGGAATCTCCAAAACAATCTGTCTTACGAGGGGAAAATGACAAACATTGAGAATTATTGGTGGTTCAGTAAAAACCAATCAACTTAGAAATATTCATTGAACATACTGTATTTTTTACCCACTGAGCCATGAGGGAAGTCCTTACTGTATTTTTAAGAAACCATACGCTAAGCATAATAGGAATTACAGAGGCATGTAAACAAGCTCTCTTCTCTGTGTTTTTGCAATTTATTTCAGCAGAATAATTAGATGGAAAGTTATATATAGAAGTGGAGTAGGGTCTAATGAGAAAATAAATACGTTTAGTCCACATAAAATGCCCCCACTTACAAAAAATAATTATTTTATTTCTACCTCTTTATTCTCTACTGCTACCAACCATGGATGAACTTGAAGACAAACTTCCTTCTTCCAACCAGAATACAATACCAAAGTGCCTTTTACATGAATGCCCTAGAGCAAAACCTCTACACACTGTACTATAATCTTTTGATCAATTTACCTGTAAAGATTACAGATGAAGCAAGGAAGAATTTTTGTAATTTGATAGTGATAATGCCTCATTTTTCAAAGGTTATTCAATAAACACTTATTGAATACCTTTTATATAATAGGCACTGTGTTTTGCTTTTGAAATACTGTTAGAAGAATCTCTAAATGATCATTATTTAAAATACACTTTAGTATTCTTCTAAATGTAAAGCTTCTAAGTAACTATTTACAGTGTATCAACTCAATACCTCATAAAGAGGAATAAAGAAACTCCAACATGGGTTAGGAGATCTGATGATACCACATTGCCTTCCAATATGACTATCAATTTAGGCTAATACCAGCCACTAAAGCTCACCCTCAGAAACTGGTTGACGTTAACTCTTGTGCCCAATCAAAATTAATAGTTAATATTTTTAAAGGGGTTGCAGGTATTATTATCTCATTTAATGTTTCAGCCACCTCATGAGACAGTTACTATTATACAACTCATGAGGAAACAGAAGTATGAAGAGATTAAATGGAAGCCAGGCATGCCAGCTTCTGCACTCCCTTAGCCACCACCGCTCCTGCTCTGCACAGCAGACACCTGTTTCGTGGCCCCTTGACTCAGTCTGTATCACATATGGGTAGAAACCCAGGTACTCCCTGCTTTTCCTTTGGTAGAGTCAGCAGACCTCATCTCTGTAGTGGTCCAGAGACATGCAGTGGCTCCAACCCTGGTTCAGCAGTACCTTCCTTTGCAGCCACCTGAGGTCCTCCTTGCTCCTGCCTCCTCCCTCCGGTAAACTTTGGATCATGAGAACTATATTGTAAGGGCTAAAATTCCATGTGCTACCTTGACATCTTGGAGCCTCCTAAGGGTCCCAAAGGTCTACAGGTGTGTTCTACAGATATGACCCCCACCCTACCCAGCAGGAAAAGATCCCTCCCAGACCAGCTTCCCTATCAGCCAGACCAGCTCCATCCCACCTTATCTTCAACCCAACTGGTTTCTCTTCCCTACAGTCCAGTGAAATTATCAAACAAGTAAATCACATCCTCCATGAGAACCAGGGGTCACCTAACCCTCTCGTCACTACAAAGCCTGCCTGTAACAGCCCTACTGGTTCACTCTGCTTCCAAGTGGACCCTTGTGTGGCCCTGCATGGCATGCGGTGTCTTCCTTCCCTGGCCTGAGTATGTGTGACTTATATAAACTGCTGCCTCATCTGCCCATCATGTATTTGGCCATCTCATTCTTAATTAAGAAGGGGAACCCTTCCTTCATCAATGAGGTAAGTAGAAGGCAATACAAGTGCTTCCAGCTAGCTGTTTCCCCCCAGAATCCTGACTTTTGCCTTGTCCTACCTTCTCACTCTTCTAAACACTGTCCTATTAAAGGGAGCCAAATTGGAGGTCAGCCCCAGTTGACCCTAGAAATGAATTTCTGCCACCAAGTAATCAGAAGGAAACTGAGGGATCCTCTCCTGTTGTCTCCTTAGGTCAAGAGAGCAACCGTTGAGAAAAAGCTGCCTGCAGGTGAGAGCTGGTGGCAAATTACAACATTCCATTAAAACCCAGTATATTAACGCATATATATGGAATTTAGGAAGACGGTAACGAGAACCCAGCATACGAGACAGCAAAAGGAACACAGATGTATAGAATACACTCAGGGCCTCTGTGGATGAGGGAAAGGGTGGGATGATATGGGAGAATGGCATTGAAACATGTTAATTATCATATGTCTAAGCAATAGCCGGCCCAGGATTGATGCTTGGGACTGGTGCAACGAGATTTCCTGGGGGGAGGGAGGAGGGAGGGGGGTTATGGAGGGGGAGCATATGTGAACCCATGGTGATATCATGTCATTGTTTGGCAAAACTAATAAAAAAAAAATGTTTAATAAGAAAAAAAAAACCCTCAAAACCAGACCCCAAGTTGAAATGTACATGGGAGTCAGTGGGAAACTGATCAGCAAACAGTTTCAAGCATACACTTCCTAAAAAGACCTACTGCTAATGTACATTTCCAATTTGAAAACCTCCTCTTCTCATCACCAGTACATGTTTATCAATGATTTTGAAATATTTTAGATGCACATGTCATTATCCCACAGTATATATGCTTCAAGGCAAAGACAATGTAACTATTTCTCAAAAAGCATTAGATAAACCAACTGTTCCTATATGGAAGTTTCAAAAGTATTTCATACTGTATTTAATTTTACATGGTTTTGTGCTTGCAGTTTCTAGTGAAAGACAGTTTATTTTCTTTCAGAGAATTTACTGAGAAAGAAAATTATTAGCTGTTCTAAATGAAAATGAAAGCCTCAGAAAAGACACAAAAGGAAGGAACCCAGGAACACTCAATGAGCTTATAAAACAATTTCTTCAAATGATTTTCTTCTAGTCTATATCTAGAAAGAAAGTGAAGTCACTCAGTTGTGTCCAACTCTTTGCAAGCCCATGGACTAGGGAAGCCCTAGTCTATATCTAAGAATGTAAAAACTGTTTTCCAAAGTTATGATATACATTACATGTGTAAACTATAGTACATTATAGGGGCATCCCTTGTGGCTCAGCTGGTAAAGAATCCGCCTACAATGCGGGAGACCTGGGTTCGATCCCTCAGTTGGGAAGATCCCCTGGAGAAGGCAAAGGCTAACCACTTCAGTAGTCTGGCCTAGAGAATTCCATGGACTGTATAGTCCTTGGAGTCGCAAAGAGTCGGACACGACTGAGCGAATTTCGTTTCTACTTCTGTAGTACATTATGGTGAAAAGGACTACAGTACAAATTTCCCTCATTTGCAAATGTAGATATTTGTACCAACTAATATATATGACCCCAACTATTTTTGATTAACAAATGAGTAAAATCCACATTTAAAATTCAATTTCATCATTAATTATGCCAATATTTTAAAGAAAGACAATTGCATTAAATAAATTCAGAACATGAATATCTAGAACATGTTAATATATTATCCCATAAAACAAAAAAAGGTTGTTCAGAAATTAAACTAGGCTAAAAAAAAAAATGTATACTTGTTTGCTGCTGGTTGTTTAATGTGGAAACTAAAGGGCTGCAAAACTGTATCTGCTGGACTATAATCCTGATGAGGTCTAGTGAACCTGCCATGCCCACCTCTATCCTCTGATCAGTGGCTGACTACGTTTTGTGCACATCCATAACTTTACTGAATGAATTTGTCCCCTATGAGTCTGATGTTCTCAAGTGCCCTGTAGTAGATTCTGCGATTATTTTTAAGCAACAGTCAGCCTTAACTTCAATTTAACTGCTACATTTTATATTACCTTCAAAGAGAAAAATATCACTATCTGATTGAATGGTATCAATAAACACTTTTAAAACCAGGTTATAACTTCCGGACTAAGATTATGTGTGGATATTGCATCATCTGGTGTTTGACTTTCAATAAATCTTTGATGTCTGTTTTACTTCTTTTCATTTCCTTTTCTATGATAAAAATGTGAGGTCAATGTCTTAAACATTTAATGTTACTATCAAATTAATTATTTAGTTCAGAGCTAAAGAACTGGTTTTCTAATTGTTTTCCTACAGCTTCAGATATTATAATATCTTAAATATTAATATCTTCAGATAAGAGGAATTTTAATACTATACATTAAGTATTTTCCAGAATGATTATTCATTATCTGTGTCATTTTGGACAAGTTGTTAAACCACTCCGATACTCCTTCCTTACTGTTGTTGTTGAGTCACGAAGTCATGTCCAACTCTTTTGTGACCCCATGGACAATAAAGCCTGCCAGTCTCCTCTGTCCACAGGATTTTCCAGGCAAGAATCCTGGAGTAGGTTGCCATTTCCTTCTCCAGGGTATCTTCCCAACCCAGGTATCAAACAGGAGTCTCCTGCATTGGCAGGTGGATTCTTTACCACTGAGCCACCCGGGAAGGCCTCTATCCTTATTACCTACATAAAACAAGGAGTAAATACAATACCTGTGTTATAATGTTCTTGATAGGGTTAACTGAGATAACATATGTGAAGTATGTTTTTCAATCCTTGGTTTATATAAGTACTTAATAAACAGACATTATATTTCTTCTCCATTGGAAAAATACCTGTCATGAATTCCTGATCTGTTAGTTACATCTTGAATGTAATTAGGACAATAAACTCATCCTCTGAACTCAGTAACTATTCAAACCAAAATCTTTTGCTCGCTTCATATTCATAGTACAGTTTCTTCATATTATTTAGAATTTATGTACCTCTCAAATTATCTTGTGGTGGAGTGTGGGTAAAGGCAAAAAGGAGCTTGATTTCAACTCAGTGTAGGGAGAGGAGAGTCTAAGTCACTCAAGGTCATGACCTAAAAGTCTTTTTTAAAAGGAAACAGTACACCTCTCAGAACATAATGAGCATTTACAGCAAGAACTGGCAACTAATTATCATCAGCTTTTTTTTTTTTTTATTGTTTTTGCCATACATTGTCATGATATCACCATGGGTTTACATATGCTTCCCCCCCCGCCGCCCCCCCCCCCCCCCCCCCCCCCCCCCCCCCGGGAAATCTCGCTGCACCAGTCCTGAGCATCAATCCTGGGCTGGCGATTGATTAGACACATGACAATTAACATGCTTCAATACCCTTCTCCCATATCATCCCACCCTTACCCTCATCCACAAAGTCCACGAGTCTATTCTATACATCTGCGTTCCTTTTGTTGTCTCCCATGTTGGGTTCTCGTTACTGTCTTTCTAAATTCCATATATATGTGTTAATATACTGTATTGTTGTTTTTGCTTCTGGCTTACTTCACTCTGGATAATGGGCTCCAGTTTCGTCCATCTGAGAAGAATTGCTTCAAATGAATTTTTTTTTAATGCTGAGTAATATTCCATTGTGTATATGTACCACAGCTTTCTTATCCATTCATCAGTTGATGGGCATCTAGGTTGTTTCCATGTCTTAGCTATTGTAAACAATGCAGCGATGAACATTGGGGTACACGTGGCTCTTTCAATTCTGGTTTCCTCGGTGTATATGCCCAGCAGTGGGATTGCCGGGTCATATGGCAGGTCTATTTGCAGCTTTTTAAGGAACCTCCACACTGTTTTCCATAGTGGCTGTACTAGTTTGCATTCCCACCAACAGTGTAAGAGGGTTCCCTTTTCTCCACATCCTCTCCAGCATTTATTGCTTGTGGACTTTTGGATGGCAGCCATTCTGACTGGTGTAAAGTGGTACCTCATTGTGGTTTTGATTTGCATTTCTCTGATAATGAGTGATGTTGAGCATCTTTTCATGTGTTTGTTAGCCATTTTTATATCTTCTTTGGAGAAATGTCTGTTAAGTTCTTTGGCCCACTTTTTAATTGGGTTGTTTATTTTTCTAGAATGGAGCTGCAGGAGTTGTTTGTATATTTTTGAGATTAATTGTTTGTCTGTTGCTTCATTGGCTATTATTTTCTCCCATTCTGAAGGCTGTCTTTTCACCTTGCTTATAGTTTCCTTTGTTGTGCAAAAGCTTTTTAAGATGCAAAGTGTAGACACTACTAATGATAAAGCCTCATAATTGATAATTATCTTTGATTAACGAGGAGGCAAGCTCTTCCAGAGGCTTTCACTGCCGTGTACCATTGTCATAATTGATCTTTAATTGTTCCATCTAAAAATTCCTTTTATCATATGTTTAATCTTTGCTATTCATAAATAAGGTCCATGAACAGGCCTTATTAACTACCCCTATATGTGATATCACTTTACAAATTCTTTGCAGTTTAATTAGCATTCAGTCTAATTCCTTATATTTGCATATGAAAAGGTACAAGCAGTTCATGCTCTCAGGCAGAAAGGAGAAATCCCTTGCTCTGACCACTTTTGAATTCCCTTCTTGATCCAGATTTTGTGAGAAGAGAGAACAACCCTCTCTCTGGTTGTGCCTGGGGAGATTTTACATAATTGCCAACTTTCTGCTCCTGGAGGAGAACTGTATTCTGGTCTTTCTGATCTTGGGGGAGGGAAACATCATCAGATCTACTGAATTTCATATAATATATTTCATCCCAATTTTCCCTCACTCTTCTTTTTCTGTTCATATTCTCAAATGATCTTGGAACTGTTCTCCTGATGCTCATAAATCACATTTGTCCAATTTTTTTTGCATGATCTACCAAACCTGAGATTGCTATGCCCTCTCTGAAAGTCTCTAACTCTCCAGCTTTCTTGGCAGTACCATCCTAGTGCTCCTAGCTCTCCGTTTCTTTTTCTATTCTTTTGCCTCTTTCTCTCCCTTTCCTGTCTCCTAATGGTTAGTATGTCCCAGGGCTTAGACATTAAGACTTGCTCTTCCTTTACTACATATTTCTAGGAGGATGTGCCGGGTTGATTAACGTTCCCCTCGAAAAATTCACATCCACCCACAACCTCAGATATAATTAATTAAAGGATATTGAGATGAAATTACCCTTGATTTATTTAGCGTGAGTCCAAAATCCAGTGACTAGTGTCCTTTTAAGAAGAGGAAAGGACACAGAGAGGGAGAGGGAAAAGAGACGTGAAGAGGGAGGCAGAGACTGAGTGATGCAGCCACACTCCAAGGAGTGCCAAGGATTGCTACAACCACCTGAAGCTGGAAGAGAGGCACGAAGGATTTCTTCCTCAGAGCCTCCAGGAGAAACCAAACCTGCTGACATCCTGATTTCAGACTTCTGGCCTTTTGAACTGTGAGGAAAAACATTCTGTTGTGTTAAGCCACAGAGTCTGTGGCTTTTGTGGGTAACTAGTTATGGCAGTCCTAGGCAATGAATGCCATGAGTACCCACAACCTAACTGGTTCTCATACCTTCACTTTTGGCGCCTGTTCTCAGTATTCACAGGCCTTTCCCTCCAGGTCTGCCCTCTCCTCTACCTCCTCTGCTTTTTAATATGGGTATTCTACCATTAGGGCTTCCCTGGTAGCTCAGCTGGTAAAGAATCCGCCTGCCCCTCAGGAGACCCTGGTTCGATTCCTAGGTTGGGAAGATCCCCTTGGGGGAAGGCATGGCAACCCACTCCAGTATTCTTGCCTGGAGAACGCCGTAGACAGAGCAGCCTGGGGGGCTATAGCCTATGGTGTCAAAAGAGTCGGACACGACTGAGTGACTAAGCACAACACATCCTATCATTATCTCAAATTCGAATTTCACCAAAGGGACCTTAGGGTCTTCCCCGCAGTTTACACTCTCCCTCATCCATGGGTTTCTTAATTAATTTAATGAACACAACACCCTGAAGTCTGTTCTTTTTATTAATAAAATCATTCTTGCTAATCCTGAATGTTCATAACCTCTCTCTCCTCTAATGTTTCTGTGTAATATAAATTATAAGACTTGGCAATTTCCAACTATCTCACTCTTTCTCATTAAGTTAGCAGTTGATTGCATTATATTCCAGGGAGTTTATTGCCTAAAAATCTCTTCCTAATCTGAATTATCCTCCTGGGCTCAGGTCATTCAGTTTGTATCAGGCCTGTACTCTATTTTTAAAAATTAAAATATTATTGAATTGAATTGAATATTTTTTATTGTAATAAATTCAAGAAAGACTTTTTTCTTTACAATATTGTGTTGGTTTTGCCATACATTGACATGGGGGTGTACCTGTTTTCCCCTTCCAGGACCCCCCTCTCACCTCCCTCCCGATTCCATCCCTCTGGGTCATCCTGGTACACCACCCCTGAGCACCCTATATCATGCATCAAACCTGGGCTGGCTATTCATTTCACATATGATAATTTACATGTTTCAGTGCCATTCTCCCATATCATCCCACCCTCACCCTCTCCCATAGAGTCCAAAAGACTGTTCTATACATCTGCGCCTCTTTTGCTTTCTCGCATGCAGGGTTATTGTTACCATCTTTCTAAATTCCATATATATGTGTTAGTATACTGTATTGCTGTTTTTAAAAAAATTGTCTGCAGTGAACAGCATGTGGGATCTTAGTTCCCTGACCAGGGATCAAATGAGCGTCCCCTGCATTGGAAGGATGGAGTCTTAACCACTATACTACCAAGGAAGTCCCTTGAATTGAATTATTAATTGATGGCAAAGCAGACTCCAGCCTCTAACTCTGTGTTTCTTCAAATACAGTTCAGGGAATACCAGCATCATATCATAGATTCCTGGGCTTCATCCAAAAATAGATTCTTGGTTTGGGATCCAGAGTAATTTTCAAAATACACTTAAGCAAGCTCAATATTTAGACTGAATGAAAACCCTTTACTTTGCTTTAAATCCATTCTCTTTCCTACATAAACTGATTGTTTCTTCCAGAGGGAGAGAAATTCATCATTTGCCACCCTCTGCAATATTCCTTGTTCATTTCTATTTTAAAGCATCAGTTGAACCTAAATTACTTCCTTCTTTCTCTTTTTCTTTAAAAATTCAAGTTTCCTACAGTATCGTGCCAATCATTATTTGCTGTTCAGTTATATATCATTATTTAAGTTAGTATGTGGTTATGTTTTGTTTTCCTAAGAAAATCTTAAGCTGCCTCATATTGCTCAAAGGATCTAGGAACTCAGTAAGTGTTTGTTGAATCAATGCCTGAAAGAAAGGCTTGGAGCAGCATCTTAAAAGGCTAAACAATTATCATAGGAGACCTAGATGTATACTGCCCCATTAGAAAGTAAACTAATGGGGATGGAGGCTAATACTCCTGCTCATTCCACTTGAATATGATTAAGAAGGCTGGCCGATGATAATCTAATAATGATAACACATTTGATATTTGCTCTTCAGAAATCTGAGTGTAGATAGCTAGACAAATTATTAATTTTAAGTCACACTGTCTACTGGTCTAATAGCCATTGAATTCATCATAATACAATAAAATTCAACTTGTAATCTAGGAAAATATTAATGTTTATAAAAGTATAATTTTAAAACTAAAACCATACCAATATGCATTGCTTATTTTAAATATAAGTTATTTCATTGACTGATAAATATCTATGGAACATAACACATACTATGCAAGTCAAAATATTGGTTATTTGGTCCATGACATATTAACCATGGAAACTAAATACAGAATGATCTCTGTTGCTCTTTATGAAGAGGAAAATATAAATATTCTGCAGAGAGAATATTTATATAAGTTTATCTGATTCTACAATACACAGATTCTATTGCCTGCTTTATCTTTTTAAATCTAAGTAACTAATCACAAATAATCCTTTAAGGAACTTTCTCTGCAATCATAAAGCAACATGTTTTTTAACTGTGCCTTGGCATTCAGTAATTAGTTTATGCCTCTCCAGAAGAGAAAAAAAAAGTTTACGGGTTTCAAAATTCAAAACACATTCCCTGCATTCTGTATTCCTCATCCTCACTTTAGATATTACCTAGAGAAAAACTGAAGAAACCATCACACTAGATCTGCAAGACCACTCTGCCCAGACATTTAACACAGTGAATGCTCCCTCAGAATCTCAAAAGCATTACCTAAACCACTCACTCAGACCAAACCCCTGACTTCTTTATCAATACCAATGTGCCCTGAATCATTTCCCTGATTCATCCCAACATCAGAGCACCTACAGGCCAGGCTCCGTTTCAAGTACAGAGCTAGAGATGCAGAGCTGAATCACATGCCATCTCTTCCTCAAAAAATGTTCAATTCAGAAAGACAGGCAAGCACACAAACAAGTGAGGGCCATAAAGTGTTCTAGCTGCCCTGATCAGCGTGCAAAGAAAGGCTTCAATGGCTTCACTAGACAGAAGGCTCAAGAAGCAAGTTGTTTGTCTGGGGCAGTTGCTTAATTCATGTCCTTTTGAAGAGTTCAAACTGCACTTGAATCAAACAGAAACTTTATAATAAAGTACAAATATCTCCTTATGACAAGTCATTGTATCTAAGGGGATATCTATGTAAATATGTTGAGAATCATAGGGTTTTGAAAGCATAGATTCATGCTCTCAGAGAACTAATAAAACGTAATCCATATATCACATCATCAATATGATAGAATGTAATGCTGTCGGTAAAATTTATACTTTAAAAGTTGCAGATTACTTGAGGGATATTGAATGAGAAAACTAAGATTAAAATATAGACAGAACATGATTGCAGCCACAGTAAAAGCTGCAAAGAAAACAAGATGATAAAAATACACTAACTTATTTCTGGTTTATTACTCTCTTTTTTATAGAATCAGATTTTTCTAATTCATACTTGTAATCTGAAAACAAGCATTTTAAACAAATAAAATTCCACACTTTCATCATAAAAGGAATCTACATTCCACCACATTAGAGGAAGGTAAACTAAAAGACAAGTGGAAGCAAAGAGCCCTATGAGAAAATGCTTAAAGATCTTCATCATCCAGATAACCATGATGGTGTGATCACTCACCTAGAGCCAGACATCCTGGAGTATGAAGTCAAGTGGGCCTTAAAAGCATCACTACGAACAAAGCTAGTGGAGGTGATGGAATTCCAGTTGAGCTATTTAAAACCCTAAAAGATGATGCTGTGAAAGTGCTACACTCAATATGCCAGCAAATTTGGAAAACTCAGCAGTGTCCACAGGACTGGAAAACGTCAGTTTTCGTTCCAGTCCCAAGAAAGGCAATGCCAAGAATGTTCAAACTATCACACAATTGCACTCATCTCACACGCTAGCAAAGGAATGCTCAAAATTCTCCAAGCCAGGCTTCAACAGTACATGAACCCTGAGCATGCAGATGTTCAAGCTGGATTTAGAAAAGGCAGAGGAACCAGAGATCAAATTGCCAACATCTGTCGGATCATCAAAAAAGTAAGAGAGTTCCAGAAAGACATCTACTTCTGCTTTATCGACTATGCCAAAGACTTTGACTGTGTAGATCACAGCAAACTGGAAAATTCTGAAAGAGATGGGAATACCAGACCACCTGACCTGCCTCCTGAGAAACCTGTATGCAAGTCAAGAAGCAACAATTAGAACTGGACATGGAACAACAGACTGGTTCCAGATAGGGAAAGGAGTACATCAAGGCTGTATATTGTCACCCTGCTTATTGAACTTATATGCAGAGTACATCATGCAAAATGCCAGGCTGGATGAAGCACAAGCTGGAATCAAGATTGCTGGGAGAAATACCAATAACCTCAGATACACAGATGATGGCACCCTTGTGGCAGAAAGCAAAGAACTAAAGAGCCTCTTGAAGAAAGTGAAACAGGAGAGTGAAAAAGTTGGCTTAAAACTCAACATTCAGAAAGCTAAGATCATGGCATCTGGTCCCATCACTTCATGGCAAATAGAGGGGAAACAATGGAAACAGTGAGAGACTTTATTTTGGGGGCTCCAAAATCACTGTGGATGGTGACTGAAGCCATGAAATTAAAAGGTACTTTCTCCTTGGAAGAAAAGCTATGTCAACAGTATATTAAAAAGCAGAGACAATACTTTGCCAACAAAGGTCCATCTTCAAAGCTATGATTTTTCAGTAGTCATGTATGGATGTGAGAGTTAGACTATAAAGAAAGCTGAGCACTGAAGAATTGATGCTTCTGAACTGTGGTGTTGGAGAAAACTCTTGAGAGTCCCTTGGACTGCAGGGAGATCAAACCAGTCAATCCTAAAGGAAATCAGTCCTGAATATTCATTGGAAGGACTGATGCTGAAGCTGAAACTCCAATACTTGGCCACCTGATGTGAAGAACTGACTCATTTGAAAGGACTCTGATGCTGGGAAAGATTGAAAGCAGGAGGAGAAGCGGATGATAGAGGATGAGATGGTTGGATGGCATCACCAACTTGATGGACGTGAGTTTGAGCAAGTTCAGGGAGTTGGTGATGGACTGGGAAGCCTGTTGTGCTGCAGTCCATGGAGTCACAGAGTCTGACCCAACTGAGCGACTGAACTGAACTGAACATTGCTATCACAAGAGATTTTCAGATTTTTTTTTTAAATTTTTGGATATTCGATAGGAGTTTGTAACTGCTCATTTTGCAGCTCAGTAAATTTTTATTAAACATGAATCTTTATATCCAAGTTAATTAATTTTCCTGAATGCAGTTTGAGGAGTCTGCGCCAGTGGGTTAAAGCAGTTAAGTGGAAGCATGTCAGGCCCTTCAAGTTAATCAAGAGGTACTGAGTTACCATGAGCCCTCCTCCTGCTCTCTGTGCTCCTGCCCACGTGGACTCAACACTCCCCTCTCCTCCAGTAACTTGCTTGATGGGGAATCAGAGAGGCTACCGAGAGGAGGCAAAACCAAGGCACTCTGAACAGCCAGTAGGGAAAATATAAACAGTAAATCTCAACAACTACCTAAAAAGAGCCAAAGGGACCAAAAAATGTGATACTGACATGTTTGTGCTATTTGTATTTTCATTTGAAAAATGCTGTAAATAAAATACAGTGTTGCTGTTACTTTATTATTATTTGACTAAATGTATTCTCAAAAGTTTCTCTGCAGTATTTTTTGTGTTAAGTTTCTTAAAAAGAAAGTCACTTTTAATCACATTACTTTTTTTAAAAAATGGCAAATTACTTCCTTCTCATCAGCCCCTGGATCTAGTCAAAATTTCCCTTTATCTTTAATATTCTGTTACCTTATGCCAGTCTCTCAGAGTCTCCAGGTTTTCTAGAGGGACTGAGCTAAATCGCCTGTTTAACTCTTCTGGCTATGAAATTCTATACAAATTTTTATATGTTATTGTCTCTAAACAGGGGATCCTGAGAAACAACAAGCAAAACTTGTTAATGCTTAAATGAACTAAGACAAATGAATTCTCACTATTTAGATAGATTTGAAAAAGTGACACACAATTAACTTCTGAGTTTCCATATTCTACAAATACATAAAGACAACCCCAAATATATCTGAATTAAAACAAGATAGATAATCTTAGTAGTAACACAGAAAATAAGTCTGCCTCTGCAAGAAAGGTGGTAGGTGGCCTTGTCTCATGATTTGGGTAACTCAGGATTTAAAACAGTTTCACATAATGCAAAGTTAAGGCCGTCTTATTATATTTAGTAGCACTAGTGATATTAGCAGTAGCCTTTTTTTACTACATGCCAGGCTCTGCGGTAAATGGTTAATGCTCACTTTTTCATTAATCCATGCTATACCCTGTAGGTGCAGTTATAGTTCCTGTTACACACATGAAAGAAATTAAGGCTCAGAGAAGTTACGTAACTCGAGGAGCTCACAAAGCCAGTGAATAGCAGGAATGGATCCGGAGCCCAGGTCTGCCTGACCTGACTGTGCTCTAAACCATCATCCTAGGGCTGTCACTCTGCTCACCAAAGGCCTCAACAACACACCATTGTCCATTACAGTGTGCCATTTCAGGTCCTTTTTGAGCTGAAACCCAACCTACCTCTTCAGAATTGTTTTTCACTGTTCTTTCTTAAAACATACTTCATTGAAGTCAAATCACATCACTTCTTTTCCCATCTTTGTGCCTTTGACTAAGTTGTTGGTTCCTAAACCTTTATTCCCAATCCCTAAACATGTCTCAAATTATACTCATTGTTCATGAAACCACTTTGTCTTATATGGCAGCCATGATCCCCTCCTCCACTCTTGTATTACTTCATTCGTTCCTCTTCTACGGCATTTATCACCTGATTACTACATATGATAGTTCATACGTCTTGATTTCTCACCTCTACTAGAGTGAAGGACTTGTCTACAGAATCAATGAAGAATTCATTTTGGTAGCTTCAAAGCACTCATGTGGCTTAGGTGGTAAAGAATCTGCCTGCAATGTGGGAGACCTGGGTTTGATCCTTGGGTTGAGAGGATGCCCTGGAGAAGGGAAAGGCTACCCACTCCAGTATTCTGGCCTGGAGAATTCCAGGGACTGTACAGAGTCCAAAGAGTCAGACACAACTGAGAAACTTTCACTTCACAGAATATTAGTATTTATTTGTTCTCAAACAATCAGAAAATTTCAAACGAATATTTTAAGGTCCTGTAACATGCATTACAAACTTGAACTGCTCTACTCAAGGAATCATTTAAGAAGGAAACACACACACACTTACACATTACATATGCACACACACACACACTTAAAGAAGTTAAAGTAAGTAAGAGAAGTTAAGTAAAAGTAAAAATGTGAAAATACTGAGATTGTTTTTTTGTTTTGGTTAATTTTCAATGAAATATGAAAAAAGAGGGTCATCCTCACCTACTGAACACTAGGGCTTCCTTTATGTTAAACTTCTTTTTTGATTCTCACAACAATTACTAATTCCTTGAACAAAATATTGTATCTCGTAGTTTTTAAATTTTATCAAAGAAAAATAATTTTAATATATTACTCTTATTTTCCTTTCCAGCTTATCTGTAAGACCCCAAATAAAACCTGTAGCAGAGTTTGCACAATAAAACATCTATACATTTACAGTTAAAGCTAAAACTTTTTCTTGCTATGAAATTTTAATTAGAAGCAGAAAACATGGAACAAATAAACTTTTAATGTGCTCACCAAGTTTTTTTCTGCCCTGGCAGACTATGGAGCTCTGTTTCGGGGGGCTCCACAGCCAACTATTTATGTTGATAACAAAATGTTTGCCATCAATGTCTCGGCTCTGTTTTCCACTTACAGTATGTCTGTTCGTCCTCAGCTGCATGCCTGCTTTCACTTCCCTAGAAATTCTTCAAGAACTGCATCCATCAGCCTCCTACTCTCCCAATTATATTTATAACACTCTCATCATTAAGTAAAAGAAAAAAAAACAACCAAGTGCCTTAGTTTCATTATTTTCATCACGTTTCAGATTGAATTGCTATCTTTTTTTTTTTTTTTTTAGGCTGCACAGGCCTTTAGCGTGCAAGATCTTAGTTCCCAACTAGGATTCGATTCTGCACCGTCTCCAGTGGAAGCACCATGTCTTAACCACTGGACACCAGGGAAGCCCCATTCATGTTATTGCGTTATGTCACAGGTGTTCCTTTCTCTTTAAACATATACATGTGGTCAATCATTATATTATCAATTCTCCATCAGGAAAATTTCTGGGATTTACTCTTCATCATTCTTACTAATGTCAGCCCAATCCAAGCTTCAACTTCCCATATTTAGCTATTCTGCAAAAGCCTCTGTGAGTTCCAGGGTGAAAGTCGGTCCCTTCAAAAACCAAGGTAGTTAAATACAAAAGAGAGCTGAACATAAAAAAAGGAGAAGTTAGTTACAAAGATCTCAAGTGCCTACAAATTGCAAACACAGAATAAATCTATTCATGAATATTAAAAGGATGGAGAATTAAATTGTGAATACAACATTTTCTTACTGTAAAATTTCATCTTAAGTTATTCTACATGATGCCTTTCATAGTAAGTTTCCAGTTCCTGACTTATCCCAGATTTTTACTGTCTAGAAATAGATCTAACAGTTGTGGCCACAGATGGAAAATGCCCATCAGTGAAAAATCCAAGATACTAATCATTACACAAATATTTTTCTAGTAGCTGTTTTTGGAATTGTTACCAGTTTACTGGTTTTTGTTTCCTTTTCCTCCCTAGATGATTATTTTGAATTAGATCATAGCAGATGGTACAGATGACTAGGTTTTCCAGATGTTCTAGAATTTTTTGATGTAAAGACTTCAATTTACAATTGAGGAACTAATAAACATTCTTGCCTAGCTTGAAAAGCACGTTCAATCTCTACATGTTTAAGTAGCAAGTCAAGTTTATTCACCAGAGCCCAGAACTAATTTACTATTCTCAACCTTTTTAATGATTTATTTTCTCCATGTAATCCTAATATAACAACAATAGCTAGCACACCATAATCACCTAGCTGGTATGTTGTATAGATGTACAGACCAATTACACTTAAAAAGTTAAATTTCTGCCTTGCTTAGCAATGAAATAGATCCTATATAATAAAGAATAAGCAGCACAGGGGAGAAACGAGAAAATCATATATTTACTTTGAAATCATACTTTCCAAAATGCTATCCAGAGTCATGCACTTCAGTCACTGTGCTTCCTTACCACTTTCCTTGTGAAATATTCAAAAGAGCCTATCTTGAATTCTGAGGAAGGTTGACCTAGACTGTATTTTACTAAGTTATCTGTATGAATGAGAAACATCTTCCAATGAAATTCCTTACTTTATGATGAAAAAGTAAAGGTCGAGGATGTCCCTGGTGGTTCAGGGGTTAAGACTCTACACTTCCAACGTAAGGATCACAGTTCAATACCTGACTGGGCAACCATAGGCTGCACAGCCATAAACCAATCAGTCAATAAATGTATGTTGTTGTTTAGTCACTAAGTCATGTTCCACTCTTCTGTGACCCCATGAACTGTAGCCTGCCAGTCTCCTCTGTCCAAGGGACTCCCCAGGCAAGAATACAGGAGTGGGTTGCCACTCCCAACCCAGGGATCAAACCTGTGTCTCTTGCATTGACAGGCACATTTTTATACCGCTGAACTACAGAGAAAGCCAAATGCATGCTTAGTGCCAATTTATTTATTTTGTTTAATATTATAGAACTGATAAGAGAAGACAATGTTATAAGATCTCAACTTTGACCTAAGACACAGGCAAGTTGAGGTTTGTGGTGTATTAGGTACCTAGCACTAACATATCTTTTTTAATCTTCACAACTCAAGAGCCAAGCATTATCATTTTCTGCATTTTTTAGATGTCAACTGAAGCACAAAGAGTATGTAGTTGGCCCAAGATCACACAATGAATTAGTGGTGAAGCCAGGACTCCAAACCCAGCTAGTTTGATTTGAAAGGCTATGCTCTTTATAATGTAGACAATCGCAGCAGCCTGTAGTGGGTGACACAACAACTGAGTCTGAGGAGACTTTGTAAATGCCACATGAAAGAACGTGGTGAGCTAAATTCTAGAAATGTGGAAGAGAAGAACCAGAAGTCAAAGAGAAGCATGGAGGAAATTTTACGATCTGTCTAAAATATTAAGGCACCAATAGCTCTAGAGATATCCAGAAATCCTTTAGTCATGAAAATCCCTAAAAATGCCAATAACACAAGCTCAAGTGCTGTTAGCTAAATCACACATTTCTTTCACATCTTATTAAAACTGAGAAGTCTCGTGGATGGTTTTCTATACGAAGAGTTTCAACCTTAGAACTAAAATCAGGTCAAAAATAATATTTCCTTTACAGCATTCCATTTATAAAAATGAATTTCCACCCAATATTTCATAGATTGCATCTAACCTGAATAGCAGGGTTGCTGTTAGTTACTTTAGACCCAAACTCACCAACAGGGTAGGCACTAGCCACAGGCAGCTGTCAAGCACTTGAAAAGTGGCTAGTCCAAACTGAGAAATTCTGTAAGTACAAAACACACATTGGATGCTGAGGAAAACAGAAGTAGGCAAAGTATCTCAGTATTTTTTCTATTAATTACATGGTGAAATTATAATATTTTGGATATATTGGATTAAATATATTATTAATATTAATTTCACCCATTAAATTCATCAGATTAATATTAATTTCTGTCTTTTTTAATGTGACTACTGGAAAATTTTTAAATTACTTTTGTGGCTTACATTATGTTTCTGGTGGAACACTTTTGATCTTTTAAGTGCACTTAGTGAATGTACTAACGTGTATTCACACTATATTACACAGGCTGAATCACATGTTGGTTTTAAAACTTTCCTTCTGAATTCATAACTGATATGACAGTTTCCGATTAAATGCACAATATTCATTCAAATGCATTTTTGTTTTCAAATTCTGCATTGAACACTTAAAAGAGAGCTTGCCTATTTTGGTGCAGCACTTACGAAACAGTTGCAAAGCATTGGAGCCACCAACTGTTCAAAAGTGGCAATACCCAGCTAATTCACTCTTGCAGAACAAGACATAAACATTTGTGAGAAACACAATCCTATGAAGGAAAAAATACTGAAAATAATAAATAGATACTATATATGGCTTCTGTTTTAAACTAATGTACTTTTTCTTTGCATGGAAAATATATTGCCTCACATTTTCAGTAAATTCTGTTTGAAAAATAGAAGGAAATAGTTCAAGAAAAAAGAATACTGATAAGTATATAGAAAACTGTATACAGACTAAAAGATTTCAAGTCAATATTAATGAGTCACTATTAGCTATGCTGTTTGACAATTTTATTTTTTTTTATTTTTTAATTGTTTTTGCCATACATTGTCATGATATCACCATGGGTTTACATATGCTTCCCCTCCAGAACCCCCCTCCCTCTTCCCTCCCTGTTTGACAATTTTAATTGGTATGAAATCAGAGAATAATAACAATAAATCCTTCATGTAACAGAAAACAAAATAGATTATACATAATTTTTAATAGATGTTTTATAATTTTTGTGATTTTTTTAAAAATGTATCCAGAATTGGGGTGGGATATGGCTCTGCTGGTCCTTTCTCTGCAGTGGTTGATGCTGATGTAGCTAATGACTGTTTGTGGCGGTTATCCATCCTCCAAATGCTGGGGGTGCTTCATACAGGACCAGGGCCTCACTATAGTATAGCTGATGGACTGCCTTGGCTCCCACCAGAGTCCCAGAGTTCCCTGGTTGGTTTAATAGAAAGTTTTTCAGGCTTACGTGTCATGTCTTCTGCCTGGGGCTGGAAGTACAGGCAAAATAGCCAACTTAGCAAACGTAAACCTTCGACTGCCCAATCTTAGGTAATAGAGCCCATGACAGACTTCATTCCATCCAGTATGTCTTTTTTGGGTATTTGACAAGTCCAGCAGTGGACGTGCCCATAACTCTAAGCGAACTATAGAGATCTGGTGACATCTGAAAGAAATGTTGCAGATGCTGTGGTCAGAGGACATTAGAATGAATCAGGATGTATTTGTCCTGGTGACAATGTTCGAAGAGGACTGTAAGAAGACGGAGCCAGGCTTAATAAGCCATTTGGGAAGAGAGACAGGAAAACTGTGTTTGGAGACAACTGTGCTGTGTGCCAGGCTGTGCTGTGCTAGGTCACTTCAGTCGTGTCCGACTCTTTGCTATCTGAGGGACCACAGCCCACTAGGCTCCTCTGTCCATGATATTCTCCAGGCAAATATACTGGAGTGGGTTGCCATGCCCTCCTCCAGGGGATCTTCCCAACCCAGGGATCGAACCTGAGTGTCTCATGTCTCCTGGGTCAGCAGGCAGGTTCTTTACCACTAGCTCTGCCTGGGAAGCCCCATATATAGGTATAAGGTACGGAAAGAATGGTAGAAGACCATCTGGAAGAGAAATTCACCTAGCTGCCTGAGTCAAGGGTTCTGTGGGAAGGAGAGCTTGTACATTAAGGAATTTCTGAAGAGAGGAAAAGTAAAGCCCTAGAGCAGAGGAACACATTTTCTGTCCCCTCACTATCCCCCACTGCCAGTTCCCCATGACATGTCTCCAGAGAAAGCAGGTCTCAGTTTAGGATATAAATAATGTTTGATGCTAAATAAAATCTAAAATTCTGTTTCATATTTTGTACTGGGCCATTCTAATTTTTAAATTAAACTGCTTACCCTTGCCATAACTAATGGACTTTTAATTTCTGTGAGTAACCATAAAACTCATGAGTCTGCTCGAGGATTCTTGTGAAACAGAGAGATGACCTGGACTGAATACATTTCAAAGGCAAGGTAGGAGAAATATCTTAACTGTCACTGTAATCACATTCCTTACATCATGCTTGTTCAGCACACAGTTTACATCTGTGGGGTCAAGAGTGTGTTTTTCCTAGGTAGACGATGAATCCTCCATGTATCCTCTGTGAATCCTCCATGTATCCTACTCTGCTTCTGGTGAGAGAAGTCCGTTTTCCTGGGGGGAGTGAGTTACTCCACCTACTTTAGTCACAAAAGAGGATGAATCAGTTTCAGTGAGACTGAGGGGTAGCAGGTAGCAGGTAGCGTTTCACCTCAAAGTCCGTGGGACTCTGCTTTCATAGCTATCATGGAAGAGCTGTATCTTTCGGTTGGGGTTCCTAAGTTGTGGGGGCCACTTTTCCCCCACAATGCGGAAGAAAAGAGAGGAAGATAGTATAAGCCTGTATCATTTTAATCCCAGATCCATGAAGATTTACCATGAAAAATCTCACTTATGTTAGCCCATTAAATTGACATTTTTACTTAACAAGTTTGAGTTGTCACTTGCAACAATAGTTTTGACCAACGTTATAATGTTATTCTTTGACGGAAGAATTATATCTTCCTCTCACTTTTTCACAAACTGAAAGTGAATAAAAATGATCAAACACATAGAGGGTAAGGTAAATTCAAGAAGAAGGCTGCTGGTGCTTGGCTGGAATTCAAACTCAACACAGTGGCGTGGTTTGTGACCTGGTCCTCTTCAGCAAGGTAGGAATCCTTGTGATCATGCAGAAGCATCTTCAGATGTGGTTGCAGGGCATATAGGTATCTGCAGATTTCCATTTAGAGTGAAATTTTCAGACTTCTGTTATTGTCATTTAGTCTGAAGAATTTTCTCCGGTGCTGGACCATCCACAAAGATGTCTGCTTTGGGTATTCCTTTTCTAGTAACTGGTGTCTAAAAAGAAGCAAATTTTCATCAGCGTCTATAGTGTCATTTCAAGGCCTTCAGTCCAAGGATTTACCTTATTCATGTGGCTGAAAATATCTGTCAGATGATCCAATCCATGAATCAACTCTTCCCTGTCAAACTGACCTGGAATTTGGGTTGTTTTCCTCCTCCACCTAACAGAAGTAAAACTTCTGTAAAAGGTTTATTTAAATATCTGAAGACTTGTCTTATGGAAGTTGGCACTTTTATATTTCTTGTTGCGACAAAATCTCTCGAAAGGTAGCAATTCAAGGCCCCATTTAGCTGTCGACTGCTAACACGCCAACTTGTGACCTTGTGTTCCACTCACATGTGACACTTCCTCCACAAAACCAGATGAGTTTCACTCCTTGGGGGTCCATCTGTGCTTGGAGTGACAGGACATTTCTTCCACTTGAAATTTCCTTTGGCAAAGTCTATCTTGAAGATATCGACACCACCAACTTGGTAATTCTGTTTTGATGATATCAGTGGAAAGACAAAAAAGCAGGAGCTGGCCGCACTGGCCTTAATTTCTTTCATTGTATAGTAAAGTAATAGGGAAAATAACAATAACTAACATGAACTCAAATTCAACTTATGCAAATATTAGAATTTGTTGTGATGATTATGTACATGTGTACAACTTGACTGAATTTGACTAAACCATTTTAATAACATTTCATCTAATAACGGGCTTCTCAGGTGGCATTTGTAGTAAAGAATCTGCCTGCCCATGCAGGAGATACAAGAGATACAGGTTCAATCCCTGGGTTAGGAAGATAACCTGGAGGGGGAAATGGCAACCCACTCCAGTATTCTTGCCTGGAGAATTCCATGGACAGAGGAGCCTGGTGGGCTACAGTCCAGGGGGTCACAAAGAGTCAGACATGACTGTAGTGACTTAGCATGCACATAATTTTATGCATGAACTGGTCATAAGTTGACAATGGTTTTAATTCAGATAGTTTAAAAGATAGTATCATTATTTTTTCTTTTAGTTTGTATCAATAGGGATTTTTAAATATATATTCGTGTAAATATAAGAGGATTTCCAATTTGTTTGAGATACAAGGCAGATCTCCTTCCAGATACCAAAATGATACACATGTATTCCTATTATTTTGGAGTGGTTGCTAATTTTACTTAGCTAAATATTAAATTGTCAGACTTTCAGAACAAATATTATTCTTGAATATGAGCCATGCTTTCGAGCTTATAAATATTACATAGTACATAGTACATATCTTTACTATTGACTCAAGTGTAGTAAATATCTTTCTTTCTTAATGATTAACTTAGTGTTATTCATATTACTTATATATACTAAAGCATAAGACTTAAGAAAATTGGTCTTCTAACAGTATCTGCATAGATGAAAGGCTTGAGTAATAAAGAAATAAATAATGACTTCTGAGGATCATATTTATCCTTTAGTAATAATAATAATAATATCTCTTCAGAAACATTCTCTAATTTTGGCTTAAGAGTCATGTTCTCAAATTTATACCAGTTTATTACAAAACATAACTGCCTGAAAAATTGCTTTGGCATTTGTTATATTAAACATTTTGTTAATACATTGTCTTTCCTGCAACTTGATACACCAGTTGAGACAAGTATTGAAAATAGAGAAGGAATAAAAAAGGCAAAAAGGAAGAAAGGAAGGGAGGGAGGGAGGAAGAAAGATCAGTAGGAAAGGACTTTGCCTCTTAAGGAAGTTGTAATTGTTGTTTAGTCTCTCAGTCACGTATGACTCTTTTGCGACCCCATGGACTGTAGCCTGCCAGGTTCCTCTGTCCATGGGATTTTCCAAATAAGAATACTGGAGTGGGTTGCTATTTCCTTCTCCAGCAGATCTTCCTGACCCAGGGATCAAACCTAGGTCTTCTGCGTTGCAGGCTGATTCTTTACAGCTGAGCCATCAGGGAAGCAAGGAAGTGGTAGTATTCTTCTTTTCAGAAAATGAAACATTGCCTATTTACTTGTCTTTCTCCTTGCCTGGGCTGTGAATTCCCTAAGGACAGAAAATTTATCTTTTCCATTTGTATTTTTCTGGTATCTAGCACAGAAGTTGTACATGGTAGATATTCAAGAATATTTGGTATGTAAACAAATGGACAGATAGCATTTCTTTTTTGTTGTTCTGGCAGAAAAGTTAACACTTTTGCTTTCTCTTCCTCTCTGGGGTGCTAATTTTCTATCTAGATCATTTCAACCTATTTGTTATATTTAATGTGGTAGAAGGTACAGAGGCTCTGAGGCCAGGTTGCTTGAGTTCAGATTCTGACTCCATTTAAGGCTGCTCATCAATAGGATTGTTACTGTTTACTTCTTTTGAAGGGGTGCTTCCCGGGTGGCGCCAGTTGTAAAGAACTCACCTGCCAGTGCAGGAGATGTAGCAAGGAAATTTCATCCCTGGATTGGGAAGATCCTCTGGAAGTGGACATGGCAGGCTATGGTCCACAGGGTCGCAGAGAGTCGGACATAACTGAAGTGACTTAGCCCAGCACAGCACAGACCTATATGTGTTCATCTTCATCCTTTGTCTGCTGAGGTTTTCTGGCCCTTAATGCAATAAGATCCATGACATCTTACATGTGTCTGACATCTGACTCATCTGTGCAAATTTGTTACCATGACATAACTTGGTCTCTCCTGACCAATACACATGCCAACAGCTTTTCAATAAAGTCTCTAAACCAAACTCCTCTTTACCTCGACCCCTTTTTATATTCCTTAAGGAACAGATCCTTAGAGTCACTTCCTTTCTAATTCTGCACATGTATGCTTCATGTGGGCAGACAGTTTTAACTGCTTTGTTCACTGCCCTGTCTCCAGCACTCAGAATAGCAAGTGGCTCATTATGGGCACTCCATGTTGAATAAATCCATATGAAGTTGAGATCTGTTCCCCTCTCATTCAGTTAATCTGATATCTACCACTGGTAAGTTTATCAAAAGGGAGACAGGAAAGTTCTGGTTGCAAAATAACTTTAGATATGCACAGGCAATTCTCACAGTTTCTCTATCTAGTAAATACAGTGGGCTTCCCTTATGGCTCAGCTGGTAAAGAATCCACCTGCAATGCAGAAGACCTGGGTTCAATCTCTGGGTTGGGAAGATCCCCTGGAGAAGGGAAACAGTTATCCCATTTACAACTGAAAAAGCATTTACACTTCCCAAGAAG
Organism: Antilocapra americana; assembly: GCA_007570785.1. NCBI lineage: Eukaryota > Metazoa > Chordata > Mammalia > Artiodactyla > Antilocapridae > Antilocapra > Antilocapra americana. Next base: position 3,746,800 of record ML663566.1, read on the forward strand.
CAGAAAACAAAATCAAATCTAGTTACTAAGTAAAATGATACACCCAGGATTGCTGGAGAAGCACATTTTTTCCTAGTCCAATGTGATGTATTATGTCTGGCAATATTTGACTAAACTGTAAGTTTCGTATGTTTAATCAACTTGTGTTCTGGTCATCTACTACTGAGTCATAAACCACTCTGAAACTCAGTGGCTTAAAACAATGACATTTATTTGGCTCCGAAGTTTAGCAAGAGCTTGGTGGGGCATGTCATCTCTGCTCTTCTTGGAGTTAGTGGAAATGGCATAAAGGCTGGTGGCCGGAATCATCTGAAGACTCAGTTACTCATATCTGGTTGATACTGACTTTCAGCTGAATTGGTGTCCAGAATACCCACACATTCCAAGATGTTTGGCTCTAGGTGAGTGATCACACTCACTATCTGGGTCGTGAAGATCTTTTTTGTACTGTTCTTCTGTGTATTCTTGCCACCTCTTCTTAATGTTTTCTGCTTCTGTTAGGTCCATACCATTTCTGTTCTTTATCGAGCCCATGTTTGCATGAAATGTTCCCTTGGTATCTCTAATTTTCTTGAAGAGATCTCTAGTCTTTCCCATTCTGTTGTTTTCCTCAATTTCTTTGCATTGATTGCTGAGGAAAATCACTGCAAATGATTGCAGCCATGAAACTAAAAGACGCTTACTCCTTGGAAGGAAAGTTATGACCAACCTAGGTAGCATATTGAAAAGCAGAGACATTACTTTGCCAACAAAGATCCATCTAGTCAAGGCTATGGTTTTTCCAGTAGTCATGTATGGGTGTGAGAGTTGGACGGTGAAGAAAGCTGAGTGCTGAAGAATTGATGCTTTTGAACTGTGGTGTTGGATAAGACCCTTGAGAGTCCCTTGGACTGCAAAGAGATCCAACTAGTCCATCCTAAAGGAGATCAGTCCTGGGTGTTCATTGGAAGGACTGATGTTGAAGCTGAAACTCCAATACTTTGGCCACTTCATGCGAAGAGTTGACTCATTGGAAAAGACCCTAATAGTGGGAAGGATTGGGGCAGGAGGAGAAGGGGATGACAGAGGATGAGATGGTTGGATGGCATCATCAACTTGATGGACATGGGTTTGGGTAGACTCTGGGAGTTGGTGATAGACAGGGAGGCCTGGCGTGCTGCAATTCATGGGGTCGCAAAGAGTCGGACATGACTGAAAGACTGAACTGAACTGAACTGATACCCACACATGGATTATTCCCAAGGGTAATTAGTTTTCTCAAAGTATGGTGGTTTGGATCCAAAGGTGAGCCTCTCAAGAAGACTAGGCAGAAGCTGTACCTCTCTCTGACTTTTGAGAAAGCAGCCTCAAAAGTCATAGTGCCTGCTCTATTTAAAATTGATAACCAACAAAGTTCTACTGTATAGCACAGGGAACTCTGCTCAATGTTATGTGGCAGCCTGGGTGGGAGTCAAGTTTAGAGGAGAAAGAATACGTGTATATATATGTATATATGACTGAGTTCCTCTGCTGTCCACCTGAAACTATCACAACATTGTAAACTGGCTATACTGCAATATAAAATACAGTTTAAAAAAAGATAATAGATAACAAAAGAATTAGTCAATCTCACAAAAAGGTTTATTTTTATTTTCAATTTGATATTTTATGAAAGAACCAGATAGGGATGATCAATCAAATATAAAAATTCTAAAAGATGAAAAAAGTCACAGTATCATTTTTTCCCACTGTCCCAGACTCTCTCAGAGAGAGAGAACACAAGGAGAGAAAACACAGACCTTCTACACACCTGAACAGACATGTTAAAATTGCCCCATACTAAGAATATGAAAGATAGGACACATATTATTGGGATCACCTTTAAAAGACATGCTCTTATCCATCTCAAAATACCTAATATAATGATGAAGATGGGTAGAATTGCCACATTTGGGGGAAAAAAAGCAAAATTAAGACAACATGGAGTGAGGCCTTATACCAACCATCTCCTGTGACTGGAAAGGGTAAGGCCCACGGTCCTAATCATAGTTCCTCAGGCTGTCCGCCTCATGTCCCCCCACAGCCTTACCTGAGAGGGGTTTAGGGAATAAGTCTCCATCTTTGACAGCTCTATTTTTGTTAGTGATGGTTCCGAAGCTCTGAGAAAATACAATTAAGATAATTAATCATCACAATATTTTCAGGATTCAGGCTTGTCTTGAATTACCTAAAATCTGACTTGCTAGTCAATTATATTTCCTTAGTTCCACCAATTAGAATGCTGGTCCAGAATCTGATGACCTCAGATGCACTCACTGCCTTTTTGCACTTCTCAAACCTCTTGGGCTATTTTTCAAGCTCTCCTGTGACCTGCCTTTGTTAGAAGGGGGAAACCAGGGTATTTCTCCCTCTGCCTTGGTGGCACCTCTGGCTGATTTCTTTTGTAATACCAACCCTGAGTTTCAGGAACTCTGCATCCTCCACTTGTTCTATAAGGAGATAGTACCCACTGCTGCTGCTCGTCCATGGACTGATGTATCACCCACTTGACTTCTCTAAACCATTCCATCATCAAACCAGTTCCACCATTAAATGTCCTTTGTTTCAAATACTTAAAAGCACTTTAGTATTATTTAAGCCACTGCTGGGCTTTCCAGGTGGCTCAGTGGTAAAGAATCCACCTGCCAATGCAGAGATTCAGGCGGCAGGGGTTTGACACTTGGGTTGGGAAGATCCCCTGGAGGAGGAAATAGCACCCTACTATAGTATTCTTGCCTGAAAAATTCCATGGACAGAGGAGTCTATAGTCCATGGGGTCACAAAGAATTAGACGTGACTGAGCCCTGAGCACACATACAAGCCACTATTACTCTGTTTCAGCAGCTGAATCAAACTTTTGCAAACAGAATTGTGTCTATGGAGTGTTCTCTGTTTCAACTGTGACTTCTCTCACTTTAAAGTTTATTATTCCTTTCAGAGAAGGAAAGTATTTATTGAACATTTATTAAAGGCTATATATTTGATATCTCACTCTATTCTTACAATTCAATAAAGTTGGAAGCTCACCCTGCTTTTATAATGAAAACTCTAACACTCAAGATTAAGTTAATCAAGTATCTTTTCCAGCATCTGACTCTTCATTATTCTTCAGTTCAGTTCAGTCGCTCAGTCGTGTCCGACTCTTTGCGACCCCATGAATTGCAGCACGCCAGGCCTCCCTGTCAATCACCAACTCCTGAAATCTACCCAACGCAACATTCTGCTAAACCACTGCATACTTCATTTTCTATCATTGGTCTTTACCCTGGCTTGAGACTAGCCACTTGATAATTAATAATACATTTTAGTGTTTTAGGGGCTTCCCCGGTGGCACAGTGGACATGACTGAGTGTTTTAGTGAGCACCTCTAAATCAGACATTTGCATTCTTAGTAAGTGTCTTTTCATCAATACTTGATGAATCAAAGGTTTTGGCTGAGAGTTAGTTACTATAAGAATCCAATTAATAATCAGACATGGGAATGGGAGATAAGGCATTTCAGGATAGATGGACAAGACAAAATCACCAGTAAATAATTTTTACTGATCTGCTAGATCCTAAAAAATGCATTTTTGTAGGAAAACATAAATAAATCAGTATTGGTATTAAAATAAATCTGTTATTTTGCATATACAGAAGGATTGACATAAGTTAGAAGGAAATCATACTGAGTAAATACATCATTATCATAACTGTATTGTCATTTATATACTGTCACAAAAGTGCTTTACCATAAGTGATGGTTTAGTTGAAGCTACATCTGTAATGAGAATGATGAATAGCACCTAAGCTTATTTGGTGTCACCTTGAAACATGTTTGCAGGCTCAGGAACACACTTCTTTTATGTATATTTTATTAGATGTACATTAATTTAGTGACAATTTGAGTTTTTATGGGTTTCTTTTGGGAAAAAGTTTTTTAAAAAACAGACGAGTGTAGACAGAAGTCAAAGAAATCTGTAAACATGAGTGTGAAAGTGACAAAAGCCTCAAAGACAGGCAGTTTACTAAGATGTCACCCTCTATTTCCTGTCCTGGCGAACACATCCTGCCCAGTCCCCAGGACAGAGAATTGAAAGTGTTTTACTCCTGGAATTAGGTTATGTTATATAAGGTCATTAACCTTGAGATGGGGAGACCACCTTTGAGGGCCTGATTTAATCATCCAAGCCCTTTAAAGCAGAGAAGTTTCTCCGGCTGCTCACAGAAAAGGAAGTTAGACAAATTTAAAAGATACATTCTCCATTGCTGAGATGGTGGGGACCTCGGGGTAAGAATTGAGACCAGCCTCTAAACATTTAGAGCTACAGCCAGCAAGGAAACAGGAACTTCCGTTCTAGGACAGCAAAGAAACGTATTCTGCCAATGACAAAAATTGACTAGGCAAAACCTAGCTCCATATGAGAACGTGGCTGGCAGACACCTGGATTTCAGCCTGTGCAGAACATGGCCGCAGTGTGCAAGTATTCTGACCCATACGACTGTGAGCTACTCAGGGGGTGTTGCCACAAACTGCTCAATCTGTGGGCTCTGTTCCCCAGCAACAGTTTCAGCACACTCGGAAAGCATGGGGTTTCTGGAACACGGGGGCGCGATTCTGCACAGCCTTGCTCTACATGGCCGTGCTAGGGCTCCCCACTGTCCTCTGAACAACTGGAGTGGGTTTATGGAGTACTGAAGCTTCATTACTCAGCTGTAGTCCATCAAAAGCATGTATGGTGTCCCAGCTTACCAAGCACATCTGATCTGGGCACAACTCCAAGAATTAAACAGGGTTGAAGCTTGACTCCATCCAGTGTTTTAGTCCACAGCCACATTTGTAAACTGAATAATACAAGACATTGGGTGACAGAAAACATCTATTATATATACAGTGCCTCCAGTGCAACTGCTCTGCCCTTCAGAAAGATGTGTCCGAGTCAATGAAAACGGTGCACTGAATTAGTAGAATACTCTGACTTTCTTACTGCTCTATTTCTCACCCAATAAACAAAATTTGAATTTTTGAAAGGTCTTACCTGCACACTGGAAATTTACAGATATTCACAAATAGAACCACAGAAAAAGCTAAAATATTGTTCGCTGTTATACAGACAATTATTTTCTTACCTCAAAGATAATTATAAAGCACATCATTCAAATGTTTTGGACAAATAAAATATTTCTGAAAAACTGGGCATAAACAAGTTTTTTTAATAACATAATTGCTCCTGGAACATATTTAATTTTAGAGAGATAATTCATGGGCAGTCCTTATCCCTTTAACGATGGTGAATGTAAAGTCAGAGCAGCTCAATTAGAGAGTGAAGTTACCCTTATTAATAGTAACACCAGTCGTTCTATGTCACACTTCTCTATAAAATGTGTTCTAAGTTTTATTGGTTTGTTCAACAGTTTTAGTATCTTCAAGTGATGGAATTATTATTACCCATTTTTACCACTAGTGCTGGCTGATTAGAGCAGGGATACACTTTTACCACAATGACATTTTAAACTAGCAGATTTTTGTATTGTACTTATGCCCTGAATCCTAGAATTATTTTATATACATTAATGAAAGCATGATACATGGGTCATGTGAGATGACTTCAGACAGCACATCTAACGACAATTTTATTGGGTTGGCCAAAAAATTTGTTCAGGTTTTTCCATAAGGAGAAATCTGAATAAACTTTCGGCCAACCCAGTAAGTGCTGAGCATAATATTTATGACAAGTAAAACTCTGACGCTGATTTTTTAACTTACATATATTTATGTAAAATTAAATATATGTACTTAATATATTTAAGTAAAATTAAATATATGTTAAATAAAACACACACAGTCATGTCTGACTCTTTGCAACCCCACAGACTTTGCTCCTCTATTCATGGGGATTCTCCAGGCAAGAATACTGGAGTGGGTTGCCAGTCCCTCTTCCAGGGATCTTCCTGAACCAGGGATTGAACTCAGGTCTCCCACATTGCAGGCAAATTCTTTACTGTCTAAGCCACCAGGGAAGCCCAAGTAAAAATGAAAGAAATACGATTAAATGACAAGGTAAACATTATTTTTAAGTGCTATGTGACTATGTCAAGAATTGTGAAAGTAGCTTAATGAATAAAATTTGGGAAATACTGCATCATTTCTAAACCTTTTACTTCTATTTGAGTCCCAGTTCTGAAATTAGCTTTATCCCTTTACTTGTTTGCAATATATTTTCAAAAGCATCAAGTCAGTCTTAGCAATTAACATTCATTTATTTTAGAAAGTGAAGGCATTTATTTTTGAGTATTTTTACTAAATGACTCACAAAATACTTTCTTTTACACAAAGGTCAGATTCAAACTTCTGTGAGCCTTGTGATATGTGTTCAAAATCCAATCAAAATAATGGATTTATTATGAACTTACTTATTTACTTATGAAGCTTTGCTTCATATTAGAGTTTGTGTTTTGAGCTAAATATATTTGAAGTTAGTCAGTGAAAGAGTTGATCGTCAATAAAAATCACTTTTACAATGACTGCTTTTGTGTGTGTGTTTTAAAGTTTTCATATATATGTAATACATACTTTTAAAATGTTTTAGTGTATTTATACATTAAATGATTTATATATATATGTGTGTGTACTTATACATATATATTTGGTTCTTATAAATTATACCAGTATCTTCACTGATCAGTATTTGTTATTTGATAACAGAAATCACTAATAATGTTTTGTTAATCAGCTTATGTTCAGGATAAAACAACTAAGTCACTTAGTGCTTTTAAAGATGAACAAAAGATACTACTTTGTTGTGAAATATTTTGCACACCTCCAAAGTAAATTAGAATTCCCCAATCCCATCCCTAGGGCTTCCAAATTATTTGAATCTTCCCCAGATCATCAGCAGTGAAAATGGATAATGTTTTATATTGTGGTCTGCCTCATTTAGTGTTAGTTACTACGGCTATTGCCTCTGTCTCTACCTTGCTGTGTGATTGACACTAAAAGCCATTTTAGGTTGGAGAAACAGATTCTTCTTATTTAGGTGCACCCTGGAATGCCTTATAATTACATACTCAAGGGAACTTATGCTGAACACAATTCTGCATTTACATTACGGGCTCTGCTTGCAGGCAGTGACAGTAAAGAGCAATGAGATGAAGCCAAAGATTTCTGCAAACACTTCTTTGCAAAAAAAAACTGGGAGGGGTGTACTCAAGAGAAAAAAGACTGCAAAAGTTCCATGTCAGAAGGAAGGAAAATAATACACTTAATTTGAAAGAAATAAGAAGAGACTATGTTAGTTAAGGAGCAGACTAAGCTGATGCAAATAGAGAGCAAGAATGCCACAGCTTACAAAACAGTATTTTTTTTGTTTAACTTTTCTCTCACATATCAGCTCAGAGGTAAGTAAGCAGGAAACTGCTTCATAAGGACATTCAGGAACTTAGGTTTCCTATGTGGGGCTCTTTGAAACCCATGAGAAATTCCCCTTGATTACTTCTTCAGAACTGGCTTAACAGCATTGTGTCTTTGGTTTTTGTTTTCCTTTTTTTCTCATCACTGTTATCATCATTTTAATTTAAAAATTTTAAATTTAAATATTAAAATTTTGTTATAATTTTGTGAGGTTAGTATCTTTACTTACCTTTTTTTAAAAAATTATTTATTTTAATTGGAAACTAATTACTTTATAATACTGTAGTGGGTTTTGCCATACATTGACATGAATCAGCCAGGTTTGTACATGTGTTGCCCATCCTGAAGCCCGCTCCCAACACCTTCCCCAACCCATCCCTCAGGGTCATCCCAGTGCACCAGCCTTTAGCACCCTGTCTCATGCATTGAACCTGGACTGGAGATCAATTTCACATATGATAATATACATGATTCAATGTTATTCTCTCAAATCGTCCCACCCTTACCTTCTCCCATAGAGTTCAAAAGTCTGTTCTTTATATCTGTGTCTTTTTTGCTGTCTCACGTATAGGGTCATTGTTACCATCTTTCTAAATTCCATATATATGTCTTAACATACTGTATTGTGTTTTTCTTTCTGACTTACTTCACTCTGTATAATAGGTTACAGTTCCATCCACATCTCATTAGAACTGATTCAAATGCATTCCTTTTAATAGCTGAGTAATATTCCATTGTGTATATGTACCACAGCTTTCTTATCCACTCGTCTGCTGATGGACATCTAGGTGGCTTCCATGTCCTGGCTATTATAAACAGTGCTGCAATGAACATTGGGATACATGTGTCTCTTTCAATTGTGGTTTCTTCAGTGTGTATGCCCAGCAGTGGGATTGCTGGGTCATATGGCAGTTCTATTTGCAGTTTTTTAAGGAATCTCCACACTGTTTTCCATAGTGGCTGCACTAATTTGCATTCCCACCAACAGTGTGATAGGGTTCCCTTTTCCCCACACCCTCTTCAGTATTTACTGCTTGTAGACTTTTGGATAGCAGCCATTCTGACTGGCATGAAATGGTACCTCATTGTGGTTTTGACTTGCATTTCTCTGATAATGAGTGGTGTTGAGCATCTTTTCATGTTTGTTAGCCATCTGTATGTCTTCTTTGGAGAAATGTCTGTTTAGCTCTTTGGCCCACTTTTTGATTGGGTTGTTTATTTTTCTGGAATTGAGCTCCAGGAGTTGCTTATATATTTTTGAGACTAATTTTTTGTCAGTTGCTTTCTTTGCTATCATTTTTCTCCCATTTTGAAGGCCATCTTTTTACCTTCCTTATAGTTCCCTTTGTTGTGCAAAAGCTTTCAAGTTTAATTTGGTCCCATCTGTTTATTTTTGCTTTTAGTTCCATTACTCTGGGAGGTGGATCATAGAGGATCCTGCTGTGATTTATGTCTGAGAGTGTTTTGACTATGTTTTCCTCTAAGAATTTTATAGTTTCTGGTCTTATGTTTAGATCTTTAATTCATTTTGTGTTTATTTTTGTGTGTGGTGTTAGAAAATGCTCTAGTTTCATTCTTTTACAAGTGGCTGACCAATTTTCCCAGCACCACTTGTTAAAGAGATTGTCTTTTCTCCATTGTATATTCTTGCCTCCTTTGTCAAAGATAAGGTGTCCGTAGGTACATGGATTTATTTCTGGGCTTTCTATTTTATTCCATTGATCTATATTTCTGTCTTTGTGCCAGTACCATACCCTCTTGATGACTGTAGCTTTGTAGTATAGTCTGAAGTCAGGCAGGTTGATTCCTCCAGTTCCATTCTTCTTTCTCAAGCTTGCTTTGGCTATTTGAGGTTTTTTGTATTTCCATACAAATTGTGAAATTATTGTTCCAGTTCTCCAAAAAATACTGTTGATAGCTTGATAGGGATTGCATTGACTCTATAGATTGCTTTGGATAGTATACTTATTTTCACTATATTGATTCTTCTGATCCATGAGCATGGTATATTTCTCCATCTATTTGTGTCACCTTTGATTTCTTTCATCAGTGTTTTATAGTTTTCTATATATAGGTCTTTTGTTTCTTTAGGTAGGTTTATTCCTAAGTATTTTATTCTTTTCATTGCAATGGTGAATGGAATTGTTTCCTTAATTTCTCTTTCTGTTCTCTCATTGTGAATGTATAGGAATGCAAGGGATTTCTGTGTGTTAATTTTATATCCTGCAACTTTACTATATTCACCTAAAGCAACTAGAAAAGAAGAAATGATGAACCCCAAGGTTAGTAGAAGGAAAGAAATCATAAAAATTAGGGTAGAAATAAATGAAAAATAAACAAAGGAGACCATAGCAAAAATCAACAAAGCTAAAAGCTGGTTCTTTGAGAAGATAAATAAAATAGACAAACCATTAGCCAGACTCATCAAGAAACAAAGGGAGAAGAATCAAACCAACAAAAATTAGAAGTGAAAATGGAGAAATCACAACAGACAACACAGAAATACAAAGGATCATAAGAGACTACTATCAGCAACTATATGCCAATAAAATGAACAACTTGGAAGAGACAGACAAATTCTTAGAAAAGTAAAACTTTCCAAAACTGAACCAAGAAGAAATAGAAACTCTTAACAGACCCATCACAAGCTGGAAATTGAAACTGTAATCAGAAATCTTCCAACAAACAGAAGCCCAGGACCAGACGGCTTCACAGCTGAATTCTACCAAAACTTTAGAGAAGAGCTGACACCTATCCTACTCAAACTCTTCCAGAAATTTGCAGAGGAAGGTAAACTTCCAAACTCATTTTATGAGGCCACCATCACCCTAATACCAAAACCTGACAAAGATGCCGCAAAATAAGAAAACTACAGGCCAATATCACTGATGAACATAGATGCAAAAATCCTTAACAAGATTCTAGCAAACAGAACCCAACAACATATTAAAAAGATCATACATCATGACCAAGTGGGCTTTATCCCAGGGATGCAAGGATTCATTTATATTCGCAGATCAATCGATGTGATACACCACATTAACAAATTGCAAGATAAAAACCATATGATTATCTCAATAGATGCAGAGAAAGTCTTTGACAAAATTCAGCATCCAGTTATGATAAAAACCCTCCAGAAAGCAGGCATAGAAGGAACATACCTCAACATAATAAAAGCCATACATGATAAACCCACAGCAAACTATCCTCAACAGTAAAAAACTGAAAACATTTCCTCTAAAGTCAGGAACAAAACAAGGGTGCCCACTCTCACCACTACTATTCAACATAGTTTTGGAAGTTTTACACAGCAATCAGAGAAGAAAAAGAAATAATAGGGATCCAGATTGGAAAAGAAGAAGTAAAACTCTCACTGTTTGCAGATGACATGATCCTTTACATAGAAACCCCTAAAGAATCCACCAGAAAACTGGTACAGCACTGTGTCTATACTTAGGACCAAGGGAGAGAAAGAGAGGAGCAGACACTTACTTGTGTAGAGAGCAAGCCTGGTTATGTTACATGTATAACTTCACATACTCTGTTGTTAAGAACCCTGTCTTACATATGGGAAAACTGAATCTCTGGCTGGAGTACTCACTAAAAATTCGAGGAATTTTATTCTCAAAGGAAAATGGGTAAAGAATCCTGAAAAACAGAAGTTTCTGCCCTTGGGCTCTAGCCCCCACAAATCCATGTACACCAATTTTTTCATGAAAAAAACATAGGGTCTCCCCAAGGAATGCAACTTCAAGTTCACTGAGTTACTGTTCTCAGTTCAAAATCTAGGCTTGCCTAGTAATGTTTGTTTCTTTCTAGCTGACCTAAAGGTGGATCTTCAAGGACAATCAATCCAGTATCAAATAGATGAGTTGCACTTCCATACAGGATAGAGGATCTTGATACAGGTTAAAGAGCTGCAATAAAAACTACCATTCTAAAAATGAAGAGTGGGAAATAGCAATCACTATGATAACCTGTTTGGCAGGAATTAAGAAGGCTTCCTTCCCGGTCAATAAAGTAAATCCTTTGGTTAGGCTCTGATTCTGATCTCTGGAATTTCTCGAAAGAATGTGTCCACTGTGGGCACTGTTCTTACTCCCCCAGGAGATTCATTCTTTTCCATTATTTGGAAAAGATATCAGTGGTGTCTTCCTGTATCAGTCTGAGTCCAATCAGGCGAGAGAAAGCAAGTGGCAACTTGAGCAGGGAAAGTTTAACATGAAGAATTAATAACTAAACAAGCTTCGGGTCTTCCCTGGGGGCTCAGATGGTATGGAATCTGCCTGCAATGCAGGAGACCCAGGTTCAATCCTTGAGTGGGAAGATGCCCAGGAGAAGGGAATGGGTACCACTCTAGTATTTTTGCCTGGAGAATTCCATGGAGGAGAGGCCTGGCAGGCTACAGTCCATGAGATTGCAAAAAGTCAGACATGACTGAGTGACTTTCACTTTGGAAAAATGAGGCATTGGCTTCTAAAAAGTAATGAGAACCCTTAAAAAAAAAAGTAGGAATAGCAAATATAAGGAAAAACCACTACCTCTGGACCAAGATAGAACATGAAGGAAGAAGCTCCCTAAGGACTGAGATCTCGAACTTGTTGGAGGGTCAGAATGGCTCACTGAATGGCAGAGAAGAGAAGTCACTGTGGGCTTAAGTCAGGGGAACAAACCAGTAAACCACCCTCTAGGGTGCTTAGGACAGCTACTCAGGGTGCAGTGTCTAGCCATTGGAGCTCAGTGGTGACAATGCACGAGGAAACGCCGCTGACCATTAACACACCGACGGAGGTGTGGGTCGTGGAAAAGAGACCACCAGTAAGTACACCAGGACCAGGAAGGAAAATCCCTTCCTCCTACAATCTGCCTCCAGAGCCTTCTACTGACAAGGCTTCAGAGTCGTGAAGATCCCCTGAAGAAGGAAACTTCAACCCACTCCAGTATTCGTGCCTGGAGAATCCCATTGACAGCGGGACCTGGCAGGCTACAGTCCATAGGGTCACAAAGAATAGGACACGACTGAGCAACTAACACAACAGTGTCAGTTGGCAGGCTCTTCAAAGGGCAAGTTCTATCCCTGCAGAACAGGCAATGAAGGGCGCATTTGGAGTTGGAAAGCGTTAAGTTGGTAAGTGGCACACATTCTGAAGTGAGCTGTTGAGTATATTCCCTTCTTGATGACTGCGTGACTTCTGCAGATTTTTACAGGTACAGGTTCCAGTTGAGGATTTCTGGAGACAGACACAGGGTTTGTGGATTGTTTTTTGACAAACTATTTTCCTCAAAATATAGTAGGCTCCTAGTCTAATTGGTTCCAGTTGTGTCTATATAAAGGAGTACTGGTCAAAGATCATAACTGGCTATAGTTCTTAAGCTTTCATATTCTGGTTTGCTCTCCAGTTGTGTTCAGTCTATCCAGCTTTCGCTGAAATCTGTACTGTTACCTGGAGCCACCTTAAAAAATACTTAGGTTGGAATGCAATGCTCTTAATTCATATTGCAAGGCTGACTTCCACTTTCTGGCTATTATACACTGAGACTCTTGAGAAATGATCTGAAGGACAATGTTGTCTCCTGTGATTTAGAGTACTGAAGACGTTAATGTTGCCAAACCTGTCAAACTTTGCCAAATACTGTCAAATCAGTCAATTCAGATTTTATACTACAGGATGCGAAAGGCTCACTTCTGCTTACAAAGCGGCTAATTCTTACCCAACAATCACTTTCCAGGCTGCCATATTTGTTCCTTTACTATTCCCTTCCCAATCGATAAGCCATAACCACACTTTTAAAGCAGCTTTCTCTTTAATTTTATTTATTTATATGTGGCCATACTGGGTTTTCTGTAGCTGTGGCAAGCAGGGGCTCTTCTCCAGTCATGGCGCTCAGGCCTTCCACAGTGGCAGCTTCTCTTGCAGCGCACAGGCTCTAGGCACATGCGCTCAGCAGTTGCGGCACACAGGCCTACCTGCTCCTCAGCATGCGGAATCTTCCCAGACCAAGGACTGAGCCTGTGTCCACTGCGGTGGCAGGTGGACTCCCAACCACTCGATCACTAGGAATGTCTCATAACATTTTTAAAGTATTTATTAAAGCAACACTCTATTTCTAATGGCAACCCACTCCGGTACCCTTGCCTGGAAAATCCCATGGACAGAGGAGCCTGGTAGGCTACAGTCCATAGGGTCGCAAAGAGTCGGACATGACTGAGCAAATTGTCAATGTCAATGATATTTGTATTAATTCGAGTACAGGTTAAAATATCATAACAAACAACAGAAAAATCTGTATTTCCCTCACGTAACCTGTGCCATATTTAGCCACTCAGTCATGTTAGACTCTGTGACCCCATGGACTGCAGCCTGCCAGGCTCCTCTGTCCATGGGGATTTCCCAGGAAAGATTACTGGAGTGGGTTGCCATGCCCTCCTCCAGGGGAATCTTTCCAATCCCGGGATCAAACCCAAGTCGCCCACGTTGCAGGCAGATTCTTTACTGTCAGAGCCAACAGGGAAGCCCCAAAATACTGGAGTGGGTAGCCTAGCCCTTTTCCAGGGGAACTACCTGACCCAGAAATCGAACCAGGGTCTCCTGCAGTGCAGGTGGATTCTTCACCAGCTGAACTACCTAGGAAGCCCCTAACAGTCTAGAAGTAAGCAACTGTTTAGAATGGGTGTAGTGGTCACCTCTCACATACAAAGAGACTAACCAGTCACTTGGGAGACAAGTTGATTACCCTCAAACTTAAACTCTGGGAGCAAAACGTTGTCCTCACTAGAATAGAAACCTTCTCTAGATACTGGTTTGGTATCTTTGCCCACAGTTCCTCTTTTGCCAGCATCATTACCTGAAGACTTACAGAATACCTGATTCAGTATGATAGCATATCATTCTAACAAAGACACTTGCTTCAAAACAAAGGAATTGGGGCCACTGACACATTGATGATGGTATTAAGTATCTTTCCTCACACAGAAACCTAATAATGATAATGATAAAAAGAGTAACAAAAGGAATAGATAAGCCCCATATTAGGAATGATCACTGCTAAGCTGGAGTGCTCCAAGCATGAAGTGTGTACCCTAAATCAATGGCCAAAGTATTAGGTATTAGAATTTTCCAGAGAAACATAATTAAACAATATACATATATGAATGTATATATGTATACATATGCATGCTAACTTACTTGCTAAGTCATATCCAACTCTTTTGCAACCCCAAGGACTATAGCCTGCCTCTAAAATCCTCTGTCCATGGGATTTTTCAGGCAAGAATACTGGAGTGGGTTGCCACTTCCCCCTCCAGGGGATCTTTCCAACCCAGGGATCAAACCCATGTCTCCTGCATCTCCTGTACTGACAGGAAGATTCCTTACCACTGAGCTACCTGAGAAGCCCCTATATGCATACATATACATACATATATATTTTATTTACTTATTATATGCACCCCTATGTTCACTGTAGCATTATTTAAAATTTCCAAAATACGGAATCAACCTAGGGGTAGGTTGTCAGATGAAAGGATAAAGAAGGTGTGGTATATATAATATTTACACAATGGAATATTACTCTGCCATGATAAAGGATGAAATCTTGCAATCTGTGACAATGGATGGGCCTAGAGGGTATTATGCTTAGTGAAATAAGTAAGACAGAAAAAGACAAATACTGTATGACTTCGCTTATCTGTGGAATCTAGAAAACAAATGAACAAACATAATAAAACAGAAACAGAGTCACAGATTCAGAGAACAAACAGGCAGCTACTAGGGGTGAGGGGATGAGGAGATAAATGAAATAGGTGAGGGAGGTTAAGAGGTATAAACTTCCCATTATAAAGTAAATGAGTCACAGGGATGAAATGTAGAGCAAACAGGACAGAGTCAATAGTACTGTACATCTGACCTTTGAACAACACAAGTTTGAACTGCCTGGGTCCACTTACACATGGATTTGTTTCATTGGTAAATACTATACAGCGACATATGATCTGTAGTTGCTTCAATATGCAGACATGGAGCTGAAAATACAGATGAACTAGAAAATGAAGGAACTACATGTATAGAAGCCTTTCTATAAGTTACATATGGATTTTGAGTGCAGGAAGATCAGTGTCCCTAGCCCCCAAGTTCAAGGGTCAACTGCAAAAACTCTGTAAAAGTGGACTTACCATGATGATTATTTTGTAATATTGAGATCAAGTCAGTATGTTTGTAACCGGAATCGACATAATATTGTAGGTCAATTATACCTCAAAAAAAAAATTAGAAAACATGGTGGAGGAAGGATATCATAAATAACAAAGGACTAGCTGCAGCAACAGGACTAACTTTTTCCGTAACTCTCTTATATTAAGTGCTTGCTGAAATTGTGGCCAGCCATAACTTTAAAGGAACTCTGTGACTAATTGGGACCAATGCAGGACATAAGTGGATCTGAGTGGTGCAAGGAGTGTGTTGTGTTGGCCGTCTCTTGTGAACCATTTTTATCTTCAAAACTTACCTCTTATTGCAGCTACTTCTGAGGCAGGGAGTTCTACACAAACTAATCAACTTTACAAAGCACACAGACAATACTTCACCTTGAACCTGTGCTATGTATCTCTTAACTTCTGCCCAGACAAATCTAATAGGAATCAGTGTCTATGTGCTTTCCAGAGAGTGGGATGGTTAACCATTGGAGCTGTTTTAATCAGTAGGAATTGAACAAAATAAGAAAAATGATCCCCCTTTTATCTCAGACAGTTTTAGAATGCATTTCATAACGGTCTCCAGAAGGTTTCAAGGAATGAAATATCAGGTATTTTTAATAGTAACCCACTTGATAACTCCTTGTTTCATTCCCCTCTTCCTTGTTCCTGCCCTTGGGAGCATTTTAAAAATAAACAACTTGCAAGCCTGTCTTTGTCTGAGACTCTACTACTAACTAGGGTAATCCCAGTTAAGGTAGAAAACTCTGCACCAAAGGTTACCTACGAATCCAGGTTCAACCTATTGCTCTCTCAACCCTAGAGTTTCTGTCTGCTTCTCTGCATAGTCAAAGCAGCCTCACCAGCACCAAGTCCATATTTCATCCCAAAGATGCACAAAAAGATAGTGGAAGATAAGCACGTGGCTTTAATGAAAATGATCTGGAAGCTGCACACATCCCTACTCTTTACTTCTTATTAGCAAGAACTTAGTCCACAGCCACTCTTACTGCAAAGGATCCAGGACTCTCCAGCTGGGCAACCAAGTATGTGCCCCGCAGAAACTTTTCTGAGCCTGTTCCTAGAGATCAAACCTGGGCCTCTAGCTTTGGGATAGTCGGGTCTTAGCCACTGGACCATCAGGGAAGTCCCTCCTAGGTATTTTATACTGTTATTATTTTGCAGTGTTTATTTTGTAATTTTTGTGTGTTAGAATCTAGGAATGTTTTTCTTATCTTAATTTTATGTTAAACAACCTCACTGAAGTCTCGTATGAGTCTTCATTTTCCTATTAATTTTCTTTGGGTGTCCAAGGAAGGCAATCAGCTTGAACGTTAGTAGTGATCACTCTGCCTCCACTTTCCCAACAGTTATGTCGATCATCTCTGTGTTGGTTCAGTGAGTTTATTAACACTACCAAAGCAGAGCTAAGTCATAGTTGTGACAGCAGCTGTTGTAACACACGATTAAGTTTGTTATGATGCTATTTGCACTGTATTTAGGTAGTTCTTTTCCATCTGTCATCAGTGAGATTACCCTCCATTTTTGTATTTTTTTTGCAGGTATCATTGCTCACCTGAAGAAACACATTAGGAAGCCTTTTCCTTTTTCTTCTAATCTTTAAAGAGTTTATAACAGCATTGTAATTGTCTCATCCTCAGATATTTAAAATAACTGAAAATAATACCTGCAAATTCTCCAGCCTCAAAAGCTGTGATGAGAGTGATTATTCAGTTACATTTTAAAGTATGTCTTGGTTATTGATCAATTTCTATGTCACTTTTGGTAACATGTTTTCTCCAGAAAATCAGTGATCACGTCAAGATTATTTTTAGCATAGAATCTACACATGCTTTTTTACCTTATTTTTAAAAATTCGAGTTTAAAACCAAATACTAAAACACATGAAAGTACAGAAACAGAAAAAAGAATCACTGAAAAATCTCTGTTCAGATAACATTGCAATGGACATTTTTGTGTATATTTCTCTTGAGTCTTTCTGGTGAGAGTCCTTTATGTATTGGTAATTGTTTCCATGGTTTTCATAAAAGAATACTCATTTTTCACTATTTTTCCTAACTGTAACAGAAATGTGGTTAATTCCACAAAGCTTGGGGAAGGTATAAACTCAGATACTAAATCCCCTCAAATCTTTCTGTTCAGCAATAAGTAATGCTAGTATTTTGCTATTTAAATCCTAATTTTCATGTGTAAGACGTTCTAAAAGGCAGTATAGCAGTTAAGAAACTGGTTCTAATACCAGACTGCTCAAATTCTGGTTCCGCAACTTACCAGCCCTGGCTGGTATCAGTCAACTGGCTAAGCTGTATATCTCAGTTTCCTCATCTGTAAAATGGGAACAGTGATTACAGCAGTTACTTCATAGTGTTGTGGTTGGGATTAAATAAATACCCAGGATCTGACACTGGGTCAATAATTGTTCACTACTATTAAGTCAGAGAAGGCAATGGCAGCCCACTCCAGTGCTCTTGCCTGGAAAATCCCATGGACGGAGGAGCCTGGTGGGCTGCAGTCCATGGGGTCGCTAAGAGTCGGACACGACTGAAGCGACTTAGCAGCAGCAGCATTAACTTTAAGTAATGTTAACATAAGGGTTAATCACAAATCCTGGATGAAAGATGAAGGGTTGAATAAATTGCCTGTAACAAAATGACTCAAGACACTCAATATGAATTTTAAGGTTACAAATAAAATAATCCTTCAAGCTTTGATGTGATGAAACTGCCTTTTGCTGCCCTATGCAGCTCTGCAGCAGGGCAGAGGGATGGGTCGCTTACTGCCTTGTGACTGCTAACGAACTAAACAAGTAATTAGGCAGTGGGGAGAGGTGCTAAGGGCTTTGCCTGTGCTTGGGGGTCAAGGCCCAGCGTGCAAGGAGGCAGAATAGCTAAGTTCGTTGTTTGTTAGCCCAATCTCCTCTTACCTACCAGTGGGGCTCATCCATGGTCTCCTCTTAATTTATCGTGGGCTCAGAAGTTAGCATTCATGTTGGTCACAAAGACTGTCTCTGAATCACATCTCATTTCTCCTGAGACTATGCCTCATCTACAACTCATTTGCTGTATTACTGATTCTCGATAAAATCCTTCCAAAAGTTTTTATATCCTCCTGTGTTCACACCTAAAATAAATTTCAGCCACATATTCGGGGTTCAGAGAGCCTTTTTCCACTCTAAAGTGTTTAGTCACACTTCGGGGCATGTTCGTCAGTGCTGAATTATCTCCTGCTCATGACTGAAGGCCTTTTCAAGCACAACTCTCTTCCTGGTGTACAAGGATCCTCTGGGTATTCGCCCACGCCTCCTGAAATGTACCAGGAACCCTTTTCCCTCTCTCCTGAGCCATAGTGAGTGGCAAGAAATCTGGTGAGTCTTTCTCAGGCCTGTCACCTAAGCAAAGTGTCGAGGGCAGCTGTCAAACTCTCAGTATAACTGGGATTTGTTACCTCCTGGTGGCGCCCCCCCACCCAAGACAGCAAAGAGCCACGAAATTTCTTGCTCCCTGCCGACCCCAGCAGTCCACATTCCAGGGAACCTTTTATGGTCTTGAAAGATAAGCAGTTTTTTTTTTTTTCCCCATCATTACACAACCTTTTAAACCCACTGTTTTGTGGGTATGCACTCATGAGACTGAGAAGTCTTCAGGAGACCTTTATCTAACTCTGATTAAAACGGCATCACTGTGTAAAATTTTGGCACTCTGAAGCTGAGATGACTAGGAAATATGAAATATTGTTATGACTATAGTCATAGGCAGTTCATTCAGGTGACAGTAAGACTCCAACAGAAAGTAATTTTGGTCTTCATCATGTTTCAAAATATACCGTTGTTTTAAGTAATAGTCTTGCCTCTGAGTTTTCCATATGAATGAAAAGATCCAACTGAAACTAAAAATGTGGTTTGCCATGATAGGCCCCCAAATATTTAAAATTTTCTAGGGATAGGTTAATGATTACTAGGCAAAATCCTTAACCATGTGCATATCATTGATGATTGATAAGTGGGTAAACAGATAAAGAAAGGGAGGGAGAAGGAAGGGGAAAAAAGAAGGGAAAGGAGGAAAGGGGAGGGAAGAGATTAGAAAACAAAGTGGTGAAGAAAGAAAAGAAGAATGCAGGGCTGTAACTCTGGTAACTCCTGCAACATACAAAGTCCTCAAGATTTAGCAAGAGTAAAATTCTGCTGTCATTAAGTGCATTTTCTAAAAATCATTTTATTCATTTCATCCTGTATGGTCATCGCAGCAATCAAATTTGCTAGGCAGTTGCTTAACTCCACTTCAGTTTACCTTTGCAAACAAAGTCACTGGGTCAACATAAAAGACTCAAACAATTTCAAAAGTGGAACATTTTGAAAGCATTTTGCTTTTGAATACAAATATACCTTATGGTTAACTATGTAGAGACTGATTTCCTCAAACTGGGCTCAATTATTTTAAGAGTTTAAGATAAAACAGTATCAGCATTACTTGACTATTAAAACATGGTTTAAATGTAAAAATCAATATTAATCTCAAGATTCTCTTCAGCATCTTAGTAGCATGGGCTGTTTAGCTAGCATTGTATTTTTAAAAAGTGGGCAAAGATCATGGGTGATTCATTCTCAGCTATTTAAAATGATGGCATTACATAACATGCTTATTTAATGTCTACACTGTAACCTTATTGAATTATCGAACTGTAACTACTGTTTTCCTGGTACACTTTGTTTTAAAAGTTCATGAGGGCTTCCTTATTTTAGATCCTATCATTATCCAGAACCAGATGTGTGTAAGAAACCTCTAATTTAAAGTTGAATTACATGACTGTATAAATGTTTTATTGTTGCTTAGCTTCTAATATATCAAATAAATACAAATAACCCTATACAAAAAATGAAAATTACTTTTGGGTGGCATCCTTCTGGACATAGCTATGATTAAAATATTAAAGTGGGCTTTAAACATCAGTAGAGTAAGTCTTTACAATGAACAAAATATGTTTAGGGTCTTTGATATTTTAATATTCCGTGAGCACTTTTAAGTAGGTAAAGCACTTCTACAGCAGTGAGATGTCTCATATTCAATGTAAGCAAGAAAACCAAGAATTTATTTTCTGACAAGTAGTATCAATCAACCATGATTGAATGGTTTCACTTGGTATTAAAACTGCAGTCCACTTTTGACAGGAAAGTTTGTGAAATATTAGACTCATATTAAACAAGGATCAACGACTAAATCATTAAAAAAAAAAACTTTTGATTACTGTACTCATGGATGTTAATATACTGAGTTAAAACCTGCCACACACTGTTTGCCACTTCCCCTCTGAGCCCCCCAGGAGCACTTCCTTTCTGGCCTTTTATTGTTAGTTGCCACTTCTTTTACTAATCTTGACTCATGAACTTGAGATTGATCACCAAACCAACTACAATCACTTTAAGTACACAAAGCCTTTTGTATAGCTTATACATATATATTTTCACAAATATTTGCCAGTTTATTAAGCAGCTTGCTTCCCAAGGCCAACAGTGATTTTGTGGAGAAGAGAAATGGCCAAAAAGTAAAAAAACAAAGTAACAGTGGTCCTGAGGTCATCCACTTGGTTCCCATTTCCTGTTACACTAAAGGAAAACTGGTTGAGTTACTTCTGCAAGATGTTGTGAACCCTATCACACTCTGACAAACTAGTAATGCTACCAGAACCCACCAGATCAGTATTCGACACCATCCAGTCAACGCTGTCATCTCCGCACATCACATACAGACGCATGCACAGGAAGTTTATATCCTGTGCCCTCGACCCCCTACCATTCATGACCTTTTTCTATCCTGTCCATCAGAGAAAGCATAACCTTCAGCCTTGACCTCTGGACAAAATATGGCATCAGATGGTGTGGAAATATGCTGCAGTGCACCAGAGAATACACTAATTATAAAATTACACTTGGGATGTGAGTGATCTTCAACTCACTCAACAAATATTTATTGAATGCCTATTTTGCAGTCCTTTGAAGGAATACAATAAACTAAGACCTGTTTGTTTTCAAGGACTTGGAGCAGTCGTTTCATTCCTGGGCCTATAGCACCAAGGTAGGAGTTAGGACTTAAGTTTGAGCCTGGCCACACCATCACTGCCCTATATTGTCCACGGCTACAAAAAATAACCAAGGCTTGCAGATTATAAAACTGTTAAGAATTAAAACACAAAATACTTAAAATTATTTTGTGCTAAACTTTCATAATTCTTTTGTCTATCTTTTGCTTTGCATGTAGTAATTCCTGTTTAAATGTTTTATTCTGCTAGTGGTTGCTTTGAAGTAAAAGTAACATTTAAACGATCTCTGTATCTTAAGTAACAATGCAAGTCAGACAGTATATTTACCTTCTAGTTGTTGCATGCTAAGTCTTCAGCCATGTCCAACTCTTTGCACCCTTATGAACCATAGCCCGCCGGGCTCCTCCATGCAAGAATACTGGTGTGGGTTTCCATGCCCTCCAGGGGATCTACCTGACCCAGGAATCAACCCACGTCTCAAGTCTTCTGCACTGTCAAGTGGGTTATCAAGAGCACCACCTAGGAAGCCCATTTATTTTCTATGCATTACCAAAGGCTAATTGTTGTTGTTTGAGGTTTTAGACGCCGTCTCCTCACATTCTCTATCTTCACTTAATGCAGTTCCTTATTTACGTTTTATTAGCTAACATGGCAAATATTTATTCAATGGCTTCCCCATTCTGGAGGTCTTTGTTGACTGATGTGGTTCTGTACTTTTTCTAAAATGAGTTAAAGTATACTACCAGCCCTTGCTGTCTTACTCAGACAAGGATGACAACTGGGTCCTTACTGAATTAGTAACCATTTTCTTTTTCAATCTCTGTAAGCTGGCATCTAAATAGTGCAGAGAAGACTAAAGATAGTCTTCAGTTCATTTTTTCTAACTAAATGGTTATAAAAAATTATTTTCCCTAATTCATTAGTTTTATCTTCTGAAAAAGTCTTAAGTTTATGAAGGCTTTCCTGGGCCTCTCACAATGTCCGAGCCTGACATATTTCTGTGAGGAGGGGAGACATGGTAAACAATGCTCCCAATCTCCAGGGTATCTGTATTCTGATCCATGGAACCCCCAACAGTTCACACAGTAAGGGGAGTTAGGTGGCAATCAAACTGACCTTAAATTAAGATTACCTGATACTATCTGGGTGAGCTCAGTGTCATCACAAGGGCCCTTAGAAGTGGAAAAGGGAAACAGGAAGTTGGAGGAATGACGTGTGCAGACTCCACTCACTGTCCTTAGATCCAAAGATGGATAAAGAGGTAGTAAGCTGGGGAACACAGAAGTCTCCAGAAGCAGAGGAGGCAAAGGGTGCTCCTTAAAGCCTCCAGAAAGTTTTGCAACACTTGAACCCCAACCCGTGAAACTTGTCAAGATTCCTGACCTACAGAACTGCAACGTAACAATTTGTCCCATGCATGAAATGAATGGCAGAAATGAAGACCTGAGTTGAAAATCCTGTTCCACCTGCCCATTCCTCTCCTTCCTGAAATCAGTTTGGTGCCAGCCAAGATGTACCCCGCAACCCTCTGCCCTATGCAGGCATTCAGAGCTTCTGCAAGGGGCAGCCTACTCAGCCTCTGGCAAGAGATGGTGCACACTCAGGCCTGAACAGGCTCTGAATCCTGAGGTTAGTTCAGCTGGGTTGAGACTTAACACATGCCTAAGTAAAGCTGAAACTCTATTTTGAAGGCACAGTGAATGGAGGTTTCTGGCTAGAAGAAAACCAGGATAGCTAAGGCAGGTATCCATCTCACTGAGTGAGACAGTAACTTGCCTAGGCTACTTGGGGAAAAGTTGGTACTTATATCAGCAAAGTTTTCCTCTTAGAAAGTTACACAAGAAAATTCCTTAAAGTTCTTTAATCTTCTCAAACAAGTAGTCAAGTATCACATGGTAACTTAAAACAGCAGTCTTCCAACTGGACTTTACACATTCAATGAACTGACATGAAGGCGTATGTGGTTTTGAGGAAATTAACTGCATACAAATTTCTGTATGGTTTCCCCAAATTAATTTTGATACCTAGTTTTCAATTCCCCTTACTTGTATCATAGGGTACTCAGGCATACTGCTTTGTCTCAGGGTGCTGGAGACTACTCAGAATTTAATCAAAGTATTCCACATCACATCAAAAGATGCCTGCTCCTTGGAAGAAAAACTATGACCAACCTAGACAGCATATTAAAAAGCAAGACATTACTTTGCCAACAAAGGTCCATCTAATCAGTTACGGTTTTTCCAGTAGCCATGCATGGATGTGAGAGTTGGGACTATAAAGAATGCTGAGGGCTGAAGAATTGATGCTTTTAAACTGTAGTGTTGGAGAAGACTCTTGAGAGTCCCTTGGACTGCAAGATCAAACCACTCCATCCTACAGGAAATCAGTTCTGAATATTCATTGGAAGGACTGATGCTGAAGCTGAAACTCCCAATACTTTGGCCACCTGATCTGAAGAACTCACTCATTGGAAAAGACCCTGATGCTGGGAAAGGTTGAAGGCAGAAGGGGATGACAGAGGAGATGGTTGGATAGACATGAGTCTGTGAAGGACAGGAAAGCCTGGCATGCTGCCGTCCATAGGGTCACAAAGAGCCAGACACGACTGAGCAACTGAACTGACCGACTCCACACTGATGTAGGACTATCCCTGACACCTGCTAGGAATAAAGTCAAAAGTGAGAGCACCCTATAGTACACCAACATTGTTCTAAGAATGCCAAGTGTTGATAACCAAAACGCAGTTAAGGCTCTAGAGGACAAGCCAGTTGTGATCAGGCCAACTTCATCCAGGCAGCAATGGCCACATCCCGCAGACCCCTCCTCTTCCTTGGTGGTTTGGCAAGGGCTCTCCTTCACCCTGGATCAGCTGCTTGTTTTTGTGATTCAAGAATGAAGTTCGACATTTACATTCTCCATCACAGGGCCACACAACTGGAATGTAGAAGGCAAGGTCTTTAGGCTTTACCCTTTACTTAGGTTTCCTTTTACCCCCAAGGGATTACTAGGTACCGTGAATCGTTACTCACCAATTGTCCCAACACTACTCTAACCCACCAGGGACCTGCTAAGACAAAGGGCAACACATTACACAATCACCCCTTTCGAAGTTTCAATTGCACTAGTAGACTGGTTTCTTCATGTTTGCCATGAACTTCCATTGAGTTTGACAGCCACATTCACCCAAGAACTTGCACTCACTTATGGAGAATCTACCAGGTACCCTCTACATGCTGGGTACCATTTTACATGTTGAATATGCATCAGTGAACATCTTCAAACCCCTGACCTCATTGAGGAGAATCCTAGAAGGGAGTGAAGAAGGGTACTTTTACATGAAGACTCCAATTCTGGCTTGGGAAAAGGTCTCAGATCCTACATCTCTAACAAGATCCCTAATGACACCACTAGTAGTCTTAAGAAAAACCACCCAGGGAGAGGGTACAGTTAGGAGAGCAGGTTTGACATTTGTGCAAAGATTAGAAGCAAAGAGGATTAAATCAGTTATCAGAGAGAAATTCTTCCAAGCTCAGGGAAAAGCAGTGCAAAGTCTGTAGAGCAAAAGCCTGGAAAGCAAATGGTGGGGATAAGGAGAGGCAGAATAAAAAAGGTCAGTGTGTAAAGACAGTGAGTGAGCTGGAGGCTCAAACAACATTACGGCTAACAGCACACAGTCAAGAGCAGAATCAGGTTATCAGACATGTTCAGAACATAGCAGAAACTAGAATTCTAGAAATCAAAAGATGTGAGAAGGTACAAGTTTGACAATTTTCTTGAGGAAAAGAGGGCTAGAAAATTACTTGCCTTTTCAACGACCCTGCCGAACAGGGTGAAGAGTCAAACCTCAAGGAAATCCAGTTTTGCACAAAAGCTGCTATTACACACACGGTGCATGCTGTTATCAACAAAGTCACTTCTTGGAGAAGAGACACTACTACTTCAAGGTGGGAGGAAAAGCTTGTAGATTCAGAAGCAAATTTAAGGTTGGTGGGCGTCATGCCAAGCAGTCAGCTATAAAACTAAGTACACAAAACAACGGTGATCTCCTAGTCTTAGAAGTAGTCTCTTACCTTCATACAGAGGTGCTGCTTTGATGGTCTGCATTCCTCTGGCTCATCATTTCGGACAATTCAGGGAAATGGTTAATTCTTAAATATAAGATCAACAGATTTCTCATTTGTCCGCCCAGCAACCAACCCTACTTAACTCTCCCCAAAGATTCTGATGCATCTGGACTACAATTCCGGCAGTGATCTTGATGCCTCGCCTATGGCCATGTAGTGGCTTAAGGGCTTCACACACGACCAATTTTTATCTACTCTTGCAAGGTTCCCAAGTCCCAGCTCCCCCAAATCTGCTGAATAGTAGTAATCCTATACAATGACTTACATCTGAATTAGGTAGAATGATTCCTTTTAAATTTAACCAATGAAATTTCAGAAAAGCTTTCAATGTTTTAGTCTATGTAAGTTAAAGCCAGCATTATTTTTAACAACCCTCAGTACATACACTTCTTACAAGCAAACGTAAAATGAGTACACGTTAATCAGTTATTAAAAATGGAGATACTACACTGTGAACATTAATTTGGTGTCATTTGAATGCAAACTTTGGGTTTTGGTCTTTACCTCCATACCATGTTACTTAACCTCGTTAAGGAGGAAATCTGCGAGCAATTACTTATTTTTTAGTAAGTATTCAAAACCACATGTGACTGAAATTGTTACTTTACTTTCTCATAGTTTATCAACATGGGTTTGAATTCAGAGCCTATTTACCAGCTTCATATCCTTGCAAATAAACTTTGCCCACTCATTCCCTTTTCTGTAAAATCAGGATACAAACACAGATGCCACTGATACCAAAGTTAAACCTGTTCCCACTCCCGTTACCTCAATTAATAAGGAAAGGTGTTTGGATGTTTTATAGTAACAAAAAACGCCAGAAAAATTACAACCAAGAATAACCTTAAAATTTTTATTTCAAAATTCTCATTCTGGGCAATTTAACAAGTAGTTTTAAAATGCATAAATTTATTTACATTAAAAGCATCAAAACAGTTCCAACAGCATGGCTTAGCTGCAAATATGTAAGCATCTCTGAATGCTGTATACGCTAAGTTAGAAGAAAACTAAGCCTTCACTGTTTTTTCTATGGACTTAGAATTCACAGGATATGCCCAACTTTGGTACCCTTTAAAACTCAGTAAGACTATTACATCCTGAATTTAACTTAACAAAACAGAAAACTGTATTCAGACTTAAAGTACAAAGAAAGCTCAACAACCTCCAAGGCAAAGAGGAATTCCAGTTGGACAACAGAAACTGACCTTGTATATTGAGCCCTCCTTACCTTTACTGCTCAGCTCAGAGGCTCCTAATTCTGATGCTAGACAAAGTTACTACCCCAGGTTACCAATTCAGAACAGTACTTCATTAAATACACAAGCAAGCTTTAATGTGACACCAAATTTCTCTCCAGGCAGTTGTAGGTTGCTTTTTTATCACGAATCATTCTGTAGGGCTCAATCATTTGTAGGGCTCTTCAAAATACAGGGAAAACCCTCAAATCTGGTTTGCTCTGCTTAGATAGGTTTGCCTGTAAAATGAAGATCTCAAAAGTTTTTAGTAAAATCACCACTACTTTGTAAGCAGCTTTGACAAAGAATAACTTGTAAAACCGTAACTACTTTTTTACACATAAACTGGAGGATTAGATATGAACAACATGCAAAAGAATATTATTAATTTATTTTACCCTGAAAATAGTCTTAAGGCTATCAAATTTGAAACCTCAAGGAACTTCAAGGTTAAAACACTGAGAAAAAATGGCCACAGCAGTTTTCCCCAGGTCAATTATACAGGAGGCAATCATTAGCTATAATCAACTTGTTCCCTTACTGATATCCCAAAATGGCTGAATGTCAACCTTTGTTATTTGCATGGCTTTTCTTTAGTGTTATTGAAGAGTATGTTATCCATGCCTAAGGATAATCTTTAGACACAAACATACAAAATTTGCCACGCATTTTACCCAGAATCAGATCCAATTCCTACTAAATCTTATTAACCCCTATACAACCACAGCCCCACTGCCAATGCCCACATAAAACGCTTTCATTAACAGTTCAATTAAGTTCTGAATGTAAGTACTACACAAATTCAGCATCTAGGAAGTTATCTTTTAACCTAACAATTCTTTTATTTAGTTACTTGACTTATGGTTTAGCACACTGAAGAATAAAGAAAGACAGATTACTTGACTTACGGTTTAGCACACTGAAGAATCATCTGACAGGCTTATTGTTGCTTCACTTTGAACAATAACCCTAGAATATCTCCCCCAAAGCTTTAAAAATAAAATTATGATCTGCCACATGTAAACATCCCTTTTTCCCCTTTTAACCTACAGCACACCATTTTGTGGAGTACTCTTAAGCCCTGGTAACACTATGGGACTTGCAGTGTTTGTCATTAAACACCAAAACCATCTTTAGGTTTCCTTCCAATTCAAAATGTTTAGGAATTCAAACTAATGGACAGTTAAGATTCCCATTTTGTAAGCACTACATCATTCTTAGCAGTATTCTCCCATTCTGAAAATTATTTACTTTTTAATGAACTCCAAAACTGTGAAATTCTTACCTTTTCTATTCAGGGATCCTTAATTAAGCTCTTTATATTTCTTAAACAAGGGACATGCAAGGAGTTAAAACTTTTGTTCAATTTCACACAATGCATTTTAAAAGGTTGTTCTCAAAAGGTACTGGGTGGCACATTGAGGTTACATGTTAATTTATTCCATAATATTAAGATAGCATACTTCTTACAAAATTTAACTTGGGTCCAATTTCAACAACTGATCATTTAAAATACAACCATTCTTAAGTTAACCCACATTTTTCTACCACAAATGAAACCCAGGCTAGAGACAAAACACACAGGAGAAGAGGCAGAGATGTTGCTCTGACTGCCTCTACTTAGGTTCCACTTGTCAACTGTCACTGTTGCCAACGTCCGCTTTATGAAGGGAGTAGGGAACAGAAAGGTTACCTACAGACTTTAAACAAAAACTCAACTAATTTCAGATTCCCACTCACACTCTTGGCATTAAGACCTACAGACACACATACTTGTCAACTCCATTCAGCATTAGCACATCCTGTTTTCTTCTCAACTACTGTTTTAAGTTCATCTAAGGATCACTGACAGTTTATACATCATTAACAATTACTAAAAGACTTGCAAGTAACCAGTTAACAGTTACACATGAACAACAGCAGTACTGATAAACTAGTATTTGTTTACTATCAACAAAAGACAACCCACCCCTCCCAAATTTAAATTTCATGCTTAAAAAAAAATAGCAACTTTCTTTATACAATACTTTAAACAGAATGGTATTTTCATAAAATTTAAATATTTGAATGTTAAGCAACTACCTTTTAGAGGTTAAGTAAAATGTCCTGAATTCCAGGTCCAAAGTAAGCAAAAGGCATCTATATCCTCACTTTACAGATTACCAAAATAAATTTCCTTTACAAATTGTTAATAGAATATTTGATAACCAGGTAAATCAAATTTGACAAAAAAACATGTCACATACAACATGCAACCTTAGAAAAATGTTTTAGTACAAAAATATGACAAAACAACTTCAAGGAAAAGCTGTATGTGGTTAATATACATACACACAGATATATATGTGAACTTTTACACAGAATGATTACACATCTTCTTTTTCAATACTTTCTCTATATCTGGAACGGTTAAAAGTAGAAGTTGAATCTTCAGCAATATTTAATTTTCAAAATCTTCTGGTCACAATCCCCACCAAACTCAACAGGCCGGGACAAGTGCAATACCATACAGAAACACAGCATTGCAACCGATCCCAACCTGTGTAGAAAGGGGTTTGATTCTCCCTTACTTTTCTACAGACTTTTCACTACCACAGTCAGTTTTGCATGGATTTGCACAGCAGAATATCACACAGCTGGATGCAAACCTGCAAAACTAACCATAGAACAGTGTTCAGTAAACTGGACAGTGTGACGGGGCGACAGGCCGAGGCTGGAGCTCTACAGCTGGCAGTACTTTAAGTGCTCATAATGCAGTAGATAGCTAGACACTACCTGCACTATAAGCACTTTAGTGCTACGGAAGCTGTCACGTCACAGACACCAGGCAGATTCTACATCGACACAATAAAAGTACACAAAATTAGTTAAGGATCACTTGAAGGAAATAGCAGGCCACCATCAGTTTTGCATAGATTTGCACAACTACATTCTTCTTGTAGTGCAACTATGCAAAACTAACAGAGGACTGCAAACACAAAGTATTAACACATCTCTATACTTGCTTGGCTTGGCTCACTGGATGAAAGCATAACTTCTTATGCCAGAAGGAGCACTTAGGGCAGTAGATGCTAATCTACTTCACTATCTGCACTAGATGCACCTTAGAACAAAAAGCACTCAACGCCAGCAGGCCCTGCGCTCCCCAGCCCCCTTGGCTCCCGAGGCAGCTGTCACCATAATGCTACAAGTGCCTTCACTGCAGTAGATGCACATATCACTACCTGCACTGTAAGCACTTTGACATTATTCTGACTCGTCACAATCTTCAGTCTTACAAGATGATGTTCTCTTTATTCCTGCTAAATTTGAAATAAATAAATAGATGAAATAGTACCCCAAACTCTAACATTTATATAAAACGCAAAACATTGAGCATAAACCCTGATAGGGAAGAGAAAATGAGTTAGACCATCTCAAACCTTCGAGTTTCATTTAAAAGCAAATTCAGTCCTCAAAACTAGAAAAGGTTTAATAAGACACTCATAATTAATCACCATTTTAGTATTTATAAGAACGTGGTAGCTCTTCTTTTACTTTGCCATTCCCAAAGGTATATTTAAAAAGAGAAATCAAAATCATACTCCGTATCACCAGGGTAATTTCAGTCTTATACCTTTCAGAGGAAATCTTCACATCCACGTGGCAAAACATTTTTCTTTTCTTCTGGCTTCCAATTAGCAATTACTTGGTAAACTGATTAATAAAATTACCGTTCAGACTACATTTCAAGTATATCAGCTAGTTTTAGAAGTTAAATGTCTCACATAACTTATTTTAAGCTTGAAAACTTACTCCAGTGTAGATCTATTTTATCATTTAATTTAAAGCAGTTCTAAATTTTGCTATCAGTTTGCAAAGATTTATGATATTTGCGTTATATTTTTACCAACTTACACAATAGCTATAACCCAAACTGAGTTTTCAGGAAAAAAAAAAAAAAAAAAGAACAGAACAAAATACCTACTTCACTATTTGAAACCCCCATCCCATGTTATTTCTTCAAATGAAAGATTAAAGTCAAAAGAAATCTGTTTTTAAAAAGTTAACAAGTAAAATTCAAATATACACTTACCCACTAGGGAAAACTTCCTTCTCAGCAAATATCCTTAGAAAAGCTTTTGGTGCAGTTAGGTCCACGTGTATGACTGGAAGGGGGGGGAGGATAGGGAAAAAAAAGAAACATTTGCTCAAAATTACTACCACCCTCCAAATCCATATTTTAAACTTGTTCTTTCCCACCCACCCCCTTTTATCAACCACATCCATTTGTAAAACTACGGACAGGGTACTCAGGCAATACTGCCGGGGTTTAAAAGACCCACGATACATGGGTGAAAAGGTGTAAAAGTTGAAAACTCACACGCATTAGCTTCACGTTTTATCGAAGTACCCGAGGATGATCAAGAGCGACCGTCAACTACCGCACGGCTCCAGCGAGAGGGAAAGGCAGTCAAGAGACTATTCTTCACCACCCCTCCCCCCATCAAGACCTCGTGGCTGCAAGCCGGGATAAAGAGTTGTTCCCCCAACTGATGTGGTGCAGGATAGCACTATACTAATTTTTCCTCTCGGCGATACTGCAAAAATGAGCCCGCTTTACCCCAGTTCCCGTCCCCTGTAGTCCAGCTTAGGAATACAAAAAGGCGGCAGGAGCACCCGGGACTGCAAACTGCCCGCCACGCTCATGGAGCCCGGGCCGGCAGCACATGTCGCACAAGGGGGCGCGCGGCCCTGCGGTTCCCCGCGCGGCCGCCAGGGGGCGGCGGGTCAGAGTCGGGGCCTGCCGGACACGGCAACCCCCCCCCCCCCCC